>CM053808.1:48193132-48793132 GCA_028671895.1 Oenanthe sinensis | reverse complement strand
ATTATTATTATTATACGGAGTAGTAAACTAAGAGAACATAAATAAATAAATAAAAAGGAATGGTTAAGTGTTGGCATCCATAGTACAATAAACGCCTGCAAATTGAAGGAATAAAGAGTCAGTCTGTCTTTGTTTTTTGACTCGCAAGTCGGTCTTTGTTTTGTTGTGTTTATTCCTTCTTCCTCTCAATTCAATTCATCGACTCTCAACCCCCCTGTAACTTCCCAGGTACTCTCTCTCTCTCTCTCTCTCTCTCTCTCTCTCTCTCTCTTTTCAGTTATTTTCAGTTGCAAGACTTTACTTTTTCTTTTACTCACTGTAATTCGTGGTATTATACTATGCTATCTGATTCTTTATTCTATGCCCGGATCATTCACTTTCAAATTCAACTAGTCATGCCTATGTTTCTGTCTATATACATGTCATGTGTGTATGGGGTTGCGTTTCTGACTCTATCCAAATAAATTTGTTGATGTCTTTCAGATTATATGGCCTCTCTAACGTGCTTTAACACGACATAATTTCAAAAGCGTTTTGCTTTAATTCACTTTCTTTCTTTTTTACAGTGGGAAAGTGAAATAACTACTAGATTTTTTAGGTTGCACTAGGAATTGTTTCTGTATTTTGAAGCTAAGGTATTAAATATGAGTGACAATTTGATCGAAAAAGTCAATGCCCTTGGGGAGCGTTTGAAGATTGGAGGCTCTGAAGTGGGCCAAAAGATTAGTGCTGGCCTCACTTCTGTTAGTTCTAAGATGAAGGATTTTTTCCAAGGCCCAACGGAGGCTGATAAGCTTGTCGAGGATGCTACTGCCGAATCTTTACCAGAACCTGATTGGGAAAGAAATCTTGAGCTTTGTGATATGATGAATCATGAAAGGGTCAATACCCTTGAGCTTATTCGTGGCATTAAGAAGCGGATAATGCTAAAGATCCCTAGGGTTCAGTACTTGTCCCTCGTGTTGCTTGAGACTATTGCCAAGAATTGCGATAAGGCGTTTTCTGAAATTGCGGCTGAGAGGGTGCTTGATGAGATGGTGAGGTTGATTGATGATCCTCAGACCCTAACTTATAACCGTAACAAGGCTCTGATACTGATTGAAGCTTGGGGAGAGTCTTCTGATGAGCTCCGCTATCTGCCTGTATATGAAGAGACATACAAGGTCTATTGCCCTACTTAATGATGACTAAGAACTTAATTTCAGTGTATATAAATATATTCAACGTATGGCATAATATTATGAAATCCGTATCTATATTTTTGGTATACTGTATACTTAATATATTTCCATTTATATATTTTGTTCTATGGAAGAGCTTGAGATCCCGAGGTATACGTTTCCCTGGTCGTGATACTGAGAGCTTGGCCCCTATATTTACTCCTCCGCCTTCAGTCCCCATCATGGAATCAAATTCTAGCTTAGCGCGAGGAGTGTACCACGAGGTTCCTGTGCGAGGAGTGCATCATGAGGTTCCTGTGCGAGGAGTGCATCATGAGGTTCCTGTGCAAAGCTATTCAGCTGAACAAACTAAGGAAGCATTTAACGTTGCGAGAAACAGCATTGAACTTCTTAGCACTGTTATATCCTCCTCTCCACAGCAAGATGCTTTACAGGTACTCTTATTATATCAGTTAACCAGCACTTATTTTAACAGGATTATGGAAAACTATTCAGCCCTATGTTTTAACATGTTATTTGGTATATATGCATGTTTGACTGGGTCTCAGGGTCTGCTAGTATTTATGCAGAAGTCGAATATCCAAACTCTGTCTTCCAGAAAACCATCATCCTGGATACTTTGCTAGTCTGGCTGAGTCTCACTAATTTTTTATACTGAGAGAAGTCATACAGTTTATTCGTAAGTCAGAGGGAGATAAACTTAGCTCCGTAACTTCTTCTTTACTACCAGTGTGTCCTACTTTACTCTGTCCTGCATAACGCCTCATTTCTTCACTCACTCTCTGTATGATATATCTTATGCTCATTAAGCCTACTAGTCAACCTTATTAGAGATGAAAGTAATATTCTTTTGGAGATGCACCCTTATGTTAATTCTAGTTTATTTGAAACAAGTAATTCTGGATTCATGACTGGTAACATATATGCCCATCATACTTTGGAAGTTGTCTGTTATGTCCTTGGTTTGCAGTGTTTAAGTTGAGAGTTGAGACACGTTGTGTTTGTTCACAACTGCCAAATGCCAATGGGTGAATTGGGATTCGTGAGAACAATTGTTCTGAACTTTAATATATATATAAAATGCAGAACAATTGTTCTCGTGTGTACTCATACTAAAGGTGTTCTCCGTGGACTCAACTCGTACAAAAACAACACTAAAAAAAGGCAGTGGAACTTTACATTGACTAATTTGAACAAGACAGACTAGCTACAGAGGACAATAGTGTTCATTCTTCTTAGACAGATCAGTATGTTTTGGTTTGGTTTGTTCTTCTGAATTGTCACAACATGCCTAATTGATTGGAATTGAGAAAATTCTGACCATTTTGTTACAAACATACAATTTATAGGGAAGGGAATTGATATTAAGGTGTCAAGGTGGTCGAAGACTGGGGTTCGATTCTCGCTATGCGCCTAAATTTATATCTATTGTATCTCAGTTAAAAATTGAATCTAAGCGAGCCAAATTGGAATCGAATACTAATTCGATTAAAGAAGTTGATAAAAGAAAACTAAACCAACAGAAAATTGTTTTCTTTTTTATAAGAAGCTTAGGTACTAATGGAGATATGTCTTGACAGGATGACTTGACAACCATACTTGCACAGCAGTGTCATCATTCACAATATACTGTCCAAAGAATCATTGAAACATCCGGGGATGACGAGGCCCTGCTCTTTGAAGCCTTGAGCGTGAATGACGAAATTCAGAAAGTTTTATCCAAGTATGAAGACATGAAGGCACCTTCAGTGGTCCGAACAGCACCAGAACCTGCTGTAATACCTGTTTCTGTTGAGCCTGATGAATCCCTTCTCGAAGTGAAAGAAGATTCACTTGTTAGAAAGCAAGCAGGTTCTCGAGGTGGATCACAAGAAGGGAACAATGATGAAATGATGGATGATCTGGATGAGATGATATTTGGCAAGAAAGCAAGTGGCACATCTCAAACAGGTTATGCTTACCAGAAAGAGCAATCTTCGAAAGATGATTTCATAAAATTTTAGTTTGTGTTGCATTATGAATTTCAGATGTTGAACAGGTTTTAAACTGATGTCTGATAGGTCATCTGGGTATTCTCACAAAGATGCTTGAATTCTCATAACCAATATTGAAGCTAATCCTTCTGAAACTTCATTTTTATATGCTGCTCTGTATTGGAGGTTATATAACCAGTATTTGAATACAGTGTTTGTAAGTAATTGGTGTGTGGGTTTGTTTATATATATTGTTACGGGGGAAGTGTGGTACTTAAGGAATGTCTTTACCTTTTTTAATTATATTATTCGTGTACCATCATTGTTGACATCCATCCCTCAAAAGAAGTTCCTGTAATTGGGTAGAACATTGGAGAGAAATTATTTTTCTCTTTTTACTTTTTGGTTTAATATCCAAAAATAATGAATCCATAAAGAATGTTTGTCCTCGGCCAAATTGCAGGCCGAAGGTGAAAAACTCAAGGCTTAGCGGAGAAATAGAATTTCAGATTTGAGCTTCGTAAAAGCAAACATGCATACGTTGAAATTATCGGCACTTGCCAATTATTGTGAGCCGATGGCAGTGAAGCTAATTAACATCAACTTGTCGTCATTTTGCACTTGTGAATTGTGATGGAGATGAGATGAAAGCAAAAAATACCATAATAACAGATGTTTACTGATGGAGACGTGCAGGGCATAAAGTAGCTAGTTGTAAGTTGTTCTGTTCCACTCCGATCCTTGCATTGTTGGGTTACAGCACAAAGAGAAGACATCAAAAATAAAATATAGAGTATATAATAGAATCATGCACGACATTGATATTATAAAGGTATAGACAATTTTATAAGGTAATAATGCATCACTTCACTTCACCTCTATAAGATTCACGTACGTGCAATATTGCCAACAGAAACGTGCATCTGCTGCGATTGAACACCATGCAGCACCATCATTCCATGATATTCATCGTTAAGATACGTTCACATTATATCTTGCAATTTACTGCTTCATTAATAAATGTAAATGTAAAGCAATCATTCATTCATTTTCCAACAACATAGAACTAGACTTGGTAGTGGTAAGATTTTAGTAACAGACGGACAGCAGCCTGCAGCTACATCCTCTTATTATCAATTTCTTTGTGTTTATTTTTCAAGTCAAATATATAAATAGCTGCTGCTTCTTCTAATACAAAAACTAGTAGAGTAATAATTATGGTAATCACAAGTCTTGAATTCTTGTTTATATATTGTTCATAATTAAAGAAAGAGTGACAGCTGATTATGATCAAGCGGCGGCCTGTCCCTGTGGTGAATAAGTCTTAAATTAATTAATTATAAATTTATGTATGGGTCAAATTTGTTTATTAATAATATACTACTAACTACGTAGTTTTGTACTGCAGGTCTACGTGTATATCCTGGGTGTTGGATGAAAATGAACGGGTCTGTATTCTGACGTACCCCTGTGCTACAAAAGAAAACATTTAACTTGATGAAATTACTGCTCCATGTCTCGTCCATTTTTTAACATTTTATCGATGCCTACATTGTATGTAAGAAAAAAAGCAGGGATATAAAAAGAGAGTGGATGGATGTAGTAGTCTGAGTTGGTCCTCCATCCAGACGGCACACGGCACACGGCACACTTTTGGGTGAATCAGCCGGCAGTGGACCAAACCATTTTTGTCTCCAAGCTTTTAGAGGCCGGTATCTATTATATACTAACATTTCTATATCTAGTTCTACTTATCATTTTCAAATTATAATGATATTGTGTACACACACACCAATGACTGCTTATATATATATATACATGTTTCCTGCAGCCTGCATATCTTTCTATATATTCATAGACTCAGTCCCCCGTCCCCAGTTCTTGCTTATATGTAATATTGTTTGAAACAGTCAGATTAATATCTTAGCAGCAGCACCTAGCTAGTTTCAATTTATAAAGTCTAACATCATCTACCTTGTACTTGCATCTTAACTTCCAATTTCATTCCCTTTGCTCGATCTCTACGTAACAAGTTAAGGTATAAACTTTCTACCCTCTCTTCCCCTACCTTATTTATTATTATTAAACTGTCTTTTCGCATTGCATGTTCAATTTTTTTTCCCCAGACTTTGATTTCCTGTTAGACTGTTACTTGACTAGATCTTCGTTCATATTAGCTTTTACTTGTTCAAGGGAAAAGGCTGCAAGTTAATCTATACTTACCTTGATGTACAAACTTATTTCAGCTATAATGCTGAAACCCTCCCATGAGTCTATCGTTATACTTGGTGCCTAGCTAGTGGTATTACTTGTAGTTATTGAAGGATTCAAAGTAAAGATCAGTTTTTTAATCTTGGATGATGTCTTCATGAGTTTGGACTCGAGAATTAAGTTATAGTAGCTACAGAATAGCAGATCTTGATGAATATATTTGTTTTAACATCTTTCAGGATTTTGGAGTAGTTTTTAGTTGGCCCTCATGAGTTCAAAATCAAACATTGCAAGTCGCTTATCCATGTCATCGGATGCCAATGGTCCTGATTCACAACACAAGCCTCCAATGCCTCCTACTGTCACATTTGGGCGGAGAACCTCATCTGGCCGATATATCAGTTATTCAAGAGACGATCTTGATAGCGAACTTGGAAGCAGTGATTTTATGAACTACACTGTACACATGCCACCGACCCCAGACAATCAACCAATGGATTCCATTTCCCAGAAGGTTGAAGAGCAATATGTATCGAGTTCAATTTTTACTGGTGGATTCAATAGCGTTACAAGAGCTCATCTTATGGACAAGGTGACTGAATCAGAAGTAAACCATCCCCAGATGGCTGGTTCAAAAGGATCTTCATGTGCCATTCCTGGATGTGATGGTAAAGTGATGAGTGATGAACGTGGGGTGGATATCCTTCCTTGTGAATGTGATTTCAAGATATGTAGGGATTGTTATCTGGATGCAGTTAAAACTGGAGATGGAATTTGCCCTGGCTGTAAGGAACAGTACAAGGCCCCCGAACTGGATGAAACACAACAAAATGGAAGGCCACTTCAACTCCCACCTCCATCTGGGATTTCAAAAATGGAAAGGAGGTTGTCGCTGATGAAATCAACAAAGTCGCAACTGATGAGGAGCCAGACTGGGGATTTTGATCACAATAGATGGCTTTTTGAAACGAGTGGCACCTATGGCTACGGAAATGCTATATGGCCAAAGGAAGGGGGAGGCTTTGTTAATGGGAAGGGTGAAAACACAGCTGATCCGTCGGATTTATTGGGTAAACCGTGGAGACCCCTTACTCGCAAGTTGAAAATATCAGCTGCTATTCTTAGCCCATACAGGTCCAACTCTATTTCCTCAGTTTTGTTATCTAGTCCTTGTCCAAGGTCTTTCATGTTTAGGGAAATATCTAAAATATTATTATGTCACATTTTCACCACATAGAAAGACACACATATATCACTCATCCTTAAAATGCAAGAAGTAAACTCTTCAATTCTCATAAACCTATTCAGTATGAAAAGAAACTAAGATTTTTAAGTGAGATGCGTTAATTAACTTATACCGGCATCCTGAGTGCATGATTTTCTTGTAAAATGAATTATTTTCTTCTGTTTCATGTCTTATAATCTCATTGACCACCCATATACTACGGCAGTCCCTATTACATATTCATGCTATTGACGACTTCATCTCGTTTCTTTGCAACAGGCTTTTGATTGTAATTCGATTGGTTGTTCTTGGATTATTTCTGCATTGGAGGATCACCCACCCAAATAATGATGCAATCTGGCTATGGGGGATGTCTATAGTTTGTGAGTTATGGTTTGCTTTATCTTGGGTTCTTGATCAACTTCCCAAACTCTGTCCTATCAATCGTTCCACAGACCTTAATGTCTTGAAAGAGAAGTTTGAAATGCCTAGCCTAAATAATCCCACAGGAAAATCTGATCTCCCGGGAATAGATATTTTTGTCTCTACTGCAGATCCTGAGAAAGAGCCTCCTCTTGTCACTGCAAACACCATTTTGTCTATCTTAGCTACTGACTATCCAGTTGAAAAGCTTGCATGTTATGTCTCTGATGACGGGGGTGCTCTTTTGACATTTGAGGCCATGGCAGAAGCCGCAAGTTTCGCTAATATGTGGGTCCCATTTTGCCGAAAACATGACATTGAGCCTAGAAACCCTGAATCTTATTTCAGTTTGAAAAGGGATCCATACAAGAATAAGGTACGAACAGACTTTGTCAAAGACCGTAGAAGGCTAAAACGCGAGTATGACGAATTCAAAGTCCGCATCAACGGGCTTCCAGACTCTATCCGTCGTAGATCTGATGCTTACCATGCTCGGGAGGAAATTAAGGCTATGAAACAACAGAGACAGAAGAGAGATGATGAGCCCGTGGAGAGTATTAAAATCGCTAAAGCTACATGGATGGCAGACGGAACCCATTGGCCAGGAACTTGGTTGAATCCTTCAGTAGAGCACACTAAAGGTGATCATGCTGGTATTATACAGGTATACCTTTAATCTGAATCTCATATTATCCTCATAGATAGTTGGTTTTGTTAAAATGAAGATTAATATGACTAAAGTGATAAAGTGCCGATTGAATATAAGAAAAACTAACAACTCGGTAACAATGTAGGTGATGTTGAAACCTACAAGTGATGAGCCACTACATGGCACAATTGACGAGATTGGAACATTGGACTCCACTGATATTGATATTCGTCTCCCCATGCTTGTTTATGTATCTCGTGAGAAGCGCCCTGGCTACGACCACAATAAGAAAGCAGGAGCCATGAATGCTCTTGTTCGAGCTTCAGCAATCATGTCTAATGGCCCCTTCATTCTCAATCTTGACTGTGACCACTACATTTACAACTCTCAAGCTATGAAAGAAGGTATGTGTTTTATGATGGATAGAGGTGGTGATCGGCTTTGTTATGTCCAGTTTCCTCAGAGATTTGAGGGTATTGATCCTTCTGACCGGTACGCGAACCATAACACTGTTTTCTTTGATGGTAACATGCGCGCACTTGATGGCCTCCAGGGTCCTGTCTACGTTGGAACAGGATGCCTCTTTAGAAGAATTGCACTCTATGGCTTTGATCCACCTCGAGTTAAAGAACACCACCCTGGTTGCTGCAGCTGCTGCTTCGGTCATAAAAAGCGTGCCACAGTTTCACATACCCCAGAAGAGAACCGCGCGCTTAGAATGGGCGATTCCGATGACGAAGAAATGAATCTATCTCTAGCTCCAAAGAAGTTCGGAAGCTCAACATTCCTCATTGATTCAATACCAGTTGCAGAGTTCCAAGGCCGTCCCCTTGCAGATCATCCTGCTGTTAAAAATGGACGACCACCGGGTGCTCTTACCATTCCCAGAGAGCTTCTTGATGCATCCACTGTTGCAGAGGCAATCAGCGTCATCTCTTGCTGGTACGAGGATAAAACTGAGTGGGGAGAACGTGTTGGGTGGATTTATGGGTCTGTTACAGAAGATGTTGTCACTGGGTATAGAATGCACAATAGGGGATGGAGATCAGTTTATTGTGTGACTAAACGTGATGCTTTCCGTGGAACTGCTCCAATTAATCTAACAGATAGGCTCCACCAGGTTCTCCGCTGGGCTACTGGTTCGGTTGAAATATTCTTCTCTCGTAACAATGCTTTGTTAGCCACTTCAAAAATGAAGTTCCTGCAAAGAATTGCTTACCTGAATGTAGGAATATACCCGTTTACCTCCATTTTCCTCATAGTGTATTGTTTTCTACCGGCGCTTTCCCTTTTTTCTGGTCAGTTTATTGTCCAAAGCCTTGATGTCACTTTCCTGGCATACCTCTTGACTATTACCATCACACTTTGTTTGCTTGCTGTGCTGGAGGTGAAGTGGTCTGGCATTGAATTAGAGGAGTGGTGGAGAAACGAGCAATTCTGGTTGATTGGAGGCACTAGTGCTCACTTGGCTGCTGTACTTCAAGGACTTTTGAAAGTTGTTGCTGGAATTGAGATATCTTTCACTTTAACATCAAAATCAGGAGGTGATGATGAGAATGATGAATTTGTTGATCTCTATGTAGTGAAATGGACATCCCTCATGATTCCTCCTATCACAATTATGATGACTAATTTGATTGCTATAGCAGTTGGATTTAGCCGCACAATATATAGTGCCATACCACAATGGAGTCGGTTACTAGGTGGAGTTTTCTTTAGTTTTTGGGTGCTAGCCCATCTATATCCTTTCGCTAAGGGATTGATGGGAAGAAGAGGGAGAACGCCTACCATTGTTTTCGTATGGTCGGGGCTTATTGCCATCACGATATCCCTTCTATGGGTGGCAATTAATCCACCTGCTGGTGCTACTGAAATTGGAGGCTCATTTCAGTTTCCTTGATAAAATCATTCTGCAAGTTCATATCTCTGAACGGAGTAGTTACCCAGCAAGCCAATTTGTTCATCTATATAAAGCACTCCTAAAACATTGATGAACCGAAAATACAAGTCTAGCATGTCTCCACGAAGACAAGGGACAGGGCTCTCATGTACTCTATATTAGCACTTGTAATTTCTCATGTACTCTATATTAGCACTTGTAATTTCTTAATTCTTTTTATACAATGATGTCATATAATTTATACGTTGTGTTTTACTGGTTCAGTTGGCATTTTACAGGTTGGATCTTATATATAACTCATAACTCTCTTTTCAAATATATCATCCTGTATAGAATATATCAACTTCTGATTACTGATGTTATCTAATTGTCACAAAAGAGCTACTACACAATTATACCTATTGCTATCCCTAGTCTACTTCCGGAACTCTGATAATCACCTAGTCTACACATTTCTCACCATTGTTTTTTCCAGTCAAGAGTATATGTATAATCAGCGAGACCTTTATCAGCCTACGGCTCAAAGGGCAATGATATTGATTGGAGCTCATGTAATTTAATGATATAACATATATTAAGCACACCACATCCCACAAGCACAGAGGGTAGAAACCAACACAAAAACTAGCCAACAGTGCAAAAACACCAAGTACATACTCAAACTACCAATCCATTTAGCTTCATTATAAATAACCCAAAAGGCAGAACACAAAATCTTCAAGTCAAAACTTAAACATACTGTTCAAATGAACTTAAAGGTAGAAACATTGTGATTAAGAGCAGGAAGAGACGACAATGATTGAGAAACTACTGCCTCTAATTACTCGGTCTCAGTAGCTATTGTTCCCTTCTCACTGACATAGATACCATCTAGAAACTTCCTGATATCCTTCTTCTTAACATGACATTTCTGTACAAGCAATACACCGAATCATTATGTGCAAGAGCAGAACATAATACAAAAAAACTTCAACTAAAAATCATAACTTTTGCAAAAAAATCACTACCTTTATAAATTTATATGCATATACAATGTAAATTAGGCAGGTACCTGGTTTATCAGGGCAGCAGACCGTGATACGAGTTCAATATCATTACCATCTAGGACAATCTCATCCTTCACCTTTTCGGACCTAGTAATAGTAACCCCATCAAGCATCTGAACTTTCCTCACCTAATGAGGCCATAAAACAATAGATGTTAATACATTCTAAAATAGAAACATACAGTAATTAGAAGACATTTCAGGCACCCCAGTGAGTACCAATTAATAACCAAAGAATATGTACAAAAGTGTAGCACCAGTACATTTGTTACAAAAAAAAATATAATAGAAGCAACAATCATCGTAGGTAGGACATGTTAATATCATACCCATAATTACTACCATCAATGAGAGACTTGGCATTGTTATGATGACATTATACTGTAGCATTTTTAGTATACAAGCGCAACACTTACTTAAATAAGAGTATGTAAAACTAAGTAATTAGAACACATCAAGCACCGGTGTACATTTGTTAATTACTTGATTTTTTACTGATATATAACAAAAACATATCCGGGGAAGTTGGTATAATAAGAATACGTAAAACAGAGTGTTGCATGACAAATGAAATCACAAATGGCAGACAAAAATGAAATATTAGAAATGTAATCATATATAATTAGATAGCAGAAGTGTATAACAATAGTTATCTATTTACTACTGGATACTTAACACAGACATCTACAAATGTTGCATTTCAAAAAAAAAAAAGAGCATGTGAATACAAGAAATATAAATGAAGAAATAAAGTAAAAGTAATACCTTTTTCTCGCCAAGGAAGTTACGGATTTCAATAGAATTACTAGCACCGCCAATACTAGCATTGATAGGGAAATGAGCATACACGAATCGCATCTTGTATCTATACCCCTTTGTAACACCAACAATTAAATTGTTGACGTGGCTAAGAGCCGTACGAATAGCAGCTGTTGTCTTGCGAGATCCGAACCAAGCATCCACTTTGAGCTTCTTCTGACCGGTAGTCTCGTCGGTGATGAGTTGGAAATCGAGATTCAAATGCTTGAAGTTGCGAATGAGCTTGCCACGTGGCCCTTCCACTTCGATCACCTTTGCTTTTATTTTGATTGTGATCCCCTCCGGGATGTCCATTGTTTCCGATGACAAGATCGTCTTCATTGCTCGTTGTTTCGGAATTAGTTAGTTAGGGTTTGATACACAGGAGGCGATTGCAAAAACCCTACACTACGGCTTATTTATATATCATATCATATGATGATAGACAACTGCTTATACGATTTCTTCCCTTTGGGCCGTGCCCCTCTCCTCTAATTTAGGCCCAATTCTGTTCATAATGATGCTAGTATTTATTTACAAAAAAAAAAAAATAACTTTACTTTTTTCTTATTTATCATTTTCAATCTTCTCTTTTTCATATACAAATTAAACTAATTTAATAATTATGAACAAAAATAAAAAAATAAGTATGGTGTTTAAAATTTTAATACATCTAGGTAAAATTTTCAAAGAAAATACCATATAAGTTATCATTAATTTTTCATATAACTTTTTCCTAAAATACTACTCCCTCCGTCCCTATTTAGATATCCACTTTACTTTTTTTGCAGTCAAATAGACTCATCTTTGACCGTAATTTAATAATGATATATAATTGAAAAAAATTAAAATTTTATATTGTAAAAAAATATATATAATCTACTTTAAAATGTATTTTTTAGTTTTCTAAATTTATAAACAAATAATTTTTAAATTCCAATCAAAAATTAGTCAATTTAACTCGAAAAAATCAAAATGGACTTGTAAACCCGGAGAGAGGGAGTATAATCCTACTCCCAATGAAAGTGATAATAAAACAGTGTACCTAACATGAATGAAGCACACAACCGGTTCTCTAATTATTAATTTCCATCATAAATACCAAAATAAGCAAGGTAACGCTCCGTTTGGTAGTGCTGTTGAAAACTGTTGTGTTGTGAGAAAAAGTACTGTCAGGAAAATCAAATGACTGTTTGGTAATTTTTTTGATTTATGCATTTGAGAAGGTTTGATGATGAAACTGATAGTTACTTCCTGCAAAAGTTGAACACAGTTTTTTCCAAAAGTATAGGGGACATGTTTTTACCAACAACAGTTTTTAAGACTAAAAGCGCTTTTACAGACAACAATTTTTAGAATTTACCAAACATCATTCTGACAGTTTTTCAGCAAAAAACTGTTGTAGCTGTCTGTAACAGTAATACCAAACAGGGCCTAAAACAGCACAGACTAGCAAGTTAGCAATGCTGATAAATAAACGGAAGAAGCCATCTTTGTATCGAAATCCTACCCCCTTAAAAATAACTCCTCATGCAGTAGGCATTGTCAATTTATAATCTTTTTCAAGCAGCAAAGTTGCATGCATAAGCTAATTAACCCTCAGATGTTGATTATTAACTATTTCATCGCAACTTCATAAGAAGCCCGGCCAGATTATCATTCCTGTCCTTGGACAAACACAAGTTCACTCAAAATGCACCTTTCACCATCAACTTTGTCTCTAATTCTCTTAGCTGTATTCATATCATGGACTCCTACAAATATTCATGCAGCAAAGAGCAATGATTTACTTGCAGCCATTGAAGAAATGCAGAGATCTACGTATTACACATATGTCGTACTCATCAACATGGCACCCGACAACATAAATATACATGGGAATGTCACTTTCCTAATGCCTAATGATCGTATTTTGGCTAATTCATCCTTTCTCAACAATGACGTATCACAATTCTTACTCACTCATGCCATTCCCACTTCATTATTTTTCGAAGACTTGCAACACTTTCCCACAGGCTCCATGATTCCGACCCTAAAACCTGATATGATGCTCCATGTTTTCAACGGTGGTAGTAGACATTTCTTCTTAAACAATATTCAGATCACTACTCCGAATATATGTACTAATTCCTCGATCAGATGCCATGGCATAGATGGTGTGATCATGCAGCTGGTTGATCAGCAAAATTCCAGTTCACCTCCATTCTCCTGTTCCAATTCTACAAATGTCATTAGTAGTCCAGCTTCAACCATTGCACCCCCGCCCCCCAATGCCAACCAAAATATGATTGCTCCTTCGCCCGCAGAATCTATCATTACTCCATCACACTCAGCTTCTTCTTACCCTCAGTTTTCGCCTGGTGGATTAATTAACTTCCTAATTACTTGTGTTTTGGTACCAGGATTGTTTTCCATATAGATAGCAGACTAGTTATCACACAATTTTATGTATCCAGTGCTATGATGTACTATATTCCCTAAATCTTTTATACTCTAATTATGATCCATTTGGGTTCTTAAATTCTTTGATCTTTTTGTTCGTTCCATAATTTCTTTTGTAAAGCTATAAATTTTTCACCTACTTTCATGTTAGTGAAACTATTTAACAACAAATTTGTGTAAATCTATATATCTATTCATACATGTTGGTATACGGCATTATATGTTTTCAAAATGCATATAAATAAATTGGTGCCTAAATTAGTTGATGAGAGTGGACAGTAAATCATGCCTCGTGTAATATGGAGCAGTATACCTCAAAGATGGCTTAAAATGAACAATGAGTTTTAGCTAACCAGGGGATCCTTTACTTTATTCAGCTCCCTCACCCAGACTGTTGTTTCATACAAAAAGAAGATTATTATATTATACTAATATTTTATATAGCTTTATATTTAATGTAATTGTTTTTTTTATAATATCTTTGATCATATTTTTAATAATAGAGAAATATATCTCACAAACGGGTCATTTGTTAAATCTGAATTATTATTTCTAAATGATTACCTGAATACATGATGAATAAGATTGTTTGATAAAAATATTTCTTTGAACTATCTGAACGAGAGATTTATCAATTTTAAAAACAAAATTTCAAATTTATCAAATTTATAATTTTTTTAAAACATGATGTAACAATAAAGATAAATAATAACAATAATGATACTAATAATAATAAGAAAAATAACAATAATAAAAATATAACAAATATTTTTGTGTGTTTATCTTATTAAATATATATATATAAATATATAATAGAAAACTAGCTTAATTATATAAATTATAAATAAATAATATAATAATAAAAAAATACGGACCTATATATATATATATATATATATGAAATGAGATATCACAATATACAAAAAAGAAAGGATAGGTGCCAATAGCAGCTAACAGCCGAACCATTATGCCAGAGTTTTTTATCTGAACGATTAGGCCTTTTTTGAATTATAAGTTACAAGCATAAACAAATGATCTTATTATAAGAATCGTTAAGATGGATGTCATTCAGCCATATTAAGATGAAAACAAATGCCCCCTAACTCAACTTTCACAAATATAATTTATTTATATTGAAAAAATAATTAATAAATAGTGCAAATGTGATGCAATTATACACTATGGTACTAACATAGATCCAACACAAATAAAAAAATGTACCCAAAATACTTGGATGAATCCTCCTCCATGAATCATTCCATAACATCATAAAATACCACATATTTCTGATAACAATATATCAGCAAATTGTACATATGTTTAATTCCAGAAGACGGCATTTAGAAGCTCTATCGATTGTCATCTTCAATGAAGACGATAAACTTATTCTAAAAACACACTTTTACACAAGCTCACAGAAGAGAAAAATTAGGTCTTTGTGGGTTGCCAGGACTGGTAGCGGGTCCAGTCTCTCTGCCCAGCATGGAGAGTGTGTCCCTTAGAGTGATAGATGTACTCGTCACCCTCTCCAGACAAGTTCTCCTTATGGTCCAACCCGTACCTCTTTGGTTTCAGGCTTAACAGCTACAGGACAGTAAACTATCTTCAGCACATACTCAAGAGAACAGTTTTTAATTGCCTTGCAAAAATGCTAGAAAAAATGACTAACCTCATCTCCAGTGCGATCAGTTATAAAGTGTAGCCACCCATGCCATTCTGGCGGGACTTGAGAAGCATTGTAGCGGCCCTTTGAGGCATATTCCACCCACCTATGCCTTCCTATGTAACCAAAAACAATGTTGGTGGAAGAATTATAAGGAGTAATGGTGAAACACTACAAACATTTTGTTTTTCCTGACTTGTGTAAAACAAAGAAATCAGTGGAACTTGAGCACACTTGAGTTATATCGAACCCCTGAAGTTCAAATAAGTTATTATGCTTTATTTAGTACTGAGATGATACTAGAAGGATATAAATATACTGCCAGCGTGATATTAGACTTCAGCTAGTTCATAGAGTTTATGAGCTAAAATATCAGACACTGAATGTGTCTGATACTTCAACAGTCATGTCTATGTTATCTACACTCTAATCCCACAAGGAAACACTATTCTAATTGTGATACTGTAACACTGTAAATTTAAATTTGCAAGACAGATGAAATAATGGGTAACAGTTCTATCAACAAAATATGTTATTATAAAATTAAAAAATGCCCACCATATTGAGTGTCTCCAAGCTTCTCATAGTATTTATTACCAAACTTATCAACACCGACAACAGTTGCGCCTATGTTATGTAACTTTGTTTGCCTGCAATAATAAGAACCATAATATTGTGCGGACACTACGTGTTGCAGAAATTGAAATGTGGCTTGCTCAGATACAGCAAATTCACAAGCAAAATTAAAGGAGACAGAGATGAGTGAACCCAAGAATTATTTTTTTTACAAAATACTTTGGATTAAAAACCTGTCTGCATTTTTCTAATAGAGAACTAGCTAACATTGTTCGTTGGTGCCATAGTCATGTAAAAAACGGTGTAGTGGCCAACAAGCGCGTATAAAAAATATTGCTTACAGAATATTTCCATCTCCAAGGCACTTCCTGTAAATTCAAAAAAAGACACCCATCAGTTACTATATATATTAACTGCTTTGAGACCCAGATGCTTTGAGAAGTTGATATATATATGCTTTAAGAAGTAATTGTGTGGAGGAGAAAAAATAGATAAGATTACAAAGCTACTGTGATGTCATATTGTCACACATGGAAAAGGCTCTGGATTTTACATATCAGGGTTTGCTACTTACATATTAATGTGCTGAAAAGTGAATATATAACTTCAATGTTTAAAAAAAAATAACCCCAAGTTTGTACTTGAAAGTGGTGTTTCTGATAGATAAATACTAGCAGCCTAGTTCACATATATGCAGTCATCTTTCACTTCAAGCACCCCACTAACAAATTCAATAGGTGCCAAGCTTAAAACCCCACGGCCCCAACTAAATGGGATTGGTCATTTACCACCTCAATTTAACCAAGGATTTTAAGCTCTCAAATGCTTGAGACAATAATGTTGTGCTTCAAATAATCTTCTGAGCATGTATCACATCTAACATTTACTGTTTAATTTAAACTATAATCCAACAAATGTTAATAAACAGAGATCTTAATTTCAATTAAATGAGTAAGGTGATTTTTCCATGTACTCTTGCATAGTCTATAGTGTGTACAACAGACTGTGTGGGCTATACATCATAAATTATACCATAAGGCTAGATAGGAAATCAAGGAACAGGAGGATTTGTGACCCATTGGTCAAAATGTCAGTATATTGATGAGCGCAGGGGGCAGAGAATGTGAATGAGCCGGAGTGCAAAATTCTTGCAAAGAAAATGAACATTGATCGCAATATATTTGGTGTGATGAAGTTGTTCAGAATTATCATTTCTTTTTTAAAAGAAACATACCGCAATATATCCCTACAACAGAGGGTCCAAGAAAGTAATTTAACGGCTCGAGCTCGATCATTGCAAATTCAGAGCTAAGATATTTGTTAATATATGTAATGAGAGCATGTGATGATCCAGTGAAAAAAATGTCAGACACGCGTCTGCATACGGAAAAGGATGAGTCAGATCTACAACAAATAAATAGGGTGACTGGTGTGATTACTTATGAGATAGTGAAAGCAACATGAAGAGAAAGGGGTGAAGGGAGAACAAGGGATAGTGAAAAGAGGGGGGGAATAGGAGTAGTAATAGACATTGAGCAATGGAGGGAAGAGCAAGAGAGGGGAGGGGTTGGGACAGGTGGTGGAGAGGGGAGAATCCTTGCCCAGAAAGAGAATTAATTGGCGAGGATGTGGAAATGTGTGGTGGGTTGTGCTGGTTCTGGACTTTGAAGTCTTGTGGAGGAAAGGAGCAAGACTCTGTTACAATGTGATATTGGTAAATCAAGTAGGGCGTTTGTTACCTGGACTCCTGCATTATCTATATAGCGGGTACAACAGACTCCATGGATTATAAATGGTAAGTATAACAACAAAAAATACTAACAATAACATAAAACGTATATTGCTTATAGAAATGAGAGCCAACAATAATGGCTACGCAGGCAGGAGCCTGGAATGGGAACAAAAGACTTCGAGCACATAGCAAGACATTAAGTACCCGACAATATTCAGTATTTTATTTTTACAAGAACTAACAGATCATGACCTGCATTAGAAACTCGACTGAAATGTATGGGTGGAAATGTGATAAGAGGTGAATTTGAAATAGAAACATGGTTGACCTAAATTATCCATAAATTTTATTAATGCTTACTACATACAATTTGGTAACTTAAAAAAGCAAATGAGACAAGGTAAAAATAATTATAATTAGAATGGATCGTAAACTGAGCTAGCTTAGCTAATATTATAAATTTCAGACATAAATTCATGTATCCCCATTATTTCGGGATGCGCACAGACAGCAATGTAATCGACAAACTGAAGACATTGAAATAAATAGGGTAGCTTACAAATTGAATCATAAGGCAAACCGAAGACTAATATGAATGTTTATATAAATATAGTGTGTAGTGTACAACAGACTGCGTGGGCAATACATCATAAATTATACCATACGGCTATAAAGGAAATTAAGGAACAGGAGGATTGGTGACTCATTGGTCAATATGTCAGTATATTGATGAGCGCATGATAGAGAACATGAATGAGCCTTAGTGCAAAATTCTTGCAAATAAAATGAACATCAGAGAGTCCAAGAAAGTACATCCCTGCAACAACGGCTCGAGATCGGTCATTGCAAATTCAGAGCTAAGATATTTGTTGACATATGTAATGAGATTCGTGATGATCCAGTGATAAAAGATAACCATGGCAAACACGTGTTTGCGTATGCATAAGGATAAGTCATATCTACAACAGATAAATCAAGGCTTCATAGATTATTTCACGCCGTGTTTTGCAGTTGGAATAAGGGATAGTGAACTGGGAGGGGGGGTAGGAAATAGGAGTAGCAATAGACATGGAGCCATGGAGGGAAGAGCAAGAGAGGGGATGGGTTGGAACTTGGAAAGGGTGGTGGCGAGGCGGAGAGGGGAGAATCCTTGCCCAAAAAGAGAAATAATCGGTGAGGAGGTGGAAATGTGTGGTAGGCTGTTCGGGTTCTGGACTTTGAAGTCTTGGGGAGGAAAGGAGCAAGACTCGGTTACAATGTGATTTTGGTAAATCAAGTAGGGTGTTAGTTCCCTGGACTCTTGCATTATCTATATAGCGGGTACAACAGACTCTGTGGATTATAAATGGCAAGTATAACAACAAAAAATACTAACAAAACATAAAACGTATATTGCTTGTTAAAATGACAGCCAACAATATACGGTATTTTACAAGAACTGCTGACAGATCATAGCCTCCATTAGAACAGATACATGGTTTACCTAAATAATCAATAAATTTCATTAATGCTCTTAGTTATATTTCAACACAATTTGGTAAGTTAAAATGCGAATGAGAGCAGGCAAAAATAATTATAATTACTTAATTAGAATGGATCGTAAACTGAGCTATAATATTATAAATATAAGATATAAATTCATGTATCCCTGTTATTTGGAGACAGCAATGTAATCGAAAACTGAAGACATTGAAATAAATAGGGCAACTTGGCAAAACGAAGAATCATATGAACATGAATATGAATATAAATAAAGGGGAGGTGAAGGTGGAGGAGGGTAAATTACAAGTATCCTTCGTGTTTGATATCCCGGAAGAAAGTGAGCAGCCCCTTTTCCCTCATGGATTTTAAGACGTTCTTCACCGCCGTCGATGCCATTTCTCAAGTCTCGACTCACCCTGCCTCTCAATATTTTCTTAATTAACGCTTTTTACTTCTCTTCCTAATATTCCTTTTGCTAACTTATAACCTGCACTTATAATAATAATATTATTATTATTATTATTATTCTACATTTATGGAACTAAATTGTTTTTTAATTATTTAATAAAACAATTAACAAACAAATCATTATAATATCATGTAAATTAATTAATACAATATCTTCTTTTAATTAATCATCAAATAAATGAATGATCATTTTTCTTATATGATAATTCAATCATACACATTTTATTTATTCATATAATTAGTATTAAATATTCTCATATTCATTGCATAATTCTTTAAAATCGAATTCAATTATATTAAATTGGGTATAAAATTAAATATTTTATTATCCGTATTTTTAAAAATATTTCTTAACAATATTATGCAAAGAGAATGAGATAGTGGAGGAATAGAATTATCTTAGTTATATATTTCTCTCACATTTTATATTTTTTATTATTCAGTAATTTTTTACTCTTTTTTTTAATTTAAACATATGTTCCTCAGATTTCATTTAAATATAAATATTTTATAGAAATTGTTCATCCACCACAGTTGAATAAAAGTCAAATTCTAGTCAACATCATTTTTTACCATTGATTTATCAAATGGACGTCCACGATAACTTTTTTTTAAGTTTACGTTGTATTATATGGCGTAAACTTAAAAAAAAAAATCAAAATTGCCCCTCTCAAACTTACGTTATATTATATCTTATAGATTGACTGCTCCTCACTTATACTGCATTTCCAATTGAGTAGTAAACTATATTATTTTGTGTGATATTTCACCACTTCTCTATCACCTCCCACTTCTTTATAATCTTGTAGTTTGAGTTTGGAAGAAAAAGATTTCATTTGGTTCAAGATTTAAAAGTTTGAGTTTGGGAGAAGAAAATTTAAAAGTTTGAACTTGTTAAGATTAGCTCTCTTTATTGGAACCCTCTCTTTATTTTATGACTTCTTTCATTTTTTCAAAATTAAATTCTCCTAATAAGTTTAAACTTGAGATTGATGATGATGTTAATGAAGAATATAAAAAACCTAGTCCTATTACAGAGATTATTGATGATGATAATAATATTGATGATGATAATGATATTGACGATGATAATGATGGTGATGATTTTTATGATGTTGATGATAATGATGATTATATAGCGTAAGACCAGAGATTTAAAACACTTGTCTTAGTTTTTTCTTCTTCAAGTTACTTACGTTGTATTATACAGCGTACTTACGTTGTATAATACATCATAACACTAGAGTTTTTTTTAAAATCTTTTTCATTCTTTTAACAACCAAACTCCTATTTTTTGCCAAACCAAACCAAAATCACATCAAACACAATAAGAATAAAATCATCAAATCAATAATAACCAAATTCATAACATTAAACATAAAAATAAGATTAAATCCTCGAGAATATAAATTTAGGTTTTAACTTCTTTTCAACCAAATGTGTGCTAAAAAACCGGGTTTTTGGTTAAAAAAAACACTTACGCTGTATAATACAACGTAATCTTTTAAAAGTGTAATATGTATTATACAACGTAAACTTTCACGTTTTACACGTACTCTTTAAAGGCGTTTTAGAAAATAAATTATTTTTAGTTTACGCTGTATCATATAGCGTATACGTCATATGATACAGCGTATACCTTTCTCTTTTTTTTTTTAACTTGAGCCATTGATTTAAAATTTCAATGGTAATAGATGAGTTGGTTTTTTAAGACATTATATCCAACTGTAACTGTAGAACCGGCCCCATATTTAATTTATATATAACATTTTGTTTATAAATAAATTTGGTATGAATATATTTCAAAAATTTTGAAGATATATATCATTATTTTGTAATTATAATTCTAATAAATTTGTTATGTGACCGTTTATTAGGAATGAATTCTCGGAATCTATATAGAGAGAAGTGAATGTATATTTTAGTGTTTCAAATAATCTTGATGTATTTATGTTCTGTTATGTGTATGTGAATAATATGTTATAATAATATAGATCGTAGTTTGTGTGATTCAGAGATCAAAACAGTGAATAGAACACATAAAAATAATTTGTAATCTAATATTATATTAGATAAGGGTTTACTACAATTTGAAAAATCAAATTAAATTTTCACTCTTGAACAAAACAAGTTTATGATTCTACTTCTTTTTTACTCCTTCCGTTTCATTTGATTCTTAACATTTCTGAGAGAGTGTTCGGCACGCATTTTAAAGTGTATATAAAGTATAGTTACATAACTTATTTTTATAACTCTATGTTTTTGAATAAAAATTGAATGTTTAAATTTGTATTCAGAAAAAATAATTTAAAAATAAATTATGAAACCATACTTTAGTTTAGACTTCTCAATATGGTCTTCAGTATACTGACTTATTGACACGAGACTTCATGACACTTTGTACTTCCCAATATCATTTTTTATAGACTTCTTGATAGTTGGACTTGTCGATATCACATTTTTTGAACTTCATTACACAACTTGTTCTAACTTCTCAATATTTGACTTAAACAATTTTTCTTGAACTTTACAATCCTTATTTCTTTAGCTTTATTTATGCTACTAATTGAACAAATTTTTGAACTTCTTCCAAAAAAATTATTTAATGACCATTATAAATATACTGAATTATAAGAATAAAATTAAAAAAACAATATATATATATAAAATTGAGTCATGACATTGTTACATAATGTAATCTATACTATTTACGAAAATCATATTACAAAATAGTTTAGATCTATATGCTTCCAACACAATCCATAACATGGAAAAGTTAAGATGATGACGAGTTATATTGGATTGTATTTTTAAGCTATTCAAATCCAAACTCGATTTTGTTTATCAAATTCGGATCCGACTCAAACTTGATCGAATTTCCAAAATTAATATCCAAACCCGATCCCACGAGTTTCAAATTGGATTCGATTTTATCGAACATCACAAAATATAGAGTAATATTATACCTCTATTTCAAACAGAGCATCACACAACTCTACCTTTTATTCATTTATTGAACAAAGATTTCTTCATGAGACATTAGTATTTCTTGACAGAATATAAAAATAAAGATTAATTCATGTATAACCTATTACCAGGATTTTGATTGTGAAAATTAAAATGTAAATGAAACCAACTATTATTTTTTAATATATATGTGTTATTACGATTTTTTTCAGATTATAAGTTCGGATTGAATTTGAATCGGGTTTCAATGCTAAATATTTAATATTTAAATTCAGATTAATTTGATTTTAAAAAAATAAATGAAAATTTAAATGAAAATTATAGAAAAATGTAATCGGATCGAAAACGGTCAAATCAATTCCTATAAAGAAAGTAACATTGTTACTACTCCCTCCGTCTCTTATTAGTTTTCCTGTTAATCATGTGCGCGTTTGCCAACACACACTTTTTGATCGTTAATATCTTTAATTTCGTATTAGTATTAAATATAAAAATTTTACTGTATTAAAATACTCACAAATACGAATCAAACAAAATCACTCATAACTATATTTTATCTTATAAATTATGTGTAAATTAGTAGTCAATCGCTTACAATGAACAGTACAAAAAATCAAAACAGGAAATGTTTTCGGAGACGGGGGAGTAATAATTAAATGAATTAATTTTGTTAATTATTTTAAATTGAGAATATTATTATATACAGTATTAAGGATATAGAGAAGATTTGACGGTGCAGAGGCAGGATAGTTGTAGTCTTGTAGAATACTACACAACATCAACGATCAACAATATTATTTGGGTTGCTTTTACACTTTTCCCCCCTTACTACTACTAGTAGTCTACCGCTGTACTACACTAGATTACTAGTCCTCTCTCTCTGTCTCTCTATAAAAAAAAAATTAAAATTGGAGGAGGGAACGGTACACAGTACAATACAAGCCCCCCTCCCTCGTCGAAACCCCCTGGCTAATATTTACTCTCTTTGCCGGCTGTGTGTGACCACTGACTAGTTCTAGGGTTTTACTTGCTTCACCTTATCTAGGGTTTTGACTTGAAATGGCGGCGGAGAAGCTTAGGGATTTGTCACAGCCTATTGATGTGCCCTTACTCGACGCCACCGTCTCTGCCTTTTACGGCACCGGATCTAAGGATGAGGTTTTTCACTTTTCCCATGTCTTTCTCCAATCTACTCTGAGGATTTTCATTCTACCCTAGCCTTTACTTTTAACTCTCTTCGCTAATGCTAAATCACACATGTATATGCATGTATACTCTACTAATTTCATTTCTATGTCTCCCTTGGCTTAATTAACGTGGTGATTGTGAAACGTAAGCAAGCAATTCTAAACAAACAACTGCCTGTTTGCTGTTAGTCCCCTTGGGGGTTTTTGATTCGGATATTTTCTTTTTATTCGTTACCATTTATGTTCAATTTAGCTTTCAAGTATTTCTTGTTGTTGGTGCAGAGGAATGCTGCTGATCTAATTTTGCGTGACTTGCAAAACCATCCTGATACATGGCTTCAAGTTGTGAACATTCTTTCTAGCACACAGAACCTCAATACCAAGTTCTTTGCACTCCAGGTCGGTTTTAGTGTTTTTTTAGTTCAGGTTAACTTGTTATTCAATCATGCAAGTTTTATATCCAATCATGCTTTTTTTGTTGATGGTAAAGGAGAGTCCTTGGTTTCTGCACTTTCTTTTACTACTTTAGTTTCTGAAATTTTTCGGCTACTGATTCAATTGAACTTATTGTATGAAGTTTCAGTTAATGGCCTGAACATAATTTTTATTGATTATATCAGCTCTGAATGAATCTTTATAAAAACTTTACGTTAATGCTATGGACCGAGCCTTTCTGTTCAGGTTCTGGAAGGTGTAATTAAATATAGGTGGAATGCGTTGCCGGTCGATCAACGAGATGGAATGAAGAACTACATTTCGGATGTTATTGTTAAGGTACTATTTCCATGTTTCTATTTAATTTGTCCATATCCCCGCTTACAGATCCTACATTTTGGACTACTTTTTCACATGATTTTTCCCTTATGTTTAGCTTTCCAGTGATGAGAACTCTTTTCGACGGGAAAGACTGTATGTCAACAAACTAAATATTATACTAGTTCAGGTAAATTCTTATTGATATCTTCATCAGATAAAATTATGATAATCAGATAACATGAATTATGCTCTGGTTTGGTGTTAATGGTTTTATTTATCTGCACAGATACTAAAGCACGAGTGGCCATCCAGGTGGCGAAGCTTCATTCCTGATCTAGTTGCGGCAGCAAAAACTAGCGAGACCATTTGTGAAAATTGCATGGCTATATTGAAAGTATGTCAAATATGTCTTGCCTTTCCTACGACGTAGTAAATTTTGTAAACATGTCTAATCAATTGTGAACATTCACTTTCAAGCTTCTAAGTGAAGAAGTTTTCGATTTCTCAAGGGGCGAAATGACTCAACATAAGATTAAAGAGCTAAAACAGTCTCTAAACAGGTAAATGACTGATTGTAGTATATTAAAATGCCGACATTATGATGTATATTGCTTACATTTCTCCACCAAATTACTGCTTGCTATGATTTGTAGTGTTAGTATAAATTGTTTGCTTGCATGTGTGAATAGCTTCATTAAAAAATGGTTAGAATTTTTGTTTTAGTTTCTTTTCATCTAATCCTCATCCCCAAGTGTAAATAATGTTACTCGTTCCCCTTGTTTTATCTACTTGCACAATATTGGTTGCTAGGGAGTAAAGATATTATCTAGTTCTGCAAGTCATTGCTTACATGCAAGTTAATGGTCATTGTGCCTTATTAGTTTTAAATATTATTTTACTCTTGTTAATTGTGTTCAACAATATTAACATTAGGTTTGTCTTCTTGGTCACAGCGAGTTTCAGCTCATTCACGAGTTATGCTTATATGTACTATCAGCATCTCAAAGAACAGAGCTTATAAGGGCCACACTGGCCACACTGCATGCCTTCCTTTCATGGATCCCTCTGGGTTATATCTTTGAATCCCCACTGGTTTGTAGCTGAATCTTCCTTTCTATCTATTCTTTTCATGGAACTGATGCTTCTGGCATGTTAAGCAAACATGCAAATGTTCCAGTACTATGCTAATAGACGAAGAAATTTTAAATTTGAATTCTCTCTTTTAGGTGACCTAATCTTTTTAATTTATTATTTGAACTTTTGGCAGCTTGAAACTCTTCTCAAGTTCTTTCCTTTACCATCCTATCGGAACCTAACTCTCCAATGCTTGACAGAGGTGCTTTCTGATATCCACATAAATTGCATGAAAAAAATTAGCAAAACACAAACAAACAGTTACGTGAAAGACGAGTAAAGACTCATTACATATTGTGGTCACAGGTTGCTGCCCTTAACTTTGGAGATTTTTATAACATGCAATATGTCAAGATGTACAGCATATTCATCTTACAGTTGCAGGTAAGTTATATCTGATCATTTGTATGTGTACATGTATCACTTGTAGCGTTTGTGAGGACTTGACCTTTTGATCATTGTGGTGTTTCAACATCATATAGGGCATCCTTCCAACCAGTGCGAACATACCTGAAGCCTATGCACAAGGCTCTAGTGAGGAACAGGTATCTGTCGCTTATATTTTTTATGAAAGCTAATCGTTCAGGTTCTCTATATGGCTATATATAATAGTGACATCTTTTTTGATTTTTCTCCAGGCTTTTATTCAGAATTTGGCTTTGTTTTTCACATCCTTTTACAAGGCAAGTTTCAAATTCTTAGAGATGAATCCTTTCTTATAATATAATAAGATTCCATTTTTAAAATATTGTTACCTGTTCACTGCATCAGTATGGGAACTTTAAGGTATTTTACACTTCAATTTCTTATGACTTTGGATCTCTGTATGATGAATATTCCCCTTTGTTATGTTCCTTGGCATTTGGTATATGTTAGACTTCTAAAAAAGGATTGCAAAGTAGAAGGGAACAACGTGTGTACTTAGAGTCTCTGCTATAATGAAGTATCATGTGTTCATTGTAAACACCTTGTTTAATTGAACATGGTTTGGCCAGTGTTCTGTTGCACGCTTCCAGTGCTATGACTCTGTCTAATCGATTTTTGCATTATTAGTTTACCGACTTAATCTCAAATTTGTTTCCTGCAAGTATCTTGAATTGAGTAATCTTTAGCAGTCTAAACTAGTTATGGAGATACTTCTCTTGTATATGAATGTAATAAGTCATCACTGAGAGTGTCTTCAAACATTTATTTTTATTAAATAGTTTTTAGTGAGTGCACTATAGGTACACATACAGACATACTTATGTTTGGTTTTGGGTCTTGTTACTGTTATAGTGCATCTATGTGAATTTTCACCAGTCACATATTAGTAAGGGTCTGAGGAGGAAGAGTAGTTTTTTGGTGTCATACATAATTTGTTCTGTGTAATCAGTTTGGTAGCTATTGTAATTTTTTTTTCCACGTGCAGTTCCATATTCGAATTTTGGAAACAGCACAAGAAAATATAGCTTCTTTGCTTGTGGGTCTCGAATATCTTATTGACATTTCATATGTGGATGATACTGAAGTTTTCAAGGTATGGCCTATTGTCAGGCTTGAACGTGTAGGGTAGATCAGACTTAAATAATAGCTTTTTTGCTTTATGAGGAAATCACTGAGCTGACCTCATTTGCCTCTACTCTTTTTGAACTAATCAATTGATATACTAATTATTATGGGTGGTTGTAAACTTGGAATGATAACTCATTGCTGTTATGCTTGTGGTTTGTGATAGGTTTGCTTAGATTATTGGAATTCCTTAGTATTGGAACTCTTTGAGGCTCACCACAATCTGGATAACCCTGCAGCAACTGTCAACATGATGGGACTGCAGGTATGCTCCAGTATCTTCTTGTTAATTAGAGCTGTCAGTGGTTGTTTTGAAGGCCAATCACTTCTTAACATCTCTTATCTGTAAGCTCTCTTTTCTAATGATTCTACGCAGGTGTTTATAGTCATCCTCTGATAGAGTGCACTGTAAATACAATATTTAGTTATACACATCTACAATCTTTTTGTTATAACCCTTAAGTTGGTATCCGGTATCCCTTATTTAAAAACTAGTAGAATGGTAAAATGGCAAGAGTAAGTGTAATAATTATTAAAAGACTGCTCTAAAAATAATTTAATTAATCTTTAGGTCCTCGCCTTTTTTCATACTTGTTTGGAATATTGTAGTTTGGAGCTATAATTAAGACTATGATTAGAATTTATAACCATTTTGCTGTAGATGGTCAAAATTATGGCTGGTAAGAATAGTAGCTCAATTCAACTGAATATGTTGTAGATACTGTCATATAAACATGTAATTAATTTGGATATACTGGTGTATATTACTTTCTCATGGTCGGTTTATATCTGAATTTCCATCAGAATGAGAGCTTAACGTGAAATTTTTTTTGGTTGCTGTCTTCTGAAAACTTGTTAAATTCATGTAGTATTTTCAATAGCTTCTTTTCTCTATTGGATGCTCGTGCTGAATTTTTCTTCTTGCAAGATCATATGGCTAATTAAGAGTCACTTTGTATCTTTTTTTTTTTTGCTTGCTAAATAGGCACTTGTATCTTGCCCATATAGAAATTTCACATTTTCCATCTGTGGTATTATTTCAACCGCTACACTTTGGTCATTAAAAAATAGTCAAAGTTGACGTGCTATGAGAAACATTCTGCTACTGATGCCATATTCTATATTTGGACATCGCCAGCAGATGCCCTTGCTTCATGGTATGGCTGATGGCCTTGGTTCACAGCTTATGCAACGGCGCCAACTTTATGCGAATCCAATGTCAAGGTTGAGATTACTTATGATCTGTCGCATGGCTAAGCCAGAGGAGGTGCTGATTGTTGAAGATGAAAATGGGAATATCGTGCGTGAAACCATGAAGGACAATGATGTTCTTGTTCAATATAAGGTCTCCATTCTTTCTTTCCTTTTAAATGTAGTTAATATAAATCAGGTGTTATAACTTCTAAGTCACTGGATTCTTTCTTTTAGCATGAAAAATGACTGAGATTAAAAGTAACGGATTATCGTTTTTGAGGCCATTGAGTTTCCTATCTTGGGACATCTTACTGTGAAAAGATAATGTCAAGTCCTATATTTGGAGTGAGTAGGCATTGTGGCATTAGCGCACACACAGACACTGATAAAAGGGTTGAACAGATGGCATATCATCGATGAAGCTTTATATTTTGTCCGTTGGCTTTGAACTGAAACCAAGTGAAGCATAAAAAAGCATCCATCATGTTGTAATACAAGAAAGATGTATAAGTGCTGAACTTAGCATCTTCATTAGCATCTCAACCCATGTGCTTAATGTGTGTGTTGACTCTCTTATTAATGCTTAATGAAGTTATTATGTATTGCAGATCATGAGGGAAACACTTATTTATTTGTCGCATCTTGACCATGAAGATACTGAAAAGCAGGTATGGAATATGTGGTCTTATATTCTCTAATCTCTATTGTAATTTTCCGTGGTACTTGATAGTATTTATCCTACCGAAGAAATTGTGATTCTACCTTAATTACGCAGCCATGTAAATATACAGTGTTGTACATCTAAAGAATTTATGACATATCATTCTTTTATTCTTGGATTGCAATAGATGCTGAAGAAATTAAGTAAACAATTGAATGGAGAGGATTGGACATGGAATAACTTAAACACACTATGCTGGGCGATTGGATCCATTTCCGGGTCAATGATGGAGGAACAGGTTTGCATAATATGATTGGCCTAATATGCTTTTACAAGTCTATTTGTTCTTCTAATTCTCTAAAATATTGAAATACAAATTTTGGAAATGCTCTGTTTTCTTCTTCTTGATAATAATAATTGTAGCCGATAAAAGTATATGGAGTTATATCTAATGTTAGTTTGGAAAAAGTTCCCTCAAATTGCTTAATATACATTGATGTTTGATTACAAATTCTCTTCATTGAAAATAATGAATATATAATTTTTTGGTCTTATCAATGCTTTTCTCTATATTCATCTGTATAGAATTATAACAGTGCTCTGCTCTTCCGTCTCTACCATTAAATACGACTAAATTATCTGAATTTTTCGACTTTTGGCAGGAAAACAGATTCCTTGTGATGGTGATTCGTGATTTACTAAATCTTTGTGAAGTAACAAAGGGAAAAGATAACAAAGCTGTTATTGCAAGTAACATTATGTAAGTATTTTGACCACTTTTTGTCACTTTATGTAACTTTCGAGTGCAAAGTAGAAGGCACTGCACACATTATTTTTCAGTTATTAATTATCGAGTACCTCTGCAAGATCTGGGTTGGTTGTTTGGTAGAGATGTTTAGGGGTGGCAATATTCAACATGACCTAAAAACCTGATCGGACAAATCAGTGTCAGGGTTGAAGATTTTATGTTTGGGTCAAATTTTTAGGCCGACCCTAAACTTATCTGAACAGTTCTAAATTGGTTCAGATTCATTCGTTTGACCCAAAAATTTTAATGCACCCTAGTTATATATTTTCCTCCCCAACTTTTATGTTTCAAACTATCCTGCATCCTATGAAAAAGCTGACTGGCCTCAAATCTTCCTCTTTCAACATGCCCAGTAATCATCATTGTTGATTTTTACAAGGCATGGAATCAAACAATGAGTTTAAATTGCTCAGCGTCCCTAAACTGCATATGCCTATTAAGCATTGCAGTGTAGAACACACCAAATCTCCTTTCGCTGAACAGCCTGCACGATGTAGGACAAAGGTTGAAAATTATTTTCTTCTCAGCATCGCTACAAGCAAATATATTATCCAATTTGTCATTTTGGGTTGGACACAACTTTTTAGTCAAGTTAAACAGGTTGGGTGGTGCCACCCATGCAAATCAGAGTTATCTCTGGGTTAAGATTTTGACCCATTTAATGTTTTGTGTCGGGTTCGGCCGTACGGGTCGGCACAGAATTGTCTGGGTTGAGATTTTGACATTTTGTGATCCAATTTTGCAATAATGTGATTTGTTTTTCTTTGTTGAACTACTAGGTATGTTGTTGGACAATACCCAAGGTTTCTGCGCGCCCATTGGAAGTTCTTGAAAACTGTTGTGAATAAGTTGTTTGAATTCATGCATGAAACTCATCCCGGAGTTCAGGTTAATGTTATTCTTGTAACCTTTTCTTATGCATTATGCTTAATGTCCGTGCTTGATTTTTTTGACCTGGTTACGAGGCAACTGAATATCCCACGAATTTTGCACTTCATTTTTATTGTTTGCTTTAACTGTGGATATCAGCCAAATCTGATCATCAATTATCATTTCAGGGTTAAAATATTTGGTCTTTATAGGATCATTTCCAAGTTGATAATATTTAGTATATGACTTAAAATAAATAAGCAGTTCATGCCTCTGTGACGCTTTGGATTCTTCCGACTGTAAAAAAACTGAGATTTTAGCAGTGCTAGATGGTTTCTAAGGCCATTGTACATCTTACAGTACGCAGATATATGGACATTTAAATTTTACATCTTTTATATATATATACACCGGGGTTGTTGCTGACACATACAAACATGCACAATCTTGCTGATTATGCTTGTTATTTTTTTTGTTCTAATTTATTTTATAATATTACAGTATAACTGTATCACTGATTTGATGAATGTTTTTCTTAGGACATGGCTTGTGATACCTTTCTGAAGATTGTTCAGAAGTGCAGGCGCAAATTTGTTATACTTCAGGTGATAGTTGCTTCGTTTATCATGGTTGCTTCTGTTGTATTATGTAGACCCAGGTTGACTTGTTTTTTCTTTTATCCAGGTTGGGGAAAGTGAACCATTTGTTTCTGAGCTCTTGACTACTCTTCCGACGACCATTGTTGATCTTGAGTCTCATCAGATACATACGTTTTATGAATCTGTGAGCTACTATAACCTTAATATTCACTGTTAGACATGAAAGCTTCTCTACTAGGTTGATCAACAGAAAGGTTTTGTTCTAACATTTGATTTCTCTCTCTTTTTAATAGGTTGGTACCATGATTCAAGCAGAATCTGACCCACAAAAGAGGGATGAGTATCTGCAGAGACTAATGGAGCTTCCAAATCAGGTGAAACGAATTGCATATAGTTTTTATTTTCAATATTTGAGGAGATGAGAGTGCTTTTTAGGATTTTGGTCAGTCATCTTCATTATAAATCTTCCATCCATGTGTTGCATGGTTCGTGGGTCAGCCTATGGAACCGCGATCCAGTTCCCTCATTCCGGAACATGATTCCTTTTCGACCCGGATCACTCGGGATCACGCTCCAGTTCGCCAACTCCGACGATCCCCCTTTTAACTCCGAAAATCATTATGTAAAAAGGAGAAGAATAAAAAATAGGAAGATAACCTCGATTACTTGAACATATTTGAATCCCCTTAATATTATGTGTAGTAACTTTAAAATTTTACATTTCCCGATTAATTTACTTATATATTTTAGTTATAAAATAGTAACTGAAACATAGATACAATAGCAAATATACATAATATTTTCTAAAGAAATAACTATAAAAGGGATCCTCATATCGACCCGTGTATCCGATTCGCGGGTCACCGTATCCGATTCATAAAAACTAACGTTTCACGTATCCGACCCCGTACCACGTACCCGAACGACTCGTGAACCTTGCAACACTGTGCAAGAATACCATGTTCCTATAGCCAACTTGTCAGTAATTTTTTTTATACAGAAATGGGCTGAGATTATTGGCCAAGCACGCCAAAGTGTAGATTTCCTGAAGGACCCAGAAGTTGTGAGGGTTGTGCTTAATATATTGCAGGTAATTAATCTTGAATTTTGTACTATGATAGTTTCTCTTAGCAGGCTCGATGCTCTTCTGATTTCATTTGTATAATATGGATTGAGTAGCTGGTAGAATTGAGTTATAATGATGCTCTCTCATCAACTGCGATCCCCATTATGTGTGAGGATTGACTTGTGGTAAACTTAATTAGACATTGGTTTTAGGTTTAGGCATATTGACGTTGCTGCTTTGTTTTAATTGTGGGAACAGGTCTGGAAATTTACGAACTTGTTATAAACACTCTAGGCTAAAGTAAGAAACTATTCGAGTCTGGTTTTTGGACTTTCAGTATTACCAGCTTTATTATAATTGTGGGAACAAGTTAGACAATTTATGAACTTGGTTGGTAAACACTTCAGGCTAAAGTAAAAAATGATTGGAGTCTGTTTTTATACCTTGCACATTATATACCAATACCAATGTATATGTAGGATATTACTTTGATGCCATATAATATTTGCATGTTGACAAATGAAAATGACCGATTGACTTTTAACTATAATTTTATGTCTGTCCCAAATTGTCAAAATAGAAAGGCGGAAATGTTACTTAAAAATTGATTTTTTTCTCCTAGCACCATCGGCTCATGATCAGTCTAACATAATGTGGTTGGGGTCTGTATGAACTAATTGCATTATAATGTACATTTTCCATTTGTAGTGTGGATGCACAAAAATTATGTTCTGTGTAATGCTTTTTTCTTATTGATAAAGAGGGAATTGACCCCAATGGTCCATTAGTTTAATGGTCTCTGAATTGAAGGGCCTTTTTGTTTTAAATATTCACTTGTTCTCCAAATAAACGCCCTAAAAATAGTATGAAGTCCACAAGTATATATAGTATTAAACTGCTTTTGAGTTTATTTTTTCATCTTGTTATGTGCATTTTCTTTTTTGGACCTGTGATGGATTGGTATTAAGTTTATAATTTTAACGATGTTATTTTTTATTGGCAGACGAATACAAGTGCTGCTGCTTCACTTGGAACATATTTCTTGTCGCAAATTTCTCTGATCTTTTTGGACATGCTGAGTGTATATAGGTAAGCCTTTCAAATATATTTTTTTGCCGGACAGATATGTCATATGTGATCCAATGTAATGGTCTGTGATGCTTAATTGCTTCTTTACATCGACACTAACATATGACTCCATAAATTTTGTGCCAACAGAATGTACAGTGAGCTTATATCAGCAAACATTGCTGAAGGAGGTCCCTATGCTTCAAGGACGTCTTTCGTAAAACTTTTGCGGTGAGGTCGCAAACAAGGTATTTTTGGATTTAGTATTTTTGGCGGTGTGCTTACCAGTACATTGATTTCCAACAGCTCAGTGAAAAGGGAAACTCTTAAGCTTATTGAGACATTTCTAGACAAAGCTGAAGATCAACCACCGATAGGAAAACAATTTGTGCCTCCAATGATGGACCCAGTTCTTGGTGACTATGCCCGCAACCTGCCTGATGCCAGAGAATCAGAAGTCTTATCACTTTTTGCTACAATAATAAATAAGTATGCCTTTTTTCCTTCCTTACTGTGTGTATTGTGCTGGTCACTGGTGTAAATGGGATTGTTATTTTCCATATATTCTGCTTTTTCTATGTTATCAAGTTGCAGTGTATCTATTCTGTTGTAGGTATAAGGGTGCCATGATTGAGGATATCCCTCGCATATTTGAGGCTGCATTTCAGTGTACCCTGGAGGTTAGATATATGCTGTTTATTTTCTTAGAATCTTTTGATAGGTAGTATACTTTTAGAAGGAACTATTGTAGTGCTTGGGTTATCAGTTCTTTCTTCTATCATAGCTTGTGGGATTACTGTGCGTAGCTTCTGTATGGATCGGTGTTTGATATGTTTCTAGTATTAAAGCTGTCTGTCTTAAATGCTGGACTTGTATCTTTTTAGCAGAAATCGGGCCACAGTTGTTTCCTGGGACTTTATTGATACGACTCAATAACATTTTGCAGATGATTACAAAGAATTTTGAAGATTACCCGGAGCATCGTCTCAAGTTTTTTTCTCTACTTCGCGCCATTGCGACACATTGTTTTCAGGCATTAATTCTACTGTCAAGTGAGGTTTGTGTTGCTGTTAGCTCAGCAATAATAATTTTTTATATGGTTTTTACTCAAATTGTGCTATTTTTTTAAAGTTTTGGTTCTGTAGATGCACATAATTAATAACTATCCATTTTTCTGACTCTGTTCCTGATTTCCATCAGCAACTCAAACTTGTTATGGATTCTATAATATGGGCATTTAGACATACTGAGAGAAATATTGCGGAAACGGGCCTTAACCTTTTACTGGAGATGTTAAAGAACTTTCAGGTGTGGTTATATTTCTGTTGGTAAATTGCACGTCATTGAGCATATGATCATTGTATGCCATCTACCGCATGGCAAATCCTACAGGGAAGTATGATGGTCAAAATGGACTTGTTTCATTTTAAATATGATTTTACATGTTGAACTCTCAACTGTGGCAGGCATCCGAGTTCTGCAATCAATTTTACCGTAGTTACTTCTTAACCATCGAACAAGAAATATTTGCGGTGTTGACAGATACCTTCCACAAACCTGGTTTCAAGTTGCACGTCTCTGTACTTCAACATTTATTCTGCCTGGTAATATTCCAGAATAGTTTCCTTTTCACGTCTCTGTACTTTGCTTAGGTATGACGTTGATTGTATTTATGCTTACAATTTCCAGGTGGAGTCTGGCTCGTTAACTGAACCTTTATGGGATTCGTCAACAGTTGCCTATCCGTACCCTAACAATGCAATGTTTATTCGTGAGTATACGATAAAGCTGTTGGGTTCATCATTTCCAAATATGACTGCAACTGAGGTATGTTACTAAACGGGTGAAATTAACAGTATTATCCCTGCAATTCATGAAGATTATGTTTAAGTACATGTTTATATCTAAAATTTAGCGGGTATAAATTTTAGCAGTTTCCTAAACATATGATAGGCATTAGACGTTTGCTGATAATATATATTTTTTCAGGTTACCCAATTTGTGAGTGGGTTGTTTGAATCAAGAGCAGATCTTTCCACATTCAAAAATCACATACGAGACTTTCTTGTGCAATCAAAAGAATTCTCAGCTCAGGTATAGATCCGACCAATAAGATTAGAGTTTTAGTGAAATGGGTCTGGTCTTTTTGGTCAAACCTAGAGCTGATGTTTACCAGTTTAATCGGATTAGGTATGGAGATTTTATACTGTATTATGCTGATAAGAGATTCACAGTTATAAGACAGAAGTGGAATCAGATGTATTATATTGACATGTAGTTTTTCTATGATCACTCTTTGATGTCACCCTTCTATCCTCCTCAGGACAACAAAGATCTATATGCAGAGGAAGCTGCTGCTCAGAGAGAACGGGAGCGACAACGAATGCTTAGCATTCCCGGGCTTATTGCTCCCAATGAGATACAAGATGAGATGGTGGATTCTTAGATGCTTTTAATTTGGGTTGGATGCTAATTACTGAGGCAGGGAGTGGTTGGAGCCAGTTGAATATATCATATTGAGTTGTAGCATTGTCCTATTCATAATTTTTAACTGTGTTTTGAATCTTTTCTTAGTTTTGAAGCACTGAATCATGAAGGTTCCCCGCCCAAAGGCTTCTAGGTTGCTGATGAAACCATTGATGATGTAGAGTAATTAGATTCTGATGTAGGAGTATAGTGGGGAGTCGTTTTCCGGGATCCTGAATTCAGATTGGTATTGTAATTTCCATGACAACTGGGTGGATCAGAATGTTGAAATGTTGGTTTGTGTTCAATATAGGTGCATGTATACTTTCAGAATGTGTGAAATATATTTTGATATAATTATTTTGAGTGGTGGTTTAAAAAGCTGTATGTTTCACCTTGAGCATTATTTGATGGAGGGTTGTTGGTGTTTTATTAGGGATATTATTTTCAGTGGCAAAGTATAAATTGATTTTTTAAAATTATTTCTAGATCTGGTCTTTGTTTCTGAAACAATACGAGGCTGGGATGTTTTTGATTGCATAGAAGGTAGGAAGTATTCTAGCAAAGGGCCACCTTTTGTTTTGGTAAGAGACATGATAAAATAAACATGACTTGAAAGAAAAGCTAAAAATATGATTACTAAAATGCATTTACTGCCCTTTGAACCAGCCTCGTCAGACATGGTATGTAATGTATTATGGATAGCTCTTTAGTAGAAAAAATGTTAAAATAACACGTTTTTAAACAAAACTAATGAAAAAAACAATTTTTGGGTGCATTGGTTGATTTTACCGGATGAGATCAGTTGGTATCTAAATGAGATACCTAATTCACAAATACGTATCTCAATTTTTTTTTATAAAAAATATAGATACACATTTGTGAGTTGGGTATCACATATATGATACCCAATTGACAAATAGGTATCATATGTAGATACTCAATTCATACATGCGTATTATATGTATTTTGAATACCTATTTCACAAATGCGTATTCAATTCGTTATTTTTAACCATATTTCCCCAAAATTGTTATTTTCATCAAGTTTGCGTAAAAAATCGTTATTTCCCTCTTCTACCGTTAAAGGTACATTGGATTTTAAATGAAATAGGATTAGTTTTTGTTTCAAATTAATCTATGTGTATGTAGTGTACAAGAAGTTTGAAATGTGTAAATATCCATTCGTGGATGTTGTTTACTCTTAGGCCTCGTTTGGTATTACTGTTACAGACAGATACAACAATTTTTTGCTGAAAAACCGTCAGAAAGGTGTTTGGTAAAATTCAAAAGTTACTGTCTGGAAAAACGTTTTTGGCCTAAAAGCAGCTGTCACAGAAAGCATGTTTTCCCATGCTTTTGAAAAAAACTGGTTTTCAGCTTTTGCAGAAGTAGTTATAAGTTTCATCATCAAATCTTCCTAAAAACATTATTTTTATATATCATATCTCAAAATATGTACAAATCCAAAAAAATTACTAAATAGTCATCTGATTTTTTTGACATCACTTTTTCCACCAACATATTTTCTCACAGTAAAACAGTTTTCAACAGCAATGTCAAACAGACCCTTAATGTCAAATTAACAGTGTAATTTAATTTTCGTGTGTGTTATGTAATAAATATATATAACCTAGAGTTTAAAGAGTATAAGAGAGATAATAAACATGGAACTCCATTTCTTCTTCATATGTTCAGATCAAGTACAAACAAGGCTTTATATAACCATTATAAACATATGTTACAATGGATATGAAAGACCAAAAATTTGGACACTCAAAAGTTGGGAGACCCCAATGGTTGACATACAAAAAGTCATCCAATTATACATAACACTCCCTCTTGGGTGACATATACCAACATCATGCCTCATTAAAACTTTACTAGGAAAAACTCAATGGAAAAAAACCTAGTGAAGAAAAAAGAGTATATGAATCATTTTAAAATTAAAGTGTCTCCCCCTCATGGTGACATGACTATAGACGTTAACATATATCTCGAAATCTGCGTAATCCAATCTTGTGTACTAACTTCTCGAATGGAGTTATAGGAAGTGCCTTTATGAACAAATCTGCTGGATTATCACACGAACGAATATGACAAACATCAATTTCTCTCCTTTGTTGAAGTTCACGAGTAAAGAAATTTTTTGGATCAATGTGTTTCGTCTTGTCTCCTTTAATGTAGTCTTCTTTTGTCTGAGTGATACATGCTTCATTATCTTCGTAGAAGACAATAATGTTTTCTTTGTTCAGTGAAAGACCACATGATTCTTGGATATGATGGACTATGGACCTTAATCATACACATTCTCGGCTTGCTTCATGAAGCGCTAACAACTCAACATGGTTGGAAGAAGTTGCTACAAGAGTCTGTTTCGTAGAACGCCAAGATATCACAGTATCACCATATATAAATATGTAACATGTTTGTGATATTCTTTTATGGGGATCAGATCGATAACCATCATCTGCATAACCAACTGATTCCACTCTTGAGTCTTTAGAATAAAATAAACCCATATCCATTGTTCCTAAAAAATATCTAAATATCTGTTTCACACCAGTCCAATGTCTTCGAGTTGGAGCAGAACTATTTCTTGTCAATAGATTAACAGAAAATGCAATATCAGGACGTGTACAATTGTCAAGATACATTAGTGCACCAATTGTACTAAGATATGGTATTTCAGGACTAAGAAGTTCTTCTCCTTTTTCTCTTGGGTGAAATGGATCCTTTTTCTTTTCAAGTGAACATATAACCATAGGTGTGTTCACAGGATATGATTTATCCATAATAAACCGCTTAAGAATTTTTTCGATATAAGATGATTGGTGAACAAAAATACCTTTCGATAAATGTTCAACTTGAAAATCAAGGCATAGTTTTGTTTTCCCCAAATCTTTCATTTCAAATTCTCTTTTCAAACAAGCAATCGTCTCATCAAGTTCAACAGGAGTACCAATAATATTTAAATCATAAGCATAAACTGCAATGATAGTAAATCCCATTTTTGTCCTTTTTATAAAGACACATGGATAAATTGCATTATTAACACATCCTTATTTCAAAAGGTACTCACTGAGACGATTATACCACATTCGTCCTGATTGTTTCAATCCGTATATAGATCTTCGTAATTTAATTGAATACACTTCTCGGGGTCTTGAGCTATATGCTTCAGGCATTTTTAATCCTTCAGGGATTTTCATATAAATATCATTATCGAGTGACCCATATAAGTAGGCAGTCATAACATCCAGTAAATTCATTTGAAGTCCTTCCAAAATTGATAGACTTATCAAGAATCTAAATGTTGTTGCATCCATTACCAGTGAATAAGTTTCTTCATAATCAATTCCCTATCTTTGTGAGAAGCCTTGAGCAACAAGACGTGCCTTATATCTTACAACTTCATTTTTCTCATTTCTTTTGTGCACAAATACCCATCTATAACCAACAGATTTTATACCCGTAGGTGTTTCAATAATGGGTCCAAAAACTTGACGTTTCTCAAATGATTTTGATTCTGCCTCAATAGCATCTTTCCATTTTGGCCAATCGTTTCTTCTTTTACACTCATAGATCGATCTAGGTTCATGATCCTCAATTTCTTCACAAATTTCAAGAGCAGCTGCATATGAAAATATTTCATCCATGATAATTTCTTTTCTATTCCACCTTTGTCCTGAAATTATATAATTTATCGAGATGTCTTCATTGTCTTCAATTGCAGGTGTTTGATCATCTTTTGAAGACATCTCTTCATTGATCAATTCTATTTCTTTAGAAATGTTGTCATTTGATGTACCAGTTTGCTTATCAAGTTTCCTTGTTTTTCTAGGATTTTTATTCTTGGATCCAATAGGTCTTCCACGCTTCTAGCGTGCTTTAAACTCATTTGCTAGCATGATTTTATTTTCTTCAACATGAAGTTTTATTTTACAAGGAACATTGATAGCTGGTGTATGTGACTTCGTCACTGTCTTGACATCAGTAAATGAATCAGACAATGTATTTGCAACTTCTTGTAGGTGGATAATTTTTTGAACTTCAAGTTCACTTTGATTTGTGCGAGGATCAAAATGAGGCAGAGATGTTGTATTCCACAAAATTTCTTGTCTTTCTTTTACAATTTTACAAATCAAAGTAGTTTAAAATTCGTGGCAATTATACAATTTTTCTATTTAGCGAAGTATGCTGTAATACACACTTAAGTTCGAACACAAATGTCTACATGTCTTATAGCATGCACAAAAAAGATACTAACAATACATAGTATCAAAATATGAAATCACAATTCTAAGCAAACACAAGGGCTTTAGTTATTACCATGATTTTATCAAATAGTGATACAATGTTATATATTTATATAAGAGACAGACACTTGTACGTACATAAATAACATAAACAAACTATTCCAGGTACACATAGCATATTATTGTTATACTCTACTCATAATGATATGAACTCACACAAAAAGTTTTTGTTATATGTACCTTGAAGAGTGCGAACAATTGAGTTGCTTAAACAATCCTGATTTTCTCCTTTATACTTAAATCACTCTAGCGCATGTAGTACCTTAATGTACTTCGGTAGGCCATACTTACCCTAAAAATTCTTTAAGCCACTTGCTTCAACTTCCTTCCTCTTCTTTTTCGTGCTGATAACGAGTTATGTAATAAATATATATAATCTAGAGTTTAGAGAGTATAAGAGAGATAATAAACATGGAACTCCATTTCTTCTTCATATGTTCAGATCAAGTACAAGAAAGGCTTTATATAGCCATTGTAAACATATTTTAAAAGGGATATGAAAGACTAAAAATTTGAACACTCAAAAGTTGGGATACCCCAAAGGTTGAAATACAAAAAGTCATACAATTATTGGTTAATTTAATCCGATTTTAATTGTGAAATAAAAATTATTCTCTTGTAATGTAAAAAAATTATATATTGTCAAACAAAGTGAGGAGGAGTGAGTAATATGTTCTACTTTTGACTTTGGTTGATTTGCAAGTATTCCGTAGATGAGGGTGTTGGCCCTATATGTCACAATTTGGGGAGAAAATGCCCTAAATGGCACACCCCGAAAAAATGGCCCTAAATAGCACTCCAAAACGCTACATCGTGTAGAGTTTTGAAAAAAAAAAAATCTCCCCAAAAACGCTACTTTAAGTTGCGTTTTTTAGCCCAAAACCCAAGATAAAGTAGCGTTTCCCCCAAAAAAAATTAAAAAAAAATACAAAACGCTACACGAAGTAGCGTTTTTTCCCGAAAAAATTAAAAAAAAGTGCAAAACGCTACACGAAACAGCGTTTTCACCTTTTTTCCAGCACGCCACACTATGTAGCGTTTTGGAGTGCTATTTAAGGCCATTATTACGAGTTGTGCCATTTAGGGCATTTCCACCTTAAATTGTGACATATAGGGCCTTTTCTCCGTAAATGAAACTTGTTGATTGTGATGGTGGCGATAAATGAATCCTAACCATAGAAACATAAAGGGGAGAGGCAGCCAGTGTCCCACACATCTTCTACAGCCACATAAATACTTTGATACACCACCACCACCACCACCACCACCACCACCCTTGTTGAAATTAAAATTAATTAATAGCAGGAATATAATAGTATAAAGAAATTGATCCTAGATCAGATATGTACATGTACTCATGTGAAACCACCACTTGTACCATGATCGGCTACAAAACATCCTTAATCCACCTTGTTCCCAACAAGTTTCTTCTTCATCATTCCACTCGTCTCGTTCGCAATTCTTCTTTCAAGTTCCGTTGTGTATTGCACGATATTGTTCCGAAATTCGCCTCCGTTTTCACCCCGGGTAATGTAATTGCTTTGGCTGCTGCTGCAACTGCTACTTCTGGTTCCGTTCACGGCGCTGTCACTCTTGCAATTACTGACGTGGCTGTCACGGCTGTTGCTATTGCTTCTGGGGCTTGTTTGTCTACTAAGGTTGACTTTCTTTGGCCCAAAGTTGAGGAACAACCTGGTTAGTATACCTTGTTGAAGGAAGTAACTAATTAAATTAATGACAAATTAAAGGGCCCTGACCGTGAATGTTGCAATTGCTGCTGCAGGTTCTCTTATACTGGATGGGGTAGATGTTACAGAACATCCTATATTCACTGATTCAAAGGTAGCTGTGTGTATTACTATTACATATCTGCTGCTCTTGTTTACTTGTACACTGAAATTTGTATTTATAGGTGCACAAGGCTGTTGCTTTTGCCAGGAGGGCACACCAAGGTCAGTTAAGGAAGACCGGAGATCCTTATATCACACATTGTATTCATACTGCCAAGATTCTAGCTGTCTTGGTTCCCTCAACTGGGAAAAGGGTAAACATTGTCTTCGTATCTTTGTGTTATATATCTTCTACCGCTAGTCTTTTAACTGTTCATGTCTTAAACATATTTCTTTTTGGAGGCAGGTACTATTATTATTACAATTATTGTCGCTTCTGATGTTTATTCCAACGCGCACCTGCAGTGTGCATATAAACGCACAAGAATACTAATCCATTTTTGCTCCTACAGGCTGTTGATACAGTTGTTGCTGGTATTCTTCACGATGTGGTAGATGATACCTGTGAATCATTGGACAGCATAGCCAAGGAGTTTGATGAAGATGTAGCAAAATTAGTAGCTGGTGTTTCCAAGTTGAGTTATATTAATCAGGTACCTATAACGACTCTGTAAAATGGTTTTTAAACTTGCAGTATATAAACTGAATATTGCAGGATATAACTGACATGGTCTACTGTGTCGTGCTCCATTATAAAGTTTATTAGATTCACACAAGTGGTAGACTATCATAATTTCTCCAGTCTTGCTTTTAAAATTTCTGCTACTTACTGGCATACCCTTTGTGCAAGCAATATAAAGTAGTAATTGAGGTAAAACAGAATCAAATTACATTGAAACTTAACCTAACATCAAAATCTGAAGTTTACAACAGCAATCTATTAACTCAATTTGATTAAAAAAAAAGTACAAGTATACAACTATGTCATATTCATGTATACAGTAGTATTAATGCATGAAGCTGCCGAAAGAAATGAAAATAAAAAAAGAAAAACTAGAACAATTCTGGTCAGTAGGTAGTCATAAGTGAATCCATTTAGTTGAGTAAGATTTTGAGATCTCTTCTCTTGAGAAACAGAAATTCTCTAGTACAACAGTAAATGAACTAAGAAGGAGAGAAGAGGATTAGTAACACAAGTAATTTGGGGTCTTGTAGATAATGGTGTAGACGAAGAGAATAAGGGCACGGTTGATTTGGGGTCTTTCGAATAGGAGATGTTACTGTTTCTGATAATTGGCTTTTTTCGGAATATACTTTTGAAAAAGTCAAGTGTGATGGGGATTTACCAAACACAGTCCTCACACGTTTAAGATAATACATAGATAGTTATAGCTGTAAAAAAGTGCTTGTAGTTCTTATTTGTTCCAGTTTATTATATCATAGGTTTTTGCCTTCTCGGTATTATTACTCTACCCCTACCTTTTTCTTTTCTTTTTTGCACGTATCTTCCTGGATCAGTTTTAAATAGTTTCAATTGCAGTTACTGCGGAGACACAGAAGAGTAAATGTGAATCAGGAAGCCCTTCGCCCCGAAGAGGTTGGTAAAAGACTTCCTATTAATATATGGTATTTTGTAGTACATAAATGAGTTGATTGTCGGATGTGTCTCTTTTATCTCTTTATTGTACTGTATATCTTTAGTTGAATGTTTTACAATTAAGTATATGTTCTGCATCTCTACCATAATTTTTGCTGAAGGACCACTACTCATATGATATTGCAGCAACAGCAGGACCTAAACACTAGCTAATCTTTCATTTTAAAAAAGTATTTCATCTTTGGCGAGCAATTGAAGTAGGAATCCACCTTCTGTTAATTAGGCTGTCAAATAGTCACTGTTGGAAGTACATATGGTGCTAAACTTGGAAACCCGAGTAACTCTAATAAGAGGATATAGATCGATTCCACACTACTTTACAGATGTGGATAAATTTAAGAGCTAAATTAGGAAGTATGATACTTGACAACTAAATGCTTAACTGCAATGGCTACTAGTCAGCCAATAATAAAAATATACTGACAGAATCTAACTCGTTTTTTTCACGAATGCTTCAACTGTATAATGTTACTACTGGGCGAGATGTCAAATGACAAACAGAGTCATGCTAAACTGGCATCCAATGAATATTGCTAGAGATTCGAATTTTAAAACTTCGTATATAAGAAATAAAGCAGGCTCTAGAGATAAAATATAATGAATGATATTCTAATCTTAATAAAATACCTTCAGCAAAGCATTTGATATAACCACAACCATGCTTCTTATCTATTGATTAAATATTGGATTTCACTTAGATGAACCCTTCCAGTTCAACGTACCTTGTGGTGCATCAAGCATCTTAATCAATTGGTCAGACTTTGTGTCCGCTTATCTTATCTTCTCAGATACATGGTTTGATTTTATTGTTAAAGTTAGTTTTGCGAATCCAATGTTTCTGGTGGGTCAATGGCCTATAGTTTCATCAGAGCTCTTGTAGTAGGTTTTCTTTTTCTAATTTCAGATATTTTATTTTAAACTTATAACTGCATGTTTTGTTTTTAGCTGTATATTTTTGGCTAATAATGAAGGTGATTAAAAATGCATGCTGATATTTTCTTGTGCAAGATATAAATATGAGCATGTAACTACTCTGTGCTAAATACCTTCATTATAATTCATGCCTTTGCTTTCTTCATATCTAGGCCAACAATTTACGAGTTATGCTACTTGGCATGGTTGATGATCCGCGTGTCGTACTCATCAAGCTAGCGGATCGTCTCCATAACATGAGAACCATGTATGGAATTTACATATGAGTTGCTGATGTGCGCCTTTTGATTTGTAGTGTATTTCACTACAGTTCATTTTTTTTAAACGATTTTCTCCCTCCTAATATTTAATTTAATTGCCCAAACTCCCCCCTGTGCAGCTGTGCACGTAATGCTTTGTAATGTAATGTCTTCTTGTATTAAATCTGCTTTCCAGTGTTATTATAATACTATCATATAAGTTGATCTTGGCGTACATGATGTCTTGAATTCTCTATTAGAATTGTAGCCTTTTCCTCTTGCAGTTATGCTCTGCCTTCAGCAAAGGCTCAAGCTGTTGCTCAGGAGACGTTAGTTATTTGGTGCTCACTTGCTTCCCGATTAGGTCTCTGGGCTCTAAAGGCTGAACTGGAAGATCTTTGCTTTGCTGTACTTCAGGTAGGCTCATGCACAACAATTTCTTTTCATCTTTAGAATATTCAATGATGTGGGTTGAAGGCCAACTCAAGGGGCGTAGTGATATATGCTCCATGCAGCCTGAAGTGTTTCGTCAAATGCGAGCCAACCTAGCTTCCATGTGGAGCTGTAGTAGAAGAGAAGGTAAAATGAGAAGATTATCTGCCAAATCAAAAACGAAAAACTCAAGCTTGATGACTGAGGATTCTATCCCAAGCAATGATGATGATATCACTATGAAGGTAATAGGGATATTGGTGGACATTTTGGCTGATGATAATCGTGCATCATAATTAACAATTGTCAAGTGATGATAATCAGCACCCTTAAATTTTCTATTAAAATCATTAGTGATTAAGTTAGTACGGTATTTTTACCATCTGTTATTCTGTTTCAATATCTTAACAGTCTTGGCATTTATGACAATGCTGCTGCTGTATCCTGAGACCAAAAGTTCTGCTGACTGTCGTCACAGCCACTACTGTTTCAATTCTGTGATATTCATGTCATTTTATGTCTTGAATGTAGACATAGGTGAAAAAGCTTGTTAGGGTTGTGACTTTTGTACATTCCTTTTTTTTAACAAATTTTGAAGTTTTTATATAATTGACCTAAATAAATTTATAATGATTTTCTTAACATGATTTGAGAGGATTTTAAACATAGAAGTGTGAAATTGTTAATTATATGGTTATACCCTTGTTAAGTACCCTTGGCCATTGTGTATTTGTGTGTTAATCCCGGAAGAGATTTGGGGGGGGGGGGTTGTAGATACAGTTACAGTTAATAGTATGGCACCAATCTCTCCCACATGAATTGTGTTTCATATGCAGAAGGAACACAGGATATTCTCTTCAGAATACAATATGAAGTTTCTTGCCGTGTTGGATGTGGCTAAAAATTACTTGAACTTTGTGATTGAAATTTTCGAGTCTGTAGCATATAGCAACCTGTTAATATCCTTTTACAGTTGAGATTATTTGCTTTGGGAGTAACGAACTCACTCGATCACTGGATCTGTATTTTACTGCATGATTTATGATGAAGGTCATGAAAGCTATTACTCCGTTTTTTACAGGATCTTCTGCAGGCAGTACTGCCATTTGATCTCATGCTAGATCGAGGAAAGCGTATTAAGTTTTCCAAAGCTTTTGGGACATGTTCAGAGCCTCAGACAAAACCAAAGGTTGTGAGGGATGCCGGAATAGCTTTATCATCTATGGTAGTTTGTGAGGAGGCACTGGAGCGTGAGCTATTTATATCCACTTCGTAAGTACTTTAGTCAAACGTTATACTTTAATAAGATTCTGAAATGAACATGTAACTAAATCACAAGTGATGTGTGTCAGTATGTATGTGCACCTTGATTTGTTATCTGTTCAAGACTTGCAGTTATGTTCCTGGAATGGAGGTAACTTTATCTAGTCGCCTAAAAAGCTTATACAGCATCTATAGCAAGGTAAGTCTGGTGTTTATGTGCCTTAGCTCAAGCAATTTTGTACTGAAGTTTGAAGTGAACATGTGTGCCTTGGCTCTAGCAATTTCGTACTGAAGTGTGAAGTGAACATAGTGCAAAATATTCAAAGTTAGATTGTTTCATACTTTCTTACTGTATCTTGTCTTGCTGCAGATGCAACGAAAAGATGTTGGTATTCAGGAGATATATGATGCCTGTGCACTGAGGGTAATTGTTGGGGATAACAATGGGACTTTACATGGACAGGCAGTACAGGGTTGTTACAATCTTCTTAACATCGTGCACAGGTGAATGAGGGAAATGCATGGTCTGTTTGTATATTATAATTTGGATTCAATTTCGTTAAATTTGGGGGAATAGGAAGGACTGTGTTGCTTTCCTATGAACAAGATAGATCGACAGGCTCCCTAGAACTACACAGGAATGATTGTTGTCAGATCTACAAGCGGGGATTCATCAAAATTTGTACTACCTACTACAGAAATGTTTCTTTATTTACTGCTAGTCAGATAGATTCTTTGCGTCTTGCAGGCTTTGGATCCCAATCAATGGTGAACTTGATGATTACATAGTCAACCCAAAGCCAAGCGGCTATCAGGTTAGAAATATATTTGATTTATTTATTTGCTGATGGTAGTAAGAGGATTGGACCTATGCGAAAAATGAAAATAATTTTATTAGCGGTTGAACTATATGCAATCAGGACTTATCACATTGCATTATATCTACATAATCGTATTTATATGTGAGTTAAGTAGAACAAATCCCTAAAATTGAATATAATTATGTAGAAGACAATTATGGTTGTTATTAGTTTTAAATAAACATATTAATTTCAAGTGAAACTGTAATTTGACCAAGTAAATGTAATCTTTGATGATATATTAACTTTCTTATAGGATAACAATATTAACTTAGCTAGGGGAACATCATAATTCATATAGGCGTGTAGAAATTAACTATAGATTTTAAAATACGTGTGTAAAAAAAATCTATTATCTTATGGAATTGTAAATACATTAATGGCTTGTTTGGGAACATGGATTTCATTTGAAATCCTAGATTTGATCAAATGACATGTTTGGGTAATCATATTTCATTTGAATTTCAAGGCATTTAAATACTAGTACAAATATGAGAATTTGAAATGACAACTCAAATTTTGTCATTTGAAATCCAAGTTACCAAACACAATCTAAAATAAATGATACATTTGTTTTGAAATATAAGGAGTGATAGTTTTAAATTTAAATTTGCATTTCAATTTTAGCAGGATGTTGATTGAGAAATATAAAACAAAATCTAATTGTAAATTCTTGTAGAAATCAAAATTCAAATAGAATATTATAAAAAAGATATATAATTGCAAATTCTAATGAAAACATTGAAATATATATTATAATTCAACGTCTGTCATATTAATAATGTCAATATAATATATGTAAGTTATTTTTTGCTCCTTCAATGCTCAACTTAGCTATATCCCTCCTCATTTCTTCATTTTTACCTTCGTTTCATTTTTACAGAAGGTTGAGGGTTCAAGTCAAATGTGCGCATGAGTAAATTTTCTTGTAATTGACCTAACTTTACTAAAGGTCAAGGGTTCGAGTTAAATTTGTGAGTTAGTAGTTAAGTTTTTTTCTAATTGAACTTACAAAAAACACTTAAGTTTAAATACTCACCTCACATGCCACAACCCTAGACCTTTTACTATTAAGAAGGGGATGAGATAGTATACATTACGTTTATAAAATTTAGTGAAGATAGTAATGTTTAATAGAAAATTCTTCTAAAAATAAGGTTATTTGGGGACAATTCTAATAAAAAATTTATAATAAGATTCTATGGACGGGGGGATATAATTGCAAAATCGATTTCTTTTTTTAATTGAACATGTAAGATAGTAGCAAATTTTACTTTTAAGTAATCAAAATAATGCTAATTTTTTCCATCCGTTATACATGTTAATGTTAATATTGTACGGAGTATTCTAAAAAATGTTATGTTTTCTTGTAGTTGTCAAGTATTAATAATAGACCTTTTAATTAGAAAAAGTATGACCTTTTCAAATATAGGGGAGTAACCAAATATGGTATTATGACATACCATTGCAAAGGCATTACAGTTTTTTATAAAATGTTATAAATACTGTATTTTTTTTATTGGGGTGGGTTCCAAGCTTTTTGAAGACCTATCTATCATAGAATTCCATCCATCCATTGTTTAGTATAGATCTGCGTAGTTTGAGCTTGTCTTTTCTGCTTTCCTATACCTATACCTCACTAAACATCTGGACTTTATTTTCCCAATCTCAGTCTCTGCACACTGCAGTGCAAGGCCCAGATAGCTCACCTTTGGAAGTTCAAATAAGAACTCAGGTACTACACTTAGAAGAAGCTCACCAGTCAATTTGTGTACACTTAAGTATACCATTGATACAGGCTTTTTAAGATAGCTAATACTGATATCTGGCACTTCCCTATAGAGGATGCATGAATATGCTGAACATGGAGTTGCTGCACATTGGCTTTACAAAGAAGCTGGAAGTACAATGCCCTTGAAGAGTGATATAATTGGTTCTGGATTAATGTCATCATATTCCTCAAATGAGATGGAAGATCAGAACTCTATTGAAGGGGGTAGTCCCCATAAGTATGGTTTCCTCAAAGCGGGGCATCCAGTTCTTAGAGTTGAAGGGAGTAACTTGTTTGCAGCAGTTATTGTCAGGTAAGCATCGTACTAATTGTGACTCATAACTCAACCTTCAAAAACTTGTTCATGGGAGTTGGGACTTGCCTATGCAGAGTTGATCAGGGTGGTAAAGAATTGCTTGTTGCTGTAAGTTTTGCATTAGCAGCTTCCGAAGCAGTGGCTGACAGAAGATCATCTTACCAACTAAAAAGATGGGAGGCTTATGCAATGCTACACAAAAAGGTTGAGTTTACTCACTTATTTCATTTAGCCTTCTTGCACTTGCATACAAATGTACAATCATGTTCAGTAAAATATATATCGACGAGCGAGAGAACCTTTTGATGCAACTATTTCTCCAATGTAAATTTTTATGGAAAATAATTTTTTAGGTCTCTTATGAGTGGTGGTGTGAACCTGGACATGGGGATTGGTGTACCTGCTTAGAAAAGTATACACTCTGCCGAGATGGTATATACCACAAGGTATGTTTGACATCTTTCTCTTTATTAAAAATTGAACATACTGTATACTAGCAGTTTTTTTGTGCAAGATTCTTATCTAATACACTAAAAGACAAATTACACAAATTAGTAAATAATTATCTTTACATGAGTAGACAGATAGCTTCCAAGTTGAGAACTACATATAAACCTTTTGCTAGCTTCCCGAACTTTGTGATAACTTTAGAGAGAAAGAGAGAAAACTAGGGTTTTATTATTGAACTTAAAATCTAAACTACATATCTCATTGTTTACATAGTAAATCATAGCAAGCTAAAAGTCTTATACCCATAACTCAAATATCTCATATTAAACAATAGATAGCTATCTATCTATTGTTTAATATATGTCGTGAACATATATGTGTCGTGAACAATAGATATCTATCTAGCTATCTATAATATATATATGTGTGTGTGTGTGTGTGTGTGTGTGTGTGTGTGTGTATGTATGTTAACATCCCCTCAAACTCACGATGCTGCAACAGTAAACATTGATATGCTGCAACGATGCGCAATATTCAGACGAGTAACAGTGGGATAAAAAAGACTGCCCATAATCATATGATATAAATTATAAACTAGGATCTACTGAAGTAAGACCATGGGATGGAGAATATCTAACATTTATCTCTATAGTAGAATTTACGTTCTTGTTATCAATAAGATGTGCATGGTATAACAACTCAGCAATGTACTTGGATTGTGATAAAAGGTAGCGGGTAGCCCTTTGATGAACTAGCAACCTCAATTTTGAGAAAATAGAGTAAACCCAAATCTTTTGTACCAAACAACGAGCTAGTTCACGTTTTAATGTGTCGTGAACATATAGAGACAAAAGGATCTGACAAATAAAACAGAATCATGACGAGGAAGAAAATGAAGTGAAGTAAGAACTATAGAAAATTTCTCAAACCAAAACCGAGTTGATTGTTGAAGACCATAGATTGATTTATGAAGTCTGCCAACCTAACCAGGTCGATGCGGAAGACCAGAAGGTGTCATATAAACTCTCATGAAGATCACCATACAAACAGAAGCAACTGCAATCAAAGTACGAACAACCATCATCTTTGCATCAGGCACAAAGATCTCTTCATAGTCCCTGCCATACTGAGAGTAGCCTTTAGTAATAAGTTGAACTTTATAACGCTCAACGGATCCATCAGATTTGGTCTTAATTTTATAGACCTAATGATAACCATTATGTTTTCAAGGTGGCAATGGAACCAAATTCCATGTATGAGTCTGATATAAAGCAGTAAGTTCCTCAACCATAGTTGTTTGCCAAAGAGGATCGCGAATAGGATGCGGGCTCAGACAAACCGTGAATAAAAGCAACAAATGAAGCGAATGAAGGAGAATAAGATGAGTAAGAGAAATTAGGAACTCCATTGGACTTGCGTATACGAGTGGACTGACGGATTGGAGGAGGATTTAAAATCTCTGAAGACGATTGAGTGGTTGTAGATTTGGTGCAGATGTGGGACTTTCAGATATGGATGTCTGACGAGGTGGAGCTTGAATTTTGAGCAGTTGGAATTCTATTAATCATTTAAGTATATGTAAGAAGTGCTTCACCCAAAAACACACTAAGAACATTAGCTGACAACAAGAATGAGCGGGTTGTTTCAACAAGATGACTGTGTTTTTCTTTCAGCAACACTGTTTTGCTGAGGAGTGTTGGTACATGAAGTTTGACGTACGGTCCCATTAGAAGCTAGTAATCGAAAAAAGAATTAGAACTTTATTCACCCCGCAAATCACAACGAAAACATTTAATGACGGTCTGGTGCTGAGTTTTGGCACGAGCTCTGAAATATTTGAAGATATCTAGAAAATTAGACTTACACTTCATAAGATAAACCCTTGTATAATCAGTGAAATCATCAACGAAAGAAACATAATATCTAGATTCTAGACCCACCCTGTCATAGGCATAAAGCGGGTCCCATATTAAATGGAGCAAGAGAATATCTAAGACTCTTATAAAAAGGTAAAGGAGCAAATTTAGCTAGTTTATAACAGCTACAATCAGAAGTATCATGAACTTTCAATTGTCCCAAAGCTCCTTTAGATACCAAAAACTTTAAATGAGACTGAGAAATGTGACCTGAACGAGCATGCCATAGATAAAAATCAGAAGACAAATTACTCAACCGAAAAGAAGACATATCCACTAGGAGTTGCAATATAAAGTCCTCCCTGCTTGCAACCTTTCCCAGTCACCTTTTGAGAGCTCGGATTCACTACACAACTAGTTATAAGGAGAAAAAAAACCAACTAGACATAACAACAGCTTTCAATGGCATAGGAGTTCCATCAGCAGTCATAATGGATAAAGATGAATGAGTAGATAACGAAACAAAAGACGACCAATGATGAGATGCACCCGAATCCAAAAACCATAAAGAAGAAGACACACTTGAAGTACTAGATGACAAAAGCATGTTGAAGATGAGACATACATAGCGAGAAATTGCTGAACTGAATCGATACCAAATCGGAATATGAAATCGAAGCCGAATACGAAGTCAACCCCAAAACCAAATCCGAATCCAAAATCAAAATAACCAATTTTAATTCCAAATCAAATTTAAAAGCAAATCCAAATCTAAAACTCAATCCAAATCCAAAACCCAATACCAAATCTGAAGCAAATATACTAAATTAATAAATAAGGAATTTCCAGATAATTGAATAAGACGGAAACCAATCAATCAACATTCAACAACACCCAAACTACAGGATCAACAACAGTTTAAAGAACAAAATAAAGGCAGCCTATTCAGACCCTCTCGGCCTCAAAATACGATCTTAACCATTCATAATTTACATACTGATGCATACAACACTTCGTCCATATTTCATACCGATCCAGCGGTTGAAACTCCAGGAATTGCAAAAACAAGCTGGCTGATCCAGGCAAAAAATTCCTGAGAATTTTCACAGTAATTTTCTTTTTGTAGCTTAATTATATCTCTCTTATAATTCGATTAAACTTCTACGTTTAGCCCTAATCAAGCAACAACTTTGATGAGTATCTCCTTCGAAGCCTAGCTCTTGATACCGTGATAAATTAAGAGAAAAAACTAGGGTTTTATTGTAATGAACTTATAAATCTAAAATACATATCTCATTGTTTATATAATAAAACATAACAAGCTAAAATACTAAAATGCCCTTTACTCATTAATCTCTAAAAAACACACACACACGCACACACACATGTGAATAGCACTGCAAAAAAAATGATTTTTGGCACATCATGCTCATTAAAATGACTTTCGGAATGTGGTCTAAAGGTTTCCATTGATTTTCAGAAAGACCAATTTGAGCGCCACCTACCAACTTTCATACAAGTGATTGATTTGACTGAAGAAGAGGAAACTAGATACTGGGATGTTGTTGCTGCTGTTTTTGAGGGAAAACAGGTTGAATCTGTTCTATCCAACTCTAGCTGCTACAATAATCCAGGCTCAGACTCCATTGATACAAATTCAAGGGACTGTGGTATTAATAACAAGGTTGGTATTGGAGACATTTAGAGTACTCAATTGTTTTTTATGCTTATGGACCAAAATTATGCTCTTCAGGATTTCAACTTGTGCATCTGAGGTTTCTTTTATGCTAAATGTTCATTGATTCTACTAGTTAATTAATAAATATTCACATCCGTACATTATATGGTTCAGTACCCCGTGCTTTTTATCATAATATTGATAATATGAATAATAGTTAATGTACGCATAATATTGAAATAATAACCTACGAGAACCTTGCTGTAAATTTTTGGTTAGCTTTCTGTATATAACAAAGAAAGAGAATTTGAGACAAAGCGTTAGCCCTGATTACTATGTAAAATTGGTCGCAGTTTTAAGTTTTAGCACCGTTTTTTATACCTAAATAACTTGTAAATTTTACAGGTCCATCTACTCAGGACAATGCTACAGTGGGAAGAGCAGTTGTGTTCTGAAGCTGGTTTCCAACAATCGAATAAATATGTAAAGATGGCAAATTCTGTCTCTAATGGGGAGGTGGTGGTTGTATTCTGGCCCAATGGTGATATAATGAGGTTGAGAACTGGAAGCACTGCTGCAGATGCTGCTAGAAGAGCAGGTATCGATGGGAAGCTAGTGGCTGTAAACGGACATCTTGTATTGCCAAATACACAGCTTAAAGATGGTGATGTTATTGAGCTTAGAAAGTAGACCTGTTCTTGTATATTTGTTGGCAGAGTACACTTGAATGTAGGTTCTCTACTCTATCCATTACTTCAAAGTAGGTAGAAAAATAAAGATTCAAATATGTGAAATGGGTAGATAGAAAAATAGAAGTATCAGAGGTAAAAATATGTGAATGATGGTGGCATGGTGCCCCTAAGATCGAAAGCATCTGCTCCTGGATGGAGGCTCTCACGCTACTTACTCAACATCAACTAATTATCATGTATAGTTTGAATTTAAATTATCAATGGCTTTATTTGTAATTAATTACAGTTGAAAATGAATGTGGTGCTGTGAGTAATTTATGATGGATTTTGATATATAAAAAAGATGATAAAGATGCGTGATATGAAAAGATGCTACTACGAAGGACATTCCGACTTGCATTTTTTTTTCTTCCAAAGGATGACTAAGCATCAAAGTTCATGCAACTAGCATGGGTAGACATGTGAAAATCAAATGTTGAGGCGATTGCTTCGACCTCTTCTGAAGTCAAGATGCTGCTGCTAGTAGGGATTGACCGGGTTTAAGGTATTTTAACAACCCGATTTAATTATATCGGCTTAATTTTTTTTAATTTAACTCATAAAAAATGAATTGACAACGCAATTCTACTTATCACATTTCAGATTAAGTTGAATATAAATATTATATAGCATTAGTCATTTTGAAAATCAAATTACTCATTTTGAAAATAAAAATAAAATGAATATACATATAAATTATTATAATCTGCATATAATTTATACTATTAATGCCAATCTTTCATTTTGATTAGCATAAAGAATTTAATAAAGTAGATTATGTAATAAAACATATTTATGAACATATAAAATTTAATAATAATTTATAAATGAATGTATATATTGTGTAGTTGTATACTGTATATAGATATGTAAAAATTATTAAATAAATTTTTTAATATAAATCGGATTGAATTTAGTCAGCTCAAAAATATATATAACTCATAATCAACCCATTAAAGTCGATTTGAATTTTTTTAAACTTATTCAAATATAGGGTTTTTATAAATCTGTTAAGAAAAGAGTCGGGTTGATTCGAGGGTTTTTATAAATCTGTTCGATCGGCCAAGAAAAGAATCGGGTTAATTCAATTTGATCCGTTTAGTCAACCCACGTGCACTCCTAAATGCTACCTTGCAAGTAATATTATTGAGGATAATGGCCAACATGATTCTAGGATTATGAGCATATCTATCATGTAATCTATCATTCCTCTACTTCCATATATATTTAAAGACTTGCAAAATCATCGGTAAAAGAGCTCGCCTAGCAGCCGGATTTGATTCCTCTTGGACAAAGAAGATGAGTTGATGCCAAGTAGAAAAGATCATAATTTCAGGAGCAAATATAAAAAGAAGCTGACAAAGAAAGTGAGCAGAGTATGGATTGGTCCAAGGTTTTCACCCCCATAATGCACGTGAGGCACTGAATAGTTGAAATCCTGCCAAATCGTTACAATCTTGCTCGAGTTTGGTAGTCTTCCTTACAAGTATCTAGCCCTGACAAATCGGGTACCGCATCTGAAAAACTGAACCCAAATACATTGAACGAGATCCGATTTTATATCCGAATTATATAATCCGATGATCCGAAAACCGATTTAACCCAAAACGAAAATTATCCAAATTGAAAAATTAACAAAAAATAATCCGAAATACTAGATCTGATAACGACTTAGGAACCGATTAAAACCAAATAGAAAATCATCTGAATCGAATATGACTCGAAGTATGAGATCAAATTCGATATAAATACAAATTACAATGAATTAGAAAATAAATTAATTGAATTTTAATGCAACAGTCATATTTGAATGGGTCATAACATATAATTTATATATTAACCAATTGTTTATTCACTAAATTAATATATTCTTACGTAAAATTCATATTTAAAATAATTTTATATCAAAAAATTAAAATGGTTATACAATCAAAGTTTTAAAACTTATATTATTTTATATTACAACTGATATATTTAATAATAAAATAATTTTTTAAAATTTAATAAATTAAAAAACACAAAGAGAAAGATAATGAATAATGTATTATTTCGATAAACTTACTTAACAATTTATATTTTAGTTTTTTGCTAAATTATTTTAGTTTTAATATAATTAAAAACTAATTCAGGATTAATTTATACTGTATTTTCCGATTTGAAATAATAAAAATTTGAAATGATATAAACCGAAAATTTTAATCCGATCCTAATAACCGAAAATTGATCCGATCCAAATGGATCCAATCCAAAACCGATCCGGTTATCCGAATTGCGAAGTGCTCTATAAGTAACTCATTCAATGAAAACATATGTTGGAACATTAAGTTAGTGCCATGTGCCCATGCTATATATAAGACCATGGCCAAAGCATGTCAAAGTGTTTAATGTTGAAGAATGTAGTTTTGTCAAAGGCAAGGACCCATGCTATATATAAGACCATGGCCAAAGCATGTCAAAGTATTTAATGTTGAAGAATGTAGTTTTGTCAAAGGCAAGGACCCATTTCAATTATATCCATGGTCATATTGTGTTGACTTCAACAACTGTTCAAGGAAAAATCGACAATAATATCAGTTTTTTATGATTATTAAACAGGAATACCCGTCAATTATTTGGCCAATTATACATCTCTAATACGCTTTCTGTATTTGCGTGTCCATTGTCTCGCGGATGTAGACATCGATTTCAATGAATAAACTCAGATTACTATACTAGTGGGAAGATTGAATTGGTGAATGATAAGTTGGTTTGGTTATTAATTTTACAACTGTGGGCCGATTTCGATTTATATATATGTATGTGGATTTTGGGCTCAGCCCAGTAAAACCGAGACCGCGGTACCGTTCTGTTAAAAAACTCGTCTCTGCTATTGTAATTTGTGAGTCAACACGACCCGTACTGAACAATCCGGTATATTTATACACACAAGAAATACATAGATATATATATATATAGAATGAGTGATAGAAACATAGAGCAACACAAGGTAAAGTATATAATCAACCCCATATATTATTATTGAATATATATTCTTTTATTTTTAGCCCATGAATTTGTTATAAAAGCCCCCTAAATGATTTCCCCCTAAATTGAATGAAAACCCTAACCCTAGCCCTCTTTGTCGGATCCTCCAAATGTCGGATCCTACGTATTCGTCGCCAATTTTCAATCTTTTTCTCCGGAGGTTAATCTTTTAGAGTTCTTAGCTCTTTTCTGTAAGTGATCATCAGTATTCACCTTCTTTCTCCATTCAATTCAATTTAGTTTTTTTTTGGGGGGGGGGGTTGAAAATTCAAGTTTATATTTTTATCCTTTTAGTAGTTATTGTTTTGGTGGAGAAAAGAGAATAAAAATTAATTGTGGTTGGGGGATAATCTTTTTGAAGATCAATAATTTTTTAGAGTTAGTAGGAGTAGAGAGAGTGTATACATTATATAGATATATATAGGGATGGGAAGCTCTGATACGGGGACGAGCACGGGCGTGGTTGATTGTGCTGTTGGCTCCATTGTTTGGGTCAGGCGACGCAATGGGTCTTGGTGGCCAGGCAAGATTTTAGGCGATGAAGACCTCTCCGGTTCGCATGTCTTGTCTCCTCGATCCGGGACTCCAGTTAAGCTTCTTGGAAGGGAAGATGCCAGTGTGTGAGTCTGCTTAACACTACTTTTTACTGACACGTGTATCTTTTGATTCTATAAAATTTTCTAATCCGTTGTTAGTTACTGTCGGTTGTTATCATTTTGTCTAGTTGTCTGTTTCATATTCTCGATGATCTTGTTTGTTATTATGAATAAAATTTACTATATATGTCAATATTGGGAATGGCTTAAAGTTTGGAATGTAGAGGTTTAGCTTAGCTAGTAATGTTAGTATTTTGAAAAACTGTTTTTTTAAGAGAGAATCATAGCAGGGCTTGCTCAATATGTTACTATAACAGAATAAGTATATTTTTTCTGACGCAGGAAGTATTTGGGACTATGCATGTCACTTTTTTACATCCTTATTGACCAAGAGCGCTTTAAATAACTTTAGTGTCTATGTATCAATATCTTCATTTTTTTTTTAAATTTTAATCTTATTAAAGTACTTATCAAACATCACATATTATGCCAACCTTTTTTCCTTTTATGAAATTAAAAATACATATCATTAAAAGTTCTTATTTATTTTTATATTGATTGAATTTTTCTTTTCTTTTTGGTTATTTATTTTGTTTTCGTCTGATGTTGCATTAGAGATTGGTACAATATGGAGAAGTCTAAGCGTGTGAAGGCATTCAGATGCGGTGAATTTGATGATTGTATTGACAAAGCTGAGTCTTCCCAGGGAATGCCTCCTAAAAAGAGAGAGAAATATGCACGTAGGGAAGATGCTATTATTCATGCTATTGAACTTGAGAAGCAATTTTTGGAAAAACAATATGGGAAACTGGGCTCGTCGTCTAATTACAAGAGCATTAAATCATCTGATGCTGTGAAAAAGGAGTTGGCTACATCGGCAGAAAGCTTGCGACATGGCAATGGCAAATTTGTAGACCCGAAAAATCATCAACTTTCTGAGGAAATGGATCTGCCACTTAAGGGTATCAGCAGTCCTCACCTGCAAACACAGGAAGTTAAAGAGGGAAAACAACTGAGTGGGGATGACGAGAACTCTGATATACTACCTCGGATGAGAGGTTTGCAGGACCTTGGTCTTAAGGTTACTTCTCCAAAGCGTAAGCTTCCTTCAGTTGATTGTAATGGTCCATCAAAATCTCCATTATATGATAGTTCTCATGCTCCTCTTAATGGTGGTGGTGCGAGCACTGACCATACTGTTCATGCCAATGACAAAGCTTTCTTAGCGGAAAAGAAGAGGTCAGATGAGAGGCTGGCTGAAGATTCCATAGCCAAGAGGCGTGATAGGCGCCGCCCCCTTGTTCAAGTACTGGAGAGTAGTGAAATGTTACCAGCTCCTCCCTCGTTAAAGCCTGAAGATAGTATTGTTTCTCTATATGCAAAAGGGGAGGAGCAGACTGTAGTGCAAGGTAGTGCAAAGAGGAGCAAACATGTTGACCAGACAAAATCCAGTGATTCAACAGATGATTCCGAAATCCGTCCTAAAGACATGGAAGGTTCACCATTCAAACTTGAAGATAATAACAATCATCCTGCTGATCTCAGCCAGGGCAACACTTTCGGATCAACGGAAGATACAGAAACAGATTCTTCTGAGACTGACTCTCTGGAATCAGATACAGATGAAACAATGGCTGAAATTTCAGGTACAAATATTACATTTTTTATTTTTTACTATAAATATTCTCCTCTCTATGTACATATAAAATTTTACTCCATTTTATTTGTGTTTGTTAATGTATCAGCTTACTTTGTGATGCTCTCTGCCTTGACCAGACATGTCGTGGCTTTCTATCTTTTATTGTGGTGACTTGTTTCTGGATCACTACATATTTTCCACCTATGAAATCTTATCTTGGCTGCTGAACATGTTGCTTATTAATCTCCTCTTAAATTTTATTTGTTTGTTGCCTCATCTCTTCTTAAGCATATGGGATCAAATGATATCGAAATAATTTCTGTGAATAGGCTTTGGGTGGTTATGGATTTAATTACTGAGTCTGCAGTGGATTTTGCTAATCCAAGTTCTAGAAAAGTAATAAACATTAACCCCAGAAAGAAATCAGAATGAAGTTAATAATGTTTGGTTTATATTTGGTAATTGGTAATGTGTATATGCTAGCAAATTGATTATATTTTGTTACTTCACATCCTAGCAATAAATAGGGGTGACAGTTTTGGGTAATGGGTCAGGTGACTGAATGTGTGTCTCTTCGCGTCTTGGATTACCCGAAGCCGACACGGAATTGATAAACAGAAAATTTAATTGTCAATCTCTTGCAGCTACTGTAAACAAACTGATCTGCTGTGATAATATTGTATTAGTATCTTCAACCTTTTGTCAACAATAGGTATTTTGGTTTCATCATAATCTTCCCAATAATTTTTTTTAATGACTGCCCCCATTGTAAACTCTCTTGCGTTTTTTTCTTTTAATTTCTGTCACACTTTCAAAATTGGAAAGTATGTTGGTGTTAGCTAGGGTTGTTTCTTTATTTTTTTTCATAGTCAAGGAGCAGGTCACAGGATTTGTGTAAAATTTATGAAGTAGCCTTTGTTAGAAGAATGATGGTGAAGAAATAAAATTTAATTTTTTGGATCAAGCTAGATAATTACTTTTTTGTGCTTGTATGTAGATGTGCGGGGTTTTGAAAGAAAATAATATTTCATGTGATTAGATGGAGAATTAACATAGTAATCCACGATGAAAGTGAATAATAGGTCGAAGATATAAGAAAATTATCCACCGATTAGTACCACTAAGGATAAATCTTTAATGACCTGTATATTTATTACCCGATAACTCTATATGTTACCACTGTTTGTTAACATATATGTTTAATATATTATAAAACATGACTGCAATCTTTACCTTAGTGTTAATTGGAAATTTGATACATCATTTTCACAGTATAGGGATCTTACTCTATTCAGGATCTTACTCTATTCTTCTGAATCACCTTAATGGTTTTGTGTACCATTTTTTTCCCTTGAATTATGGTAGTATTACAAGGTTGTAAGTCTTTTTTTTATATCTGATTGTACCATTTAATTATAATACTTGTTTAAGGTGAACTTTGAAATCTTGTGCTCAATTATTTGTTTGAATGTCTAGATGAATCTATAGAATTTAGGCCAAAATATATGGTCAAATCTGAAGTTCAAGAAGATGGCAGCACAAGCACCAAGGAGCTAGAGCTTGATGACCCCGCAACTACTAGTGACACGTCTCACCCTTCTTATGACGATGATTTAGCAAGTGTGGGGGTCTCCAAATGGCAACTAAAAGGTAAAAGGAACACTCGAACTCTTACAAAAAGATTTGTGGATACAAGTGGTGGAAAGAATTCTAGAAATTCAAATCAAGGAACGAAGTCCAAAGGTAAGAGAACCTATGGTTGTGAAGAGATGGATCTCTTTGATAAAAAATATGGAACCCAAATAGGTTTAGATGGTAACCTCACCAGCTCGGAGGACCTCACATGGAACACTCTGCCTGTGTCAAAAGGATTATGGGGGGACTTTATTGAATATGAGGGTGGTGATAGGAGGAAACGTATGTTGGTAGAAGTGGATTTGAAAGTGCAGTCAAATTATCAAAGAGAGCATGTTCCTATGATTTCACTCATGAGCAAGTTAAATGGGCAGGCAATAGTAGGGCACCCTATTCAAATTGAAACACTAGAATATGGATCATCGAAAGCTCTTCTGGCTATAGCTGCTGATAATGAACTTAAACTTAACCTGGACAACGATACATCACTTCCGCCAATGTGGAGGACTGCCAGGAGGACAGCGAATTGTCGTGTTCCACGTCCATGCTCGTCAGCAATGGTGGATGGAGATGGAGATGAAGGTGTTGAGCATTTGCAGCATTGTCGGAAAGGTTCAACAAATAAATCAAATGGGGGCATATTCAGCCACAAGACAAGCATGGTGAGTAAGATCTCTGCTCATGGTTCACACAAAATGTTATTTAAAAAGCCCGGAAAGAAGACAATTGTAGTATCCAACCAAAAGACTAGGACACTTGCTTCAATTGCGACGCAGCAGAAAGCCACCAATCATTTGAAAGAGAGTTCCACAGGTTGTCATGTAAATGGACTTGTCAAATCAGAGCCCGTGCCAACTGCAGTTGCTTGTATTCCTATTAAGCTAGTATTTAGTAGGTTACATGAGGAGTTGGTTGGCCATCATCAATAAAACAAATTTGGGATGGAATGAAAAATACATAGGAGTTATCAGCCATAGGCTACATGTAAATTAATGTAAAACTGGTGGTGCATCTGTTTTTATCTTTTTTTTTCATACACAATTTTTGGTATACCTTTTATTGAAAACATCTTACATATTATGTAGTTATAATATTTTATGATGTTTTTATATATTTATCTATATTATAATTACATTATCAAAATATAATAAACTTTCAAATATATAATTATTAAATTATTGTTATAAGAACTAAACATAATATAGGGTGAAAAAGCAATACAAATTAATTTAACAAAAAATTATACAATACAAATATTTGCTAAAAATATTAAAAAATTATTAATAGTTAATATTTTATTTATAATGATTTTACGATATAAATTGTTATGGGATGAGATTTCAAGTTGGCATCTTATTACATGAGCATCCGATTGTCATGCCATATTGTTGGCACCCATGGTAGCATCTTTCCGATGGAGTTGCTGTATGAATACATGTATAAACTCTTTCACTACTTTTTGACTTGAAAGTGAAATTTCATGAGAAAGGCTAGAATCTATAGTTAAGCATGGATAAAATAATAATCTTAAAAAAATGATATATTTGTTTGCTAAATATATTATAGAATAAATTCTTAAAGGTGTGATTACAAAATTTTGTCAAGAAAAAGTATATTATTACAAAAGCATTTCAATTTACACAAAAAATATTTACCAATATTAAAACATAATATAAATTATATATAAATATATAAACTTCTAACATAGTAAATATTCATTTATTGACAAAAGTAATAAAATATCATTTATTGTTAAATGATAAAGTTGATTAACTAATATAATTTTCAGTATCAAGTATAATAAAAGAAGAAGAATCTTTTTTTTTCTAAAAGAAAGAAAAGGTGGGTCGTGAAGAAAAGTATAATAAAAATAATTATACTTTGTATACAAATGTCAGTGGATAATTGGCTGGAGGGGTTGACAATTTAGATACTCGTCGTATATAAAAAAAATGAATCAATCTACTTTGGCAAAAAAAAAAAAGAATCAATCTTTCTGCCTAGTAGTAGAGCATTCATGCTCTCATTTAAATTGATCCAGTATCGATTTTAACTTCCTGAGTTGTGAAGCTATGGCAACTGAAATTAAAGGTTATATTTCCTCTTTATTTCTCTCAATTTTTTTTAACCATATAGATTGAGATGTTTATTCTCTCAAATTAATGTTCATTTTAGTGATTTATGTATTTACTAGGCTCTACCGTGTTTATGTTTTTCTCTTGATAGGGATTGCTATTGTTATCATGGGTGTCAGTGGTGCTGGCAAATCGTAAGCATGATTACCTATTTTATTGTTTCATCTAGTAATTTTATATCTATGTAACAACCTTCAGGCATTTACCCTACACATAATCTGCTGTCTTTAAATTTAGGCATGTAGTTTTTAGTTACCAATGATGTATACCTTCAGGCATTTACCCTACACATAATCCGCTGTCTATAAATTAAGGCATGTAGTTTTTAGTTACCAATGATGTATTGTTGATGAAGAAGCTTTGTGTTTGTTTTTTTGGGTATTTTGGGGAGGGGGAGGTACCTGGCCTGCACTTTCATATTGTATACTTGTATTGGTGTAAACTACCATCTTCATATAAGTATTAATCCCTTGAAGTGCTGACACTCTGGTTGGATTGAAACTACAGTTGTATACCATTCTTTAGACTATTTTAATATCTCGAATTGTTCATGAAAAGGGTTCTGCTTGTACTAAGGTTATGCTTCTGTATTTGACAGAACCATAGGCAAGATGTTGGCACAAGTCATGAATTGTAGCTTTCTTGATGCTGACGATTACCATTCACAATCAAACAAAGGTATAGTTTTTATCTTCCGAAGAATTCATTCATGTACCAATATATTTACTCTGTTATCAAAATTCAACTTATTCATTATAATGTTGGAGTTTGGTGTTGCGCAACATAGAAAAGATGCAGAAAGGGATTCCTTTATCAGAAGAAGACCGGATGCCATGACTTGAAACCCTACGAGATTCCCTCAAAATGAGCCTAGTCAATGGAAGAAGTGTGATACTCGGGTGTTCTGCACTGCAAAAGCATTACAGAGATATTCTTAGATCTGCAGATCCAAATTACAAACCAAGTTGTTATGCTTGTGCTGTACAGTTTGTTCTGTTGGATGTTCAGGCTGACGTGCTTGCTGCTAGATTAGAGAAAAGAGCAGCAGAAAGGAAGCATTTCATGCCACTTAAGCTCTTGCAATCTCAACTAGATTTGCTTCAGATTGATGATTCAGAAGGGATATACATAATTGACGCTACACAGAGTCCCGAGACCATTGTAAAACATGTATCAACTTTGATTTCCTGATTTAAGAACGCAACTGATGTATCATGTACCCAACACAAATACATTACAATTTTTGATTGGGTTCCATCAGTTTTGATTGGTTGAACTGGTCTAAAACTATATTTTTGGGACCTTTTAAAGAATTCAGAAAATGACCTTTTCTTCTAAATCAGGAAGTACCTTCTTGAAAGGGATGCAATTTGGGCAGTATATTTTTCAGAATGCCTAGGAACAACACAGCACAGATTCTACATACACTAGTTCCTGGGTGCGCCAACCATGGACACATACAACAGAAAAATCACGACCAAGTAGAATTCCACTGCTGGCTGCCCGGCCATAGAAACTCAGAGTGCCAAACATTTGCACATCATCAAAAATATTAAAATTTTCACTCGATGTCAGATGTTTCTGACAACGTATACATTAAATACTCCAACACTTTGCAAACTTTAAAAGTTGCTTAGATGATCCTCCACATTACATTATATATTTATATATAACATATTTAAAGGTAGCTTCTATGAGCCCATAAAGAAAAATTGGGAAGGATTTGGTATACAAAAATTAGAAGCTTAGGAGTGAGAAAGGGAAGAGAGATATTTAAGGTTAAAGACATCTTGCCCCGGAAATGTTCACATCTAAAACAAAGCTAGCATCACTCCCAGCCTTTAATGGCCGTGCAAAGATGGCTGTTTGCATTATCATATAGCCTCACTACAAATATCAAGTAAATTGCCGCCTCATATAGGTGTCTTCATGCACAAATACAGGATCTTGTGAAACATGTTGGGGAAATTGGGGTTGTCCCATGGCAATACCAGGTTGATTAGAAGCATGCCCAAACCAGGAATCACTTCCTGTCTTTGTGGAAGTTATGGTTATATAATAAATAATTCCAAGAACAACACTTGCAAGGGACAATACAGCCGCTCCTGCAAATACTCCTGGTTTCACAACATAGCAATAGTAGTTGCCGAAGTACATGTTCTCTTCACCATGTTGATCATTAAGCGCTGCACCAGTAAGCAATAAAAGGAATGCTATAACAAATGTGAACCTGCATAAAGAAAGTTGACAGTACCAGCTAAGATTTAGATCTGTCTTAAACGAACAATGATAGAAAGAAAAGAAAATTAGTGCAATTGATGAAACAAGATCAGCCAAACAGTAACCGGTTGCGGTTTGTCATTTCTTCTATCTAAATATATTTTATTGTTAGGAGCCGGTTAGAATATAAACTCTAGCTAAACCTTGATGGTCAAGGACAGTTAGGTCAATCTTTGAACCCCTGGACTAGAAGTTGACTTGCATGCTATCAAAATTTTCTGTCAGCAAATTTTATGTATGATTACCAGGAGACTACAAAGCAAATCAGAGCCAATGTCCAGTTTGAGTTCAATTGATGAGGTCCACTTCTGCAGCAAATACAGCCAGTTGCAACATTGATGATAACCTGAGCTATCATAAGAGCCACAGCCGCAATTAATCCTAGGGCTAGAGCTGGACTCCTAGGGTATACACACTCATCAGGAGAATTAAATTGAACCTCAGATCCCTGTCAAATTAAAGATATATTATTAATGACTGAATCAGCTAAAAGCTCGGACAAAAATGTAAAAGGTCAGACATTTGTCTACTTAAGAGATCAAGAGGCTGCTGGCTGCAAATTAGTAGAATAACAAAGAAGACAACAAGCTTACAATGGTAAAAGCACAACGGATCAAAACAACTTGAGAAAATTACTACAGAATATTAAGAAAGTTGTCATGGGCCTCAGGGAAGATTGAACAAATGAAGTCATGACAGAATGTTAAGAAATATAGTAACTATCAAACAAGATGTCCTATTGACAATATATTAACCACCTAGCAGTCATTCAGTATTTTGCTTTACTAAATATGGATGACCGCTAGCTCATAGAGGTGCAAATAGCTCAAGTTGATGGACTGGTCAATACACAAGAAAAAAATTGAAATCAAAATGATAAAGGTTGAGCAAGTGTTCATACCTCGGGAATGACACAGCCCAATTAGGGTCTTCCATCAACAATAAGAAAATTTGCTAGACTAGAAAGAAAGAAAAAAGTGTATGTTCCATCACAGAAGATGAAATGCATCAGTCAAACAGTTCTGAAGTTGACTCTAAAATTCTAAATATTTCAAGCAAGTGTTTTGATGTTCATATTGTACCCGCTCATGTTAAGTAATCAGGGCCAACACCGGAGCACAAGTTTCATAGGGCCTAATTTTTTTTGTATTAATTATATAATATATATTGTTGTCTTGGCTTCTTATGGTAGAGAGTCTATTATTATTTTGGTAGTTAAATTGTTCCTATTACTATATAAACTATTATATTATTTTGGTGTTCCATCAAAGAGGAAATGTCAATGTCATCATGGTCGTGTGTGTGAAAACAAGCTCGTCGGGTTATAAAACCAATTGTCTGCCAATCCTTTAAGCAGCACTCTTCTCATGATTCTGGGTTTGGGTGACTAAACGACCTTAAGCCCCAAAGTAAAAAACCATTAGTTGAACAGTTCTTAAGCAATCTCATAAATTTTAACTATAGGGCTAAATATGATCAGGCACGTGACCATGGACCACCCAAATTCAAGTCCATATGCAATGTGAATCCTACCCGTCTACCACTAATACAAAGTTCAACACTCAGCTGAGGCATTAAAGGGAGTTAGTTTAAGCAAATAGTGATGAGAAACGGAATAAAAATAATAAGAGTCTTTTATTTCTATTAGTTAATAGTGTAATTATATATTTATATCTAGTAGAGAATGTGCTTTATGTGTGGGGTTAGTAAATTATTAAATAGGCTTATTTACAATTTAAACCCTGTGTTATTAACAATATACAATTCAAACCCTCTTTTATTATATTTAGTAAATTTAACCCTACGTTTTTTAACTATTTACAATTGAAACCTTTTTTAAAATAATTACTAAAATTTTAAAATAATTAGTAAATTTAACCCTATGTTTTTTAACTATGTACAATTGAAACCTTTTTTAAAATAAATAGTAAATTTACCCATACGTTTTAAAACATTTAGTAAATTTAACCTTGACTTTTTAATTTTGGAATAAATAAATTTTATATCGAAAAAGTATTTTCGAGAATATATTCATCGAAGAGTATTTTTGAAAATAAATTAAATTCGGTGATGAACATTCATGAATTTATTGAGCGGGAAGTGTGATGACAAGATGGAATAATATAAACACATATTAAAATTTTATTGAACATATATAATATATTATACATACATATATATATTAATATAGAAAAGAACATCTAAATATCCATTTTATAAGAAAAAAACCCTAATAATTGTAAATATCTATTATTCTTAGATAATATCTATACAAAAAAATTGAAAATAGTGCATTTGATGAATATTTATTCAAAATTTTGTCGTAAAATTTATTTTATTTTGAAATTAAAAAGTCAAGGTTAAATTTACTTAATGTTTTAAAACTTAGGGTTAAATTTACTATTTATTTTAAAAAAGGTTTCAATTGTACATAGTTAAAAAACATATGGTTAAATTTACTAATTATTTTAAAAAAGGTTTCAATTGTAAATAGTTAAAAAATGTAGGGTTAAATTTACTAAATATATTAAAAGAGGGTTTGAATTGTATATTGTTAATAACGCAGGGTTTAAATTACATTTAAACCTATTAAATAAGTAATTTATTTATCATAAGCCCAATTAGTAACAGGCCTTAGTCCATTAGATTATATTATTAGAGTTTTCTATTCCTATATAGGTCATGTAAACATCATAGATTATATTAGACTTGATTATTTAGATATTGAATGATATTGAATCTTAAATTGGGTCTCTTGTTTTTTGGTTGCGATCCATAGTTTTTATCCCTTCCGCGGTGGGGAATCTCTTGAGGTAGTGGGTTTTATGCGGTTAATTCATCAGAGTTTATTATTTATTGTTTTTATCTCGTATATCATTGTTTCTCCAAAATTTTCCTGGATCAAATAGTCAAACCAGATTCCACATAGAAACAAACTTAATCGATTTAGTGTAACATAAACCAAATATATAGAGCAGATTTCGTCTTTTATTTTATAAATAAACGTGCATCTGAGTTCCTTTTTTGATGAGGATTTTCTAAAATGTTTAGCCCAAGTTGGTAGTTGAGGTGTAAAATTTTCATGTATGATAAAAACTAGTATCAGGCCATACATCAGCCACTTACTACACGTTGTAGAGTAAGTTGTAACTCATACATGTTATTACAAATTTACAATAACTTCTATACTTCCGCTGATTATCAAATCGGTTTTTTCCACTTAATTATATCATCTAGAGTCTAGACAATAGTAATAGGTATATATAATTAGGAAAATTCTTCATGGGAAGTCAAAACAGTATTTAAAACAAGTCATCTCTTAATTTTCAACTGAAAGAAGCAACAAACAGGACTCGAAAAGGCTGGCTTCGGCCACTTTAAGAGGCATACATGAACTATGCCCATCCATGCCAACCAGTTGAACCACCAGATGTTACTCTTTTAAGCCTTTCATCACAGCAAGTAACGGAAGTATAATTCTAAATTATGGGCACTATGTTTTGTTTGGTTGGTCGGAACAGAATGAGATGTGAATGTAATGATTTATGGTCCATGGAGCTAACCTGTTTACATTTACATTCAGATTTTTATTCCTAATACCACTAAATTCCAAATTATGTTAACATCGGTTCCTTTTTTTCAACTACACTTTAAATTATGTTAAAATAGTAATACCGTTTTGCCTACACTTTAACTACACTATAATCTCCCCAATTTTCTTGTACTCTTCCGTTCTACATCTAATTTCTTTCGCAACTCTCATTTAATTCCAGCCAACAAACCTAAATACAAAATCAATGAAAATCTGGTTTGAGTAAAGGCATCTCAGTGCACCCGAGTTACCTTCATCTTCAGAACTAAATACAAGCATATAACTTGATTTGCAAATCAATAAAAAGAACCCTTTACAACACAGAACCACCTATGATCACACAAAATCAACAACACAGAGTAGACATAACAATTAACAAATAAACACATACTAGCAAGCAGAAAGTGACACCCTCATTTGTAGTTAAGCAAAGATCTAAATTAGTCCCAGACAACTAAAGACAAGAAACTAAAACAAAGATACAAACTTTACCTTAATCCTCTTAGATTCTGCAGCAAAACCAAAAGCAGCAGCAACCAAGCCAAGAAAGCCCACAACTACACACACCACCACAACCTTTTTCTCCATTTTCACTACTCCCGTGGATAAAACTCTTCCCCTATCTTTTTAGCTATCTTTAAAAGATGAAGAAATAAAAACAAAAGAAAGAACAGTAAATCTATGTGCTTTTCTGAAAAGATACGCGACCTTTATGTGTAATCTTTATTTTAATGCTAATTAATTATCAACCTTCCAAAAACAAAAGAAATTGTTGATAAATGGTGCAAGAACTTAATGTGGGTGTGGGCAGTGTAGGACTATATGTGTACTTGTGTCGTACATGTGTCTGTAAGTTAAGAGAGGAGGCCCAAATGCCTCAGAGGATGAGAATAGAATAATAACATTACATTAATATCCATGAAGCTTGGATCATACCAATACAATTTTCCAAAATTTAATAATAATTATTTAATGAGAATAAAGTTCCTCAGATTAATTCATTAAAATTTACGTAAGGCACAAGTGTTTTTCAGTAAGAGTATTTTTATAATTGTATATAATTTTCTGTAATAACGATAACATTTTCGTGTATATATATGAGAATTTTTTTTAATCTCAGAAAAATTTGGTGAGTTAACCTCAGGAATATTAATCTCTTATTTAATTGATTAATTAGTCATTAATATTAATTTATTTAGAAAATATTATTATTATAACGCTATCATAACTTCTTTACAATGTCAAAAATAGAAAAAGCTATATTGTTATAGAAACAATGGTTTACTTTATGAAGAAACGATCTTTTACTTCTTCTGGGTGAAATGTTTCACAAGGGAGGTTATTCTGAGTAACAATTTATGATTGCAAAGTAACATAATAGATGACCATTTGATGCATTGCACAACCTTATTAACTAGTCAAAGATATTAATATTGTCATGTGATCATGAGTTTGTTTGGACTATTTAGAAAAACGTTATTACTAAGGTAAAGAATGCTTTTTTTACTAACTTTTTTTAAAAAAATTAGGCTTATAGTCTTATAGTATTTGTTCTAAGAATCTGTAACGACAACGATAGAGGATAAGTTATTATCACTTGGACTATCTACAAAGCTATTTATAAAAAATAAGTCATTAATGCTAATGGACTCACTCTAACTGAATAATCAAAATTATGTAGTTACTGATAGTCTATAGTTCATGGCCAGGCCTATGTGTGCCTTGGGCTCGAGGAAGCAAGCCCAAGTACACAACTTTGGCACGAAGGCCCAAAACGTCCAACGACACAAAGGAAAAAAAAATAAGCCGTCTGGGAGAGGAAGACAAGGATCCAGCCACATACATGTTCTATCTGTGCAGAGTTAAAGGAGGGCTAGGATCAAAATGTACAAACCCCTAAACCCTATAACCTCAGCCTATAAAAAGAATGAGATGAAGGGGTTTATGGGGTACGCACACTTTGAATATATACACATATATATACACCCTGATAGTCTAGAAAATTGTATCTCCTTCTTCTCTAAAACCTTCTCTTATTCTCACGTCGGAGGTGTCGCGGGACAACCACCCCACCGGGCATTGTTTTGCAGGTTCTCAACCTCACAGTAAACCGCACCAACGAGCACCAATCCATCCCAACATGGAGAGGAAGGGCACAACTTAAAGGATTTATCATTTGGCGCTAGAAGAAGGAGTCGAACCTCCGTCTTGTGATTTCGGCGCCACAAGACCCTCCAACACCAACAACATTTTCCTGACGGAAAGGGGCAAATGTCAGTAAGTCGACCCTCCAAACCCTCATTTCCCCAAATTCATTTTATTGTTAAGGTCATTTTTGTGTGGTTTGTGGTGGTTTCTTGGAAACAAATCTTGAAGTTTTCATCGCTGTTACCAACGACACCACCAGTTACTTCTGAAACCACTCTCTAACTCAAAGCTCGAACATGCCGCGCAACAAACATCCTGATTCCACAGCTTCAGAGCTAGCACACCACTCAAAGCCCATATACACCCAGGACCCACAGGTAGCATAGACAACTCTCATAGCAGCCCAGTAGGGGCAGACACCTCCACCATGCCACCGCCCGGGACCGGCCAGCCTATTGTCACCTTCCTTGACGGCTGAGTCCTCATCGAGCAAAAGAAAGCCAAGAAGGCGGAGGATGCCCTAAATGTCCTGATTGGCCTCTCCGAACAGCAGATGGAGGAGGCCATTTGGGCATATCGTGAAGTGAAAGAGCATGATGCCCGATCCACAGACTCTACCAGTTCTCACCGCTCTCGCAGGTCTGTCTTTGAAAGAATGGATTTGGATGGGGCCCAAAAAACCAAGGCTCCAAGCCATCACAAAGCAGATAGTGAGAGAAAGAAACATTTTGATAAAGAGGTGGAATGCCTCCAGGTCTAAAAAATGATGGAGATCCGGGAGCGCATCAGAGTTGAAGATTATGCCAAACTTGAGGAAACGGTCAGGAGATGGGTCCAAAAGGAAGAGGAATGCCTCCTCCACACTAGGCCCTCCAGGCAGGACTGGAGGTCCTTAACCCCGAACACAGACTCTGATGGAAATGAGGACCTAGTCCAGATGGTCCACGAACTTAAACGTAAAGTTGATGGCAGTGTGGAGATAGAGGACACCCTGACCACTTTCACTTTAACCTTGGAACCCTCTCTCAGGCAAAAGCATCTCAAATACTACAACTTTGATTATTTTGATGGTTTGGGAGACCCTGATGAGCGTATAAACTACTTTGAACAGATAACCTCCATCTACTACTACTCATACTTAACCAAGTGTCGTTTCTTCGCTTCAACTCTGAAACCCGAAACACAGATGTAGTTCAGCCGCATACCCTCCCGCAATATTGACTCTTGGAAATAGTTCATGGAGCTCTTCCTTAAACGCTTCTGGGCTAACCGAACCCCTGAGCTTCATATGTGCCACTTGGAAACCATTCGCTAGTATAATGAAGAGACCTTAGCAGAATATATGAAACGCTTCTAGAAGGCCATAAACAAGGTTTACGCTCTGGATGAGCGTGGAGCCCTCGGCATTTTCCGAAGGAATATGGATTTGGGGCAAAACGAGCGTTATGGCATTGAGCTCATTAACAGGGAGATTTAGAGCCTAGTCGCGGCCTATACTATGGACACCCACTTCATAAAAGAAATAAATGTCCTCCAAGCCATGAGAATGACTCGCTAAGGCTCCTCAAGGTCCGACCCCCCTGATAACCGCTCAAAGCAATCTCCTTCTGACAAAAAATTCAAACCCACAAGGCATATCAACTACATCCCTCCGGACTAGTTGGTGGTTCCCGAACCTCCTCCCAAGCGAGAATCATAATAGAGGGACAATCCCACTTTGAAGTGAGAAAAACCCAAACCTAAGCCTGAGCCCGAATGGACCCCCCTCAACTAAACCAGGGAGGCCATCATAAGAGATATCAAATTGAAGCCTTTCTATCAACCCCCGAAACCAATGCAAGCTCCACCTAATAAGAGGTCTGCATCTAAACATTGTGACTACCACGAAACCCATGGCCACTCCACCAAAGAATGTCTTTCTCTGAAGTATTTTATGGAGGACCAAATCAAGAAGGGCAACCTGAACCATTATCTGCCCAGGAGGCAGAACCAAATGAGAGAGGGGTCCATAAAGAAATATGTTATAAATGTGGTTCTGGGTGGAACCAACTCTCCACCTTCAAGCCCTAATTCAAGCAATGAAGTGATGAACATCAAAGCGTACCCCGAACAGGTCATTTCCTTCAGCAACCAGGATTTTGAAGGACTTGACCCCAATCATAATGAGGCTTTGGTCGTCACCCTAGAATTAGCCGACAATGAGATCAAATGAATTCTGGTGGACAATGGATCCTCAGTCAACATCCTTTTCCACCACACTTTAAACATGATGCAATTGGGTAGTGTCCGGATGAATGATTGTTCTGAAAGCCCCCTCTATGCTTTTGGCCACCTCATGGTCCCCATTGACAGCACTCTGTACCTACCTGTTGTATTCGGAATTTCCCCAAAACACGTCACCAGCATGGTAAAATTTTACATCATCAACGCCCCATCCTCCTATAACATGATCCTCGGGCGGCCAACCTTCACCATGCTTCGGGCCGTAACCTCGACCCCCCACCTAAACTTTAAGTTCTCTACTCCTAGGGGCGTGGGCGAGGTCAGGGGAAATAGGGAAACAACGGGAAAATGCTACGGCCAAGCCTTAGTCATGACAGAAACTGAACCAGAAAATAAGCGCAATGCTGCGGCTTAACAAAATAGCACTAGCGGAAGAAATGCCGACCCCGGGCACCGTTCGAGCCCGAGGAGGAGGTACAAAACATTGAAGAGTACGCGGCCTGTAACCTCCAAGCCAAGGCCCAACAATCCTAAACAAAGTCCGAAATGACTAAAGTTGAACCCTTCTTGGAGACAGAGCCCATCCTTTTGGATGATTAATGCTAGAGCAACATACCAATGCATGATGAACAAGGTTTTTAGGAGCTAGCTCGGCCAAAAATGGAATCTTATGTCGATGAAATGATATCCAAATCACGCACTGTTCCGGATCACATCACCGACTTGAAGGAATGCTTCAAAAATCTCAGAAAATATAACATAAAGCTTATTTTCCCAGTTACATAAGTAGAAGGGGGGTTGAATACTTGTATTGTCTTTTTGCCTGTTTTAAAATCAAACTCAAGGTATTTAAGTTTTGAACAAATAATAAAGATTAAACACAAAGTATGAAAAAAATATTATATATATTATTAATGATCAAATACAAACTCTCCTAGGGTGTACACAAACCCTAGCAGCTACTCTGTGTTTCTCATAGCAACCCTCTCTATCTCTATGCTCTCTCAAAAGTTCAACAAAATAAATTAGGTTACATAGATTGTTTATATAGAGAGTCGCCTATCAACTAATAACAAAAAATCAAATTATAATAGGAATAGAATTCCTAATTATTAGCTAACAGTTTTCTTCTGTAATTCTCCTTCCTTCCCATAGCACATCTGCAATATATTTGCATTTATCTTCGAAGACTTTCCATTACTGTGATCATCTTTCAAATTCAGCTTCAGCTTTATAGACTCTGAAAACCTTCAGACTCTGATTACCTACAGTCTTTGACAGACTATAGACTTTGATAGTCTATAGACCCTGATCAACTCCCAGACTCTGATTGAACTCCAGACTCCGGTTTTATTTCTTCTAAAAATCTTCTAAGTACAAATACTCTTGATACCGGTACATGGACTAACTAGACTCTAATTTACATTTACTTTGATCAGAGACTAGAAAGACTTATTTTATTACAGATATATCTATGCTAGACTCTGTTCTAGTATCATCAAATGAATATATTCCTAACAATCTCCCCATATTTATGCTTTATAAAATTTAAGCATAAATCAAGGTTTAATGATGTCAAAACTAAAGAATGACTTCAACAGTATAATGGAAACAATCTAAATAACCAAATCAAAATCAATAAAAACTATGTCGTCTCCCCGGCAGCGGCGCCAAAAGCTTGATGCGTTTTAAAATATAATACCACAAGTGCACGGTGTCTGTTATCAGCAGAGATTGGCAAGTACGGGTCGAATTCACAAGGAGACAGGTTTTATCAATTTTAAATCAAGTATCAAAGATTATTTCAAGAGTAAACGAATATTTGGAATAATTATATAACTAAACTAACACTAACTAAATAAAACTAATATAATATATTAAAAACCTAGGGCAATCAGGTCCACCATGCTTACACTATAACTGACTTATAAGCTAAAATATTAAAAGTGGTCATGCAACTAGAGTTTGTTAATCTCTCTCAAGCATTAACACTCTCGAAACATGTTTACACAATTAACAATTTTTAGTAATTCAATTAGTCAAGTAATTAGAGCAGTGTTAATCTCTCTCGAGCATCAACGCTCTCAGAAATCCAATGATGCTCTCGCACTCAAATTCAATTCTGTTAATCGTATGTGTGCCTCTAGTAAGTAAATCTCTCGATCTATACCCATATTAGCATAGAATTAATTCATGATGTCGGTCGATTACATAAATCAATAATTAAAACATATTAATTAGAATTACACATAACCCATCAAACCACTGTAAAAATCATGCCAATATTATAGTGTAAACATGGCTTCCCCTTAAGCCCTAGAAACAACTACTCGCTAATAATTAAACAAGTAAAACAACTAAGAACAAAAAGAAACATAATTAAACTAATAAAAACTAAGAAAAGATTGGATAAGAAAACCTTGAATTATCCTTGTCACATGAAAAAGTCATGGCTTTCATCCATCTCTATCTAACCCTAATATTAAACTACTCTTATCTCATAATAATAATATCTAATAATAATACCTCCATCATATGATATCTGATATGTCTCTATATATCCAAAGTATTTTAATGTTTTAAAACAAATACAAATAGGTTTCCTAAACCGAGTAGAATTCTTAATGTAAAATTCGTAGTTGACTTTTATGTCCAGTTTTTGGACTGATCCATTAAAATTCTGTTTATTGGCCCATCCTGAATTAAAGAGAATTCCATAAGCTTCGCATGGACTGTAAAATCGTCCAATTCTGACTTCTGAAACTCAAGATATGGCCCAAACAGCGTCTGTAATGCAAGCAGCCCAATAAATACGAATTTCTTTCTAGTTTGACTCCAATATAGCTCTTTAAGTCCAAATTCTTCCAAGTTTAGGATTTTCCTCTTGTCTGTAATAAAATATTAAAATCTATTAAATAAATATCCAATTAATGCAAAATACTATTAAATATGAGAATAAAAATAAGATAGAATATATATAAAAATATATTCTATCAATTGTCATGAACTCAAAATCACCAAAAGTGAATGCAATAGCCTTGGGTCCCCTCATGACAGTTGATTGAGCACCATTGAAGTTTTTGAGTTAAGAAAGATGAAAATTCTTGAAGAAATAAGCTAGGGTGAGAAAGCTTTGAGAGTATTTTTGTCTTAGAAAATAGATTGCAATAAACAAGTGAGTTAATTGTATGTAAAATTGGTATTTTGTTAAACTTGCATACAATACACACTAGTCTACAGCCCGTAACCAGTAAAAAGTAACTGTTACCGCATATTTCAAGTCATTTGAACGGTTCAAAATTAATAAGAGTCTATAAGCGTGAATTTTAACCGTTTTAGAGTCTAAGAGTCATGGCTTTTAGAGTCTACGGACTCTCAGAGTCTATTGACCCGTCAGAGTCCAGAAGTTAGACTCTGTCAAGGTAAAGTACTTCAAGAATATTGCAATAACAAATTATAGTTTGACAAATCAGGGACTATAATTAAAGTACATACCTTGCTGCTTGTAATGATTGTGCAATTACATATTTAACATACATAAATCACCTACTAGTATGAGAAAGGTAGACTCGTCAAGTGGTTTTGGTAAAATATCTATAATCTATCTGTCAGCTGGAACATAATGAAGTTCAACATTACCATTTTTAATATGTTCTCTAATAAAATGATACCTGGCATCAATGTCTTTTGTTTAGGAATGTTAGACTAGATTTTCTGCAATTTTAGTATCACTAGTATTAACACAATACATAAGAATATTTGAAAATATTAGTCCATAATCAAGTGTTAGGTCCAAAGTGTTGTAGAGGGGGGGGGGGGGGGGTGAATACAACTTTTTAGAATAATGAGAGAATGTATAAATATGCAGGTAATAAATTATGACACAGAATTTCAAGAATATATCATTATATTCATTGAAGGATTTGCTACAACATTCATAAAGGCATCATGATCAGTTGAACAATAAATACAACAATTAAAGCTAGATTCAACTGATCCTCTCTCTCACTATTGTTTTACAGTAAATGCTCTCTCCTTTTAATATATCGTTGAAATACAGAGATAAAAGTCTGTCTACTAATAAAAATAAAGTGCTGCTTTTATAATGTCATGTAGTCTTGATCTTGTCCTTTTTGTGTACGTGGCCCAATCAGGACTTCGACAACAAAAAGTACTTTCCCAACAACTCTGGATCAACCGTTCACAATAAGCCACTTGTCCCTTGAACATTAAATGTTACATATCGACCCGCATCTCGATCTCGGCCTGGACCCATCTCGATCTCGATCTGTGAGAATCTCGATCTCTATCTGTGAAAATCTCGATCTCGATCTCGATCTCGATCTGTGAGAATCTCGATCTCGATCTCGATCTCGATCTGCCGTGGATCGAGATTTGCCTTGCAATGTTTGTCTTCAATTATCAATCTCGATCCGCATCTCGATCTTCTGTGGATCGACATTTGCCTTGGCAAATATGCACTCATCGAATGTTGACTTTCTTTAGTGACCAATTGTGGATTAACCTTTATGAGCAAGTTTCCCTAGCTTCTTCAATTTCTTTTCCTCACTCAATTCAAATGAGATCTTCTATTACTGACATGAACTTGCCTCCAATGTCCTGACACTTGATGCAAAGGTCTGGTTCATAAGTGACTAGTCTTGTAGGGGTTCTTGCTTCTGAATGTCAGTTCTCATTTGTTGATTAACCTTTACATTATCCAGTTGTTGAGATTCATCATATGAAATCACTTTGGTCTTCTTGGTACTTCTTTGACATTAATTTGATTCTCCATTAGATAAGTTAGGGCATGAGCAATACTGAGATTGAACTTCTTCTCACTTATGCATCCTTGATTAACCAAATTAGTTACTTGTAGTTACCAAGTATCATTACCATTTCTTCAGTTGATTGATTCCATGTGCTTCTTCAGTTTCTCTTGTTTTGCTGTTGTTTTATCTTTTACTTAGTTGAGTTACATAGTAGTTAAGTGTTACAAGTTAGTACACCTATGCCTTTCAATCTCCCCCTATTTGATTGTCTAACAATGACAACCAAATTCACAATGAGGATAACTCAACTAACCAGGGACTGAAAAAGATAAAATAACATTCATAAAAGATCATGTCAACTTGCATAATGCTTGGCTTGATTAATTAACTTCATGTCTATTACTGATACTTCAAGTGCCAAAATTGGACACCTGTTGGCTCGATTAAATGGCTTCATGCTCTTCTAGAGATTTTCTCTAAGTACTTTAAGAGCACGGTCCACTCAATCTCCAATTACCCTTCTGAAGTCCTTTTAGCAGTATTACCACCGCCGAACTTCGCGAAATAATTGACGCCTAATATAAACCAGTTTCAAGACACTTAGCTAACTAACTTCTACCTTACACTACACAAGAAAACAGATAATATATATTTACAATGCAGGAAAACAAGAAAACAAATTACAACGCAAAGAACCATTACAAGCATAATACATTAAAACTTTGATTTCTTGCGCTCCTCTTCCTCACGAGCTTTCTTCTTGGCTGCTTTTTCTTTCTTCATGAACTCAGGGTTGCAGACTTCATCCATTCTTTTCTTGAGAAGATTAAGTCCTTCTGCTTCCACATGATTTCTGATCTTGTAATCTCGAAACAACCTCAACCACCTTTCAACCATGCTGCGAGTGGTAAGCTTCGTGGGAATGTCTTCAAACCTCAGCTTCGTGACTTTGTCAGGATACCCCTTTTCCCCTTTCTTCCTTATAACCAGCTGCTTAGGGTATCCAATGACAATAGCGGTGGTGCATTGCTGTAGCCTCTGAATGTCAAGCTGTTTTCTTCTCTTACAGAAATTATCAAATGTGACCCTTAGATAATCCTGATCAAACTCGTCAACATCATCCATCTCATCAATCAATTCCCTTATGATACACAGTGTTTCATGACTGTGTTCTGCAAAGATGTCATACTTGATTTCAATGATGGTTTCCACCTGATGCTTGTCTGTATAGATCAGCAGATCATTCTCATTCTCAGCTTTGCTCTTGACAAACTTGACATTTGCACTAACCACTGCACTAGCTTCCTCCCTTATTTTCCCTTCTTCTGGAATGTCTATTCTTGGATCTCAGTATCTCTGCACATGCTCCCTTATTGCCTCGTCTTGCTGCTCGAATGCATAGTCTTCAGGTTCCTTCTTAACCACTGGTAGTGTAGCTTCAGGCAACTTGTATCTAGCGTCTTGCCTTCTTATCAGCTTCTCCAAGTCCTTAGCCACCAGCTTCTTTTCCTTTGTTAGAAAAGCCTTAGAGAGGACTAGCTTTGCAACTGCCTTCAGCACATTTCCGCTCGGAGTTAGTTTCGAGTCATGCAGATTTACGATCCTCAAGACCTTGTCATGGACATATCTGATCTGGTAGGGATTTAGAATAATGTCAACCCCTCTGTCTTCAGCCATCTTCAACAATTTCTCCTTAAACAGCACTCCAGTCTTGACAGAGGTGTCTACCTTGTGAGCGAATTCTACCAGTTCACTTGCACCCCTTGCATGGAAGAAAGCTTCATCGACCATACACGACCCGATTTTTGTTATGGGTGTCCAAGTGATCATCAGATTCCATGCCTTCTCCTTGAATATGACTTGTACGGAGGTGCATCCCTGTCTTATACAATTTAGATAATTCAGCAGCCCAGGGTTTAGATTTTCTAGCTTATGAAGAAGAAAGCTCAATCTTTCTGAGTCATGAGCATAGGCTCTTGGTCCAGCTAAGGCTTCTCTAGCCTTGTCCCACTTGGGACCTTCCCTCCTTATGTCAGCCTGGACCTTAGGATCTTTGATCTTTTTCATTTCATACTCATGCTGAGTTTTCTGAGCCGCTATCTTCTCCTTTGCCATTAGTTCTTTTTCAACTATCCCTTGTAGCACTTCTTCATTTACTCTTTCTCTGGCTTCCCTGAAAATCTCACCTTGCATCTCCGCTTCATCAACTTCTTCTTCTGGCACATGCTCGTCAGCAACCGAGTGGTCTCCTGCATCACCTGCAACTCCTGCGCCGGATCCGCCAGGATTTAGACCTCTTTCTTGTTCCCACTCTTTTGCCCGTTGCTCGAGTCTCGACCTCCTTGCCACTAAGGCTTCTACATCCATCTCATCCTCATCAGAATCTTCAATAAAGTCTCTCATAAATGCATCGACGAGAGGTGTTTCTTTCTCAGCTTCTTCTTTAACTACCATCTTCTGCTTGCCTTTGTCCTTACGAGCCGGTTGAGCCTCCTCCACCTTTTCACCAGATTTGTTTGAGGACTCGATCACCGGACCCTTACTAGTCAGCTTTTTCAGACCCTGAACCTCCTTCTCCCCCTTAGGTGGGTTATCCTCATCAGGAGCATCATCATCATATTTATCGTCACCACCACCACCGGGTGAAGGACCAGGTCCAGCCCTGTTACATCCAAAGACAGCATCAAGTAGTTCATTCAGCTTCGTCCAAACCTGAGACATGCCATGAGTGACATCATCTACTGACCTCCCAACCTCCACCTGTGCCAATCCAAGATTGTTTATCTTGTCAATCATTTGATTTTGGACGGCAATTAGGTTCTCCATGAACTGAGCTCCAACCTCCAATCTTCCAGAGTGAGAAGAGACAGCAGCAGTAACACCAGCAACTCCAGCCTCCAAAGCCTCCACTTTCTTCACTAGATCCTGCAATTTGGGGGACGGTGTTTGGCTTGGGTTAAACTGTTTACTCTCGCCGGGTTCTGTTTCACTCAAGATTCCTAAAAAGAAGGGATCTACTCTCCCTGTCTCTCCCTCGTGTTTAGAGCCTAACAGTACTAGAGCCTCATCCACTAATCGCTGGGGACTAGCGGTGAGTTGGTCGGCGATATCGGTCAGTGAGACTGAGCCTTTAAGCGCTGTGTCTACGATAGGAGATGGGGTTATTGAAGGAAATTTACGGAGGTACGGAAGCGTGATATTACAATTTTTTACCGTAAACCCATATATATGATCGCATATAATCATATAAAACCGAGATGGAATCGAAACCTTACCTTTAAAGCGATCCAAGTGTGTGAACAAGAGATCCTAGCAGCTACTTCTCAGAGTGTGAAGTACTCTACCTGTATCCACCAAGAATTCTTCCTTTGATGAAGATCTTCAAATAATTTCTAAAACTTATTTTAGAGAGAAAAGAGAGAGAAAGATGGAGGCTAGTGTTTTCTCCAAAAACTAAAAGTTCACCCTAAAAGTTCACTTTTTTAGAATGAAGCATCTCATTCTATTTATAGGACTATCCTAGGGTTTTTCCATAAATAATATATCAATATATATTATTATATTAAACCCCATATTTTATAAAATGATTTAATAATAATTAAAACTATTTTAATCATTATTTCCTTTTCTAAACTATTTAGAAAATAATTCTCTCTCTCATAATTTAAATCTTTTCATCAAAGAAAATATTCTTTTATGGTGTGACCATGTAGGTTCAATATCAAGCCGGTAGTAGAAATAAATAATAATAAACTTTTTATTTATTATTTATATGAATTCTAATAATTCATTAAATATAATTAACTGATTAATTATATTTATTCTACATCGTGAGTGATGCTTCTCAACATATCGCGACTATCCGGATAATATGAATTCACTGCCAAGAACCTGTCAGTGACTAGTTACCGCACAATCAATTCCTTCCACCCTACAATATCCCGATTAAATACAAGGCATGGAACTCGTGTCAAGCCTATTAAATTTAATCATATGTTTTCTTATTCATAGTGCAACGTTCATATTAATTCAAATTAGAAACTCCTTTCTAATTTCATTCACTCTGGCAAGAGATTCCAGAACTCGCATACTAAGAATAACATAGGATATTCTCTTCCTATACTGGAAGGGGTGGATCCTCTATTGACGTTAACTATCTTCATACACAAATCTCTATGCCCGGAACAGACCTAATGGATGTCCTTGAGACTAAGGACTAAACCAAAACATAGTTCATTATATACAAGATAACTTTAACGATCTCAAGTCTAAGGATACTTGCACAACTATCACTTAGTGAACAACTATTGACACATGAGTAAACTCCATTAGTTGTTCAATTTATCGAGTCACGTTCAGTGAACTTATTCCTTAATAAGCACATACATACTAGCTATAGTGTCACCACACAAATGTCTATGAGAACAGACATCCTCCTTAAAGGAGCAAGCATAGTATGTACCAATCTTTGCGGATTCACTAACTTCCAATTAGTTATCCTATGATCAGGAACTGTTTAAGTCAAGAGTCATCATCTTCTAGATATCACTATTATAATCTCATTATAATTCTAGAAGCTTCACTCTAAACTATGGAACATCTTATTTAAGACACTTTAAACAGATAAAGCCCGTAATAAAACAAATAAGTCTTTTATTAATATTAATGAAATCAAATAAGAATACAAGAAAGTTCTTCCTAACTCATCATACATGATTGGATTTAGGACAAACACTTTCAGTTATGACCATGTCATCCCCTTGTCCACCAAGAACCTTTTCTAGTTCGCTGGGCTATTCTGGAGGCGTAGACCCACCAGTCACCAGATGTCGTTGCTCTGCGAGCAACTTGTTTTCTGATTTAGATGAGGAAGCGTCATCCGTACTGGATTCGACAGACTCTTCCGCATTAAAACTTCTTGAGATCCTAGCATCAGAAGTGCTAGTCTCAGTTTGCCATTCCCCTTCCGAGAAATTGCTCAAAGAGCCCTGAGCGGACAACTCAGGGGAGGTAGGGCCAACTCCTATTGGCTGTTGAGCTGGACCCCCTCCTTGACTCTCACCAACATGCCTAGGCGAGTGCGAATGTGTTGAAATGTTTTGGAGAGGAGAGCCACCAGCGTGAGGTGTGGTGGCTGTGAGAGGTGAACTAGCCTTAACAGGTTGTGCAGTTGCCACTGGGTTTGAATCCACCTTTTGCTTCTTTGGAGGTGGCAGAGCTGCTGAAGTGACTACTCTCTCAACTTCTACACTCCCTCCACTCGAATCACTCGACTCAGATAAGCTTGCCTTCCTTTTATCACCAGTTTTAGGGCTGGCTGAACGTTTATGAACAGAAGGGCTTGCAGCCTGGGATAGAGCCTGGGGGTTTTCAGGCCCACGGCTATAGAAAACAGGTTGAATTGATGATTGATCAAGATCAGCAAGAATAGGTACCTGACTCAGAAGATCGTCATCCTTGTCAGCTCCAGCTTCTGCAACATTTGCCTCGGCCATGTCAACATCCATACCTGCTTCTTCCAAATTTCTAGGCACTTGATCTCCACCTTCAGCTTCGTTACCGCTACTCTCAGCTTCTACTGCAGTAAACTGAGAAGCATGCCTCCTAGCATACTCATCTTGCAGATCCTGGAAGTACGGAGTCAGGCGCAACTCAAAAAGTCTTGACTTTTGTTGGGTTTCCATGGTGGAGATACTCTTTAGAGTCATATCAAAACATGCCATCCTTTCAAAGCCTTGAAATACTCTTCTGTGTTCCTCTGAAAAGACGTCATCCAGAACCATCTGAAGAAATCTTGGCATCCAGCATTTGACTAGACCATCTTCCGGATTCCTAGATGCATTCTTCTCCAATGCCCACCTCTCAAGCAACTGAATCAACAGATGTTTGCCCACATTCACCTTCCTGTTGTTTGCCACTCCATATAGTATTACCTGGCAGCTGTTGTTCATTGGCCTGTAGTCTTTGTCCTTTGGGAACATGCAGCGTTGAATTGCTTGAACTACATAATCCCACTCAGCTGGTAGCATACCGGTGTTAACCTTTGTTACCTTGATAGGACCCGTGGGAGGGCGACAACCTATCTCCGTGAATAATTGCAACATATCCTCCATAGTGGGTTCCGGAGCATAATCTTCTGTAGGAAGCCCGAGTAACTCATTGAACTTCCGCAGACTGACTTCATATTTGGCACCACTGATAGTAAAGGATAGGCCTGTTGGATTTGCTTTTCCACCCTGAATCTTTAGTATTGAGTAAGCAGCTTGAAGGGCTTCGACATTCAGGATGGGAGAGGCGGTTAAAGCATGACTTATGATTGATGTGTTGTTGAGGGATTCAATCCAGAACTGGTAGTGAATAAATCTACCAGTTGCTCGATCAGCAGAGAGATTAACAAAGTTGGTTTTGGGAATTGTGAAATTTGGGTTTGCCATTTTAAATTTGTGTTTGAGAAAAGAAATGTTCTGAAATGGTTTTGCAATGGAAATTTTAGAGAACAAGTTCTAAATTTAAACAACAAAAAAAACGTACACGAACCCCACTAATTACCCCACGTAATTAGTGACACGAATTAAAACAAATTAACTTCCCCACTAATGACCACTTAACTCCCCACTAAAGATTGACGATTGAGTTTTCGAAAATTAAAGTGAACAGCCGTTACAAAAAGAATTAAAAAAAATTATTTTATTTTTTTTGTTCGAAAAAACACAAACACGACGGTAAAGTTGCACTTTAAGGATTAAACAGTAGTACTCACAACTATTTCGCTCAAGAACACAAATGAACTTAAGAATAAGAAAGCACGAAACAGAAAACAAACTCACTCGAATGAAAAGAAAACTAAAGAACTATTTGCAAGAACAGTAATGACGTTAAAAACAACGCAAGAAGTTCAACAGTTTTAAACAAAATTTTAGCAGAGTTTCGTTTTAGTTATTGATGCTTTTAAGTAACAGTTAGTGATTTTTGTTTAAGAAAATCACAAGAAAACTTGATGTAATGGCAGGGAAAAGAACTCTGGTAATGTATGTATACGCGTGTGTATATGAAGAGCTTAAGCTTTTGAAAGAGAGAAAGAAAGTTAATGGAAATAATGAACAGCCTTTTTAATGCTATAATATATAGATATATAGGTACGCTTAAAAAGAAACTGAAAAGACAAGTCACAGCTCGATCTCGAGATCCGCATCTCGGTCCACATCTCGATGTCGACCGCTATGTCGATCTCGATCTACATCTCGATGTCGATCTCGATCTACATCTCGAAGTCGATCTCGATGTCGATCTCGATATCGATCTCGAAGTCGATCTCGATGTCGATCTCGATATTGATCTCAATGTCGATCTCGATGTCGATCTCGATGTCGATAGATCGAGATTTACCTTAACATTTTTAAGCAGTTTTCGCAAGTCGATCTCGATCTCGATCCAGAACCAGATCGAGATTTGTCTTAGAAAATTTCCCATTACTCCATTTAGACACTAATCATAAAGATATACAGATCAACATAAGATTAATATCATGAAACTTTCTAACCCCTTATGACATGCAACACATACATTTTTGAAATTAAGTACACATTATTAATTAAGAATATTCATGAACAACAATAATATGTACACAAACTGAATTCTAACAGATAGGTAGTAAAACTAACTGGTGTTAAGCATCCCTAATTCACCAACCAATCTAGAAAATGTTGATTCGTCTAGAGGTTTAGTGAATATATCTGCTATTTGACGTTTAGTAGACACAAAATGCAACTCTACAGTTCCATTTTCTAAATGCTCTCTAATAAAATGATACCTGATGTCAATGTGCTTGGTCCTGGAGTGATCCACAGGATTGTTGGTCATTGCAATAGCACTTGTGTTATCACACATGATAGGAATCTTAGATACTTCCACACCGTAGTCCTTGAGTTGGTTCTTCATCCACAGTATCTGGGCCACATAGCTTCCAGCAGCAATATATTCTGCTTCAGCTGTTGAGGTAGATACTGTTTGTTGTTTCTTGCTTTGCCAAGACACCAACCTTCTTCCAAGGAACTGACAGCTTCCTGAAGTGCTCTTCCTATCTATTCTACAACCTGCGTAATCTGAATCCGAATAGCCAACAAGATTAAACCCTGTATCTCTTGGGTACCAAATCCCGAGATTTGATGTTCCCTTGAGATACCTAAAAATACGCTTTACGGCTATGAGATGTGACTCTCTAGGATCCGCTTGAAACCTTGCACATAAGCTCGTAGAGAACATAATATCAGGTCTGCTAGCAGTTAAATACAAAAGTGAGCCGATCATACCTCGATAGCTTGAGATGTCTACAGGTTTTCCCGCTTTATCCTCGTCAAGCTTCGTGGCTGTTGCCATATGAGTCTTAGCTTGTGATACATCTTGGAGACCATACTTCTTCAATAGATCATGAATGTACTTGGTCTGGCAGATAAATATCCCGTCCTTCTTCTGACTAACTTGAATACCGAGAAAGAACGTCAGCTCTCCCATCGTGCTCATCTCATACCTTGATTGCATTAACTTTGCGAATTTAGCACACAGCTTCTCATTTGCAGACCCAAAGATAATGTCATCCACATATACTTGCACCATTATTAGATCATCTTTGCATTTCTTGTAGAAAAGCGTCTTGTCGATTACTCCTCTGGTGAAACCACTTTCTAATAAGAAGTCTGACAGAGTTTCATACCACTTTCGCGGAGACTGCTTAAGGCCATATACTGATTTGAAGAGTCGATAAACATAATCACAATATTTGCTGTCGATAAACCCGGGAGGTTGCTCGACATACACCTCTTCATCCAGTTCACCGTTTAAGAATGCACTCTTGACATCCATTTGATAGACTTTAAAACCATGATGTGCTGCGAAAGCCAAGAACATCCTTACTGCTTCTAGCCTTGCTACTGGTGCATAGGTTTCATCATAATCAATTCCTTCTCTTTGAGTATAACCCTTAGCAACCAGGCGAGCTTTATTTCGTGTTACAAGTCCGTCTTCATCCAGCTTGTTTCTGAATACCCATTTTGTCCCAACAACAGATCTATTCTTTGGTCTGGGTACCAGCTTCCACACCTTCTGCCTTTCAAACTGATTGAGTTCCTCTTGCATAGCAATCACCCAATCAGCGTCATCTAGAGCTTCTTCCACCACTTTAGGTTCCATCTGGGAAAGGAACACTGAGTATAGACATTCATTCTCAGTGGCAATTTCAGCTCTAGCTTTTCCTCTAGTAGTCACTCCGGCTTCTGGATCACCAATAATTAGCTCGAACGGATGGTCCTTGTTCCAAGTGCGATCCCTAGCAAATGTTCTTGATGATTCAGCTTGATCTTGTAAGTGAAGGTGACTTAGTCTAGAAGCACTTTCACTAGCTTCCCTTGAGCTAGTACTGGCTCCCCCTGAGTGAGCTGCTCCCCCTGAGTGCATACTGACTCCCCCTGAGTTAGTACCAGGTCTGACGGAAGGTGATCCCTCAGCCCTAGTGTTTTGAATTTGCGAAACACTAGACTCTTGATTAATTTCATTATTTATCGTTGGATCACTACCCTGCACTACAGACTCAGAAACTGTATCCACTTCATCAATATCCATATTTTCAAATCTTAGGGAAGTGGGCTCACTGTCTTCTTTTAGTATAGACGGGAGCTTTGAGTCGTCGAATGTGACATTAAGGCTTTCAACCACCTTGCGATCATTAAGTACAAACACCCTGTACGCTGCTATTGCTTCAAGAGAATATCCAATGAAAACCCTTCATCTGCTTTGGCATCAAACTTTCCAAGTTGTGCATTGTCTCTTAACACAAAGCATTTTGCACCAAACACGTGGAAGTAATTGATAGAAGGTTTTCTTTTATTCATCAGATAATATGGCGTCTCATTATAGTCTTTTGTAATCAGGGTTCTATTCTGTGTATAACACGTCGTGCTAACTGCTTCAGCCCAAAAATATAAAGGAAGTTTTGACTCATAATGCATTGTCCTAGCTGCTTCAACCAGTGTCCTGTTCTTCCTTTCTACCACCCCATTCTGCTGTGGTGTTCTAGGTGCTGAATACTGTCGTCTGATCCCTTTAGATATGCAGAAATCCATTAATACTGAGTTCTTGAATTCTGTCCCGTTGTCAGATCGGATAGTCTTCACAGTCAGACTTGCTACATTTTCAATTACCAGTACATGTCTAATGATCTCATGTGGCACTTCATCTTTCGATGTCACAAACTTCACCCATGTGTATTTGGAAAAGTCATCGACAATTACCAGCGCATATCTTTTCCTTGACATTGACATAACATTAACGGGTCCAAACAAATCCATGTGAAGAAGTTGTAGGGGCTCGGTAATGCTATTCACTTGTTTATCCTTATGCGAGGCTCTTTTCGATTTTCCCATCTCACATGCTTCGCAGAGTCCATCTGGGGTGAACTCCATCTGCGGCAGCCCTCTCACCAATTCTCTCCTTACGAGATTATTCATTGCTTTAAAGTTCAGGTGAGATAATCTTTCATGCCATAGCCAACTTTCATCAGCAGAAGCCTTGCTGTAGAAACACGTGACTTCAGACTGATCAGCAGAATTCATGTCAGCTATGAACAAATTTGACTTCCTTACTCCTTTGAGAGCAAGGCTTCCATCCTTTTTGCTTCGAATCGAACAATCATGCTTCCCAAAGTTGACGTCAAAACCCCTGTCGGTGAACTAACTAACGCTGAGAAGATTATGTCGCAATCCTTCCACAAAAGACACGTCCTCAATGATAACATTTCCACAAACGATCTTGCCATATCCCCTGGTGTAACCTTTGCTGTTATCTCCAAAAGTAACCACGGAGCCGGCTCTCAACACCAAATCTGTTAACAGGGACTTATTGCCGGTCATATGCCTCGATGCTCCACTGTCCAGCACCCATATGACTTTACTCTTTTCCTGTTCACTGCCCTGCAAATCCAGAAAGGTTAGGTGTTCTTTGGAACCCAATGATGTTTGGGCCCGGCATCAATAATTTTCTTTTTCTTTTCAGATACAGAAGGCTTTGCCTTGTTGCCATCAGGGGCATTCATCTTGACTTTGTCTTTTCCCTTGTCAACCTTGACTGGTTTGTCAGGTTTGGGAGTAGACGGGTCACTCCTAACTTTAGGAGGACTTGAAGTCTTAGCCTTTGACCCCGCATGCTTTTTCTTACTACTATTAGATGTATGTTCAACAGATGCACTAGCAGTATTCATTAAATTAAAATAAGCATGCATGATGTTTACAGCACATGGCATACAATTAGGATTATTGCATTTGGCATGATTTGCATACATGTTAGGCAAAGCAGTAGTTGCAGGCATGGTATTACAACCAACAGATTTTTCTTCCTCTACATAGAACGGGCAATAGTAAGACAAATGATCAGTTTGATTACAGATATAACATGCCTTTCTAGCTCGTGTAGATGTAGATACAGATGCAGGTTCAGTTTTAACTGCCTTTACAGGTGCTTTCATTTTGTCTGACCCTGCTACCCATTGTTTATATGACACCGTCTTAGCCTCCTTGGTTCCTACACCTCTCTTAGCATAAGCAATCTTACTCGCTCTCTTAGAAGTTGTAGGTTCTACTACTTTTTCTTCTGAATCTCTTTCAATTTTAATCTCTTGTTCAATTTTAGTAGCAACAGGATCTATTGTCCTAGGCTCAAACTGCTTAAAGATAGGTTTTCTAACATCCCCTAAAACCTCAGGCACATTTTCTTTGACTAACACTGGCTCTAATAACTCAGCAGCCCTATTTTTCTTTTTCTGTGTGTAGTCAAGTCCTATGTTTACTTTTTCATTTTTACTCTTGCCTGCCAGTTTCATGTACATGTCCCTTTCTACGAACACTTTATTAGCGGCTTCTTTAAAAGATTGACATGTTATTTTAAGCTCAGCTAATTCATTTTTAAGTTCTTCGTTAAGGTCTTCCCTAATCTTAAGCTTGTGTTCTAAAACCTCTACCTGATTCATTAACTGCCTTTCTTTACTTTCTCCTGATTCTAATTCCTCTACCCTGGCCTCGAGAAGTCTATTCTTAAGGGAGAGTTTAGCATTTTCCTCATTAACAGCAATTAGATTTAGTTGGAGATTGTACATGTCTTTAGTCATGGCAGCTAATTCATTTTGGTACTCAGAAATAGACATTTCATTTACGGTTAGAATTGGTACCTCTGATTGTTCTGAAGATTTTGCCATTAAAGCGAAGTTGCATAGCTCCTGATCTTCATCTTCATCAGACTCGTCCCAACCCTTCCCTTCAGTCACAACATAAGCCCGGCTTCCCTTCTGTTGCTTGCTAACCAAGGCATCATATTTCTTTTTCAGATCAGCATAGGTTTCCTTGGGATGAACGTTTTTGGGCTTCTTGCACTCTGTTGCGAAGTGCCCCAATTCATTGCAGTTGTAGCATCTGAACTTGTTCTTGTCTACCAGGTTAGGTCTGTAGCCACTACCAGATGTGCTACCTCGACCGCTGTAACTTCCCCGACCACTTACACTACTGCCTCTGCTGCTACTGCTGCCTCTTCGGGTGAAAGAACTACCAAATCGTCCTTTACCTCTTCTTTGCTTCCTGAAGCTGATATGAGCAAATTCTCGAGCAATACAAGCATATGACTTGTCTTCTAATTTGTCCAGCTCTTCAAGGGTATAGTATTCATCCTCACTTTCTTCGGATGGATCTTCAATGTCTAATACCACCCTTTCAGGATTAGCAGTTTTCAATGAGACAGCTGCAAGTGCCTTTACAGCAGACTCTTCAGCTACAAGTCCAGACTCACTTACCGCTTTGTGTTCTCCACTATTGTAGGATCTTCTTCTGTCATTTTGTTCCTGCTCTAGCTCGTAGGTCTTCAAAACACCATACAGCTTTTCGAGAGAAGTATTTTTCAAGTCTCTTGACTCTCGAATGGCAGTGATCCCGTGTTCCAGATGTTTAGGCAAATTCAAGAGAAACTTGATATTTGAATCTGCTAGTGGATAGACTTTATCTCTTATACTCAGCTCGATAAGCAATTTATTGTAACGTTTGTAAACATCCGCTACGCTTTCTCCTCGTTCGCATCTGAACGATTCATATTCAGATATCAGAATGCGTTTGTGATTATCTCTAACTTCCTCGGTTCCCTCCATCACCACAGCCAGTTTATCCCACATGGCTTTAGCTGTTTTTAATCCCTTTATCTGAACATATTACTCTGAGTTTAGGGATTCAATTATGACGTTGCGTAACGACGCATCCATACCAACCATTTCTTTATCTGCGTCTGAAAACTCAATTTCCTCTTTAGGAACAGACCGGGATGGTATTAGTATCCCTCCTTCCATTCGCTCTGGCTCAATTTTCATGGGTATGTATGGACCGTTTTCCAATATTCTCAAGTATACCTTGTTTATTGATTCAAGGTAAGCTCTCATCCTTCCGGTCCATTCGTCATAATGTTGTGCATCAAACGGAGGTATCTTAAATCTGTGTGCGGCGGCCATTTTAATAAAGTTTAAAATTAAGATAATACACTTTTCAAATTACAATAAATTGTATTTACTTGAAAAATTAATTATCTCACTTTAAATATCCAACACTTAATATCCAATGGATTTTGCACTTAAGATTCAAGCAAGTTAGTTCTAATCACAGGAACAGTAGCAGGGTCCACCAATCTTTCAAGTCCAAACAAAAAGCTGTCCACTATCTAGTTGACAGTAGTTCGAATTTGTTCTTTTTGTTCAACCAAACAGTTGATTCAAGTTCCCTAGTCAACCAATCAAATATTCTTTTATAACCAGATTTTTGACCACAAGAAAACCCACAAAGCTCTAAAGTACAATGTTTTGGAATGTTGTACAAATATTCCTTACACCATTACTTAGAACTTTTTTTTTATAGATCTATGACTTTTCCAGGAAGAAACAAATAAAAACTTTCGGCACAAACTTCAAGAAAAATTAGATCTGGGATTTTCAAGAACCAACTCAAACAACACAATAGGATCTCTGTTAGATGTGTTTAACAGGTGCTTTGATACCAATTGTTAGGTCCAAAGTGTTGTAGAGGGGGGGGTGAATACAACTTTTTAGAATAATGAGAGAATGTATAAATATGCAGGTAATAAATTATGACACAGAATTTCAAGAATATATCATTATATTCATTGAAGGATTTGCTACAACATTCATAAAGGCATCATGATCAGTTGAACAATAAATACAGCAATTAAAGCTAGATTCAACTGATCCTCTCTCTCACTATTGTTTTACAGTAAATGCTCTCTCCTTTTAATATATCGTTGAAATACAGAGATAAAAGTCTGTCTACTAATAAAAACAAAGTGCTGCTTTTATAATGTCATGTAGTCTTGATCTTGTCCTTTTTGTGTACGTGGCCCAATCAGGACTTCGACAACAAAAAGTACTTTCCCAACAACTTTGGATCAACCGTTCACAATAAGCCACTTGTCCCTTGAACATTAAATGTTACATATCGACCCGCATCTCGATCTAGGCCTGGACCCATCTCGATCTCGATCTGTGAGAATCTCGATCTCTATCTGTGAAAATCTCGATCTCGATCTGTGAGAATCTCGATCTCGATCTCGATCTGCCGTGGATCGAGATTTGCCTTGCAATGTTTGTCTTCAATTATCAATCTCGATCCGCATCTCGATCTTCTATGGATCGACATTTGCCTTGTCAAATATGCACTCATCGAATGTTGACTTTCTTTAGTGACCAATTGTGGATTAACCTTTATGAGCAAGTTTCCCTAGCTTCTTCAATTTCTTTTCCTCACTCAATTCAAATGAGATCTTCTATTACTGACATGAACTTGCCTCCAATGTCCTGACACTTGATGCAAAGGTCTGGTTCATAAGTGACTAGTCTTGTAGGGGTTCTTGCTTCTGAATGTCAGTTCTCATTTGTTGATTAACCTTTACATTATCCAGTTGTTGAGATTCATCATATGAAATCACTTTGGTCTTCTTGGTACTTCTTTGACATTAATTTGATTCTCCATTAGATAAGTTAGGGCATGAGCAATACTGAGATTGAACTTCTTCTCACTTATGCATCCTTGATTAACCAAATTAGTTACTTGTAGTTACCAAGTATCATTACCATTTCTTCAGTTGATTGATTCCATGTGCTTCTTCAGTTTCTCTTGTTTTGCTGTTGTTTTATCTTTTACTTAGTTGAGTTACATAGTAGTTAAGTGTTACAAGTTAGTACACCTATGCCTTTCATCAAGTAATTGATTTCTCATCCACGGAATTTGGGCACAACAATTTCCAGCTGTTATGTATTCAGCCTCAACTGTTGAGGTTGATACAGTCTGTTGTTTTTTTGCTAAACCAAGAAATTAACTTGTTGCTAAGAAATTGGCATTGACCTGTTATGCTTTTCATGTCTACCTTGCATCCATCATAATCAGAGTCTGAGTAGCCAACTAATGAAAAATCAGACTCTCGAGGATACCAAAGTCCAAATGTTTATGCACCCTTGAGATATTTAAAAATTCTTTTCACATCATTTAAATATGATTATCTAGGGTCAGCTTGAAATCTAGCACACAGACATATTGCAAATATTATATCTGGTCTACTAGCAGTTATATATAATAATGAACCAATCATACCTCTATAGCTAGTATTGTCAACTTTCTTACCCTTTGGGTCAGAGTCTAGCTCATTGTCGGTTGGCATGTGAGTCTTGGCAGTTACACAATCTTGTAAATCAAACTTCTTTAAAAGTTTTTTCACATACTTTGATTGTCTGATGAAAATTTCATCATCTGTCTGTTTGACTTGAATTCCTAAAAAGAAGTTCAATTCTCCCATCATGCTCATTTCATATTTAGACTGCATTAGTTTGCTAAACTTTTCACAGAGTTTCTCATTACTAGAACCAAAAATAATATCACCAAAATAAATTTGGACAAGCAGAATATAACCTTTATGTTTTCTAATAAAAAGAGTTTTAACAATGGTATCTCTAATGAAACTATTTTCAAGGAGAAATTTTGATAGAGTTTCATACCATGCTCTAGGTGTTTTCTTCAATCCATATAGTGTCTTGTCTAACCTGTAAACATGATCAAGAATTTTTGGATCAACAAATCCCGGTGGTTGCTCCACATAGACTTCTTCTTCCAATTTTCCATTCAAGAAGGCACTCTTCACATCCATCTGATAGACTTCGAATTTTGAATGAGCTGCAAATGCAAGAAACATTCTGATGGCTTCCGATCTTGCTACTGGTGCAAAGATTTCATCATAGTCAATTCTTTCCCCTTATGAGTATCCTTTTGTAACTAGCCTTGCTTTGTTTCTTACCACAATACCATTCTCATCAAGTTTCTTCCTGAACACCCATTTTGCACCGATAATTGATCTATTTCTAGGTCTTGGTACAAGTTTCCACACTTTATTTCTCTCAAATTCATTTAGTTCCTCCTGTATTGCAATAATCCAATCAGGGTCTTGCAAAGCTTTTTCAATTTTCTTTGGTTCATTCTTTGAGAGAAAACAATTGTACATGCATTCATTTTGAATGGATTTTCTTGTTTGCACACCACTCTCAGGATCACCAATTATCAAATTAGAAGTGTGATCCTTTACCCATTTTCTAGTTAGTGAAAGTTTGGTTTTGGAACTTGAGGCTCCACCTAAATTATTGGCAGTTTCTTTTAGTGAATGAAATTCAAATGAAGAGTCCCCCTGAGTTGTTTGTCCCTGAAAAAGATTCAGAGTTGCCTGATTTAGACCCTGATGAGTTAGACTCTAAAGAACTTAATTTTGTCGGTCTAGACTCTGTCTGGCTAGACCCTGAAATATTAGACTCTGAGTTGTTTGGAGTTGAATTTTATGGCTCCTCCTCAGAGTGTGCAGGTTTTTGTATTGATTTAGGAGTGATTTGAGACTTTTCATCATCATCGTCTTCATCTATCTCAGAACTTTTGAAATTTTAAAATTCCAGTGTTATAGACTCTAGTTCATCTTGCAGACCTGTAATCTTTTTGTCATCAAATACAATAACAATTCTGGTTCTGAAATTGAAGACTCTAAATACCTTTTATTTAGAGCATATCTAAGGAATATAGCTTCATCAGCCTTTGCTTCAAATTTACTTGGATTTAAGTACAAAACACTTGCACCCAAATATGTGAAAGTGTTTCACACTTGGCTTCTTGTCCTTCACCATTTTATAGGGGGTCTTTCTATGCATATTTATCAAGGTACAGTTTTGAGTGAAACATGTTATATTGAATGCCTCACCCCAGAAATATACTAGCAGTTTAGATTATTCCAATATTGTCTTGGCTGCCTCTATGAGTGTTCTATTATTTCTCTCCACAACTCCATTTTATTGGGGCGTTCCTAGTGCAGAAAATTGTTGAATAATTCCCTTTGATGTATAGTATTCCTCCATGATTAAATTCTTGAATTCGGTACCATTGTCACTCCTTAGTATCCTAACAGTCTTCTTTGATTTAGTTTCGAGAAAAGTGACATGGTCTATTATGTGTTGTGAAGCTTCATCCTTTAAGTGCAAAAAGAAAACCTATGCGAATCTTGTAAAATCATGTACAATGATAAGATCATATTTTTTTTTGTTAATTGACATCACATTTACTGGACCAAATAAATTAAAATGTAATAAATAAAAGGTTCAGTAATGGTGTTTATTATTTTGCTCTTAAAGGATGTTTTCCTTTATTTTCCAAGTTGACATACTTCACAAAATCCATCTTGAACAAAATCAACTTGTGGTAATCCTCTCACAAGACTTTGTTTCACTAACTTATTGAGTGTTTTGAAGTTATTGTGTGACAGTTTCTTGTGCCATTTCCAGCTTTCTTCGGTTGAGGCCTTGCTATATAGACAAGTAATTTTATTGTGAGTGCAATCCTTCAAGCTGGCTTCATATATGTTACCATATCTATATCCTTTGAAAACTAAAATGCATGTTTCTTTGTGAGTCACAAGACATTCTTTATTGTCAAATCCAGTATGTAACATTTATCTCCAAGTTGACTAATACTGATCAAGTTGTGTTTCAAGCCATCAACTAGAACTAATTTTTCAATGATGACATTAATCTTGTCATATCCCAGTATTTTTCCTTTATTGCCATCTCCAAAGGATACTTCTGGGTCAGCCATCTCCACAAAGTCTGTAAGCAGGGATTTCTTTACAATCATGTGTCCTGAGCATCTACTGTCCAGGACTCGGGATATTTTCTTTGCCCTTGTTCCTTGCAGACAAATAACAACTAGTTAGATGTTTTGAGGACCTAAATAGTTTTGAATCCCTTCATATTAACTTAAGGTGAAATAGGTTTAGAAATTTTTACTTTGGATTTACATGTTTCCATTGTTGCCTTAGAATCTGGTAGAGTCTTCACATGTCATACCAAATTTTATCAATAGAAGATTTTGGCTCATAAAAATTGTAATACAAATCATGAGACTCCCTACATATATAAATAGAGTGAAATATGCTACTACAGTGATAACATGATTTCTGTGGAATGTAGTGAATAGTCAGAGTCTGAGGGGATTTAGACTCTGATTTCTTCTCAGTTTTTGTTTTACAATCTAGAGCAAGATCGTTATGGTTTCCACATCTATAACATTTCTTCTTAGGAGAATCTAGCATTTTTTATTTTTATTGGCTTTGTTAATGCCTTTCTTGCTATTCCTATTCCTCCTAGCTTTGTCAGACCCTAGTAAATTATATAGCCTTCCCTTTAACTTGGATTTAGATAAGAAACCTATATTTATATTTTTCTTAGCTTTCTTTTCTCCCGATTCATCTATCTTTTTGTCAACAGCAGGGGGATTATTGACAGATGAGTTTGTGATTCTTTTAGGTAACTCAGTCTTAACTTCAGAAGTCACAAACTTAACAAGAATAAAGGTATTGTTGTCCTTAGTCCTATTGACTTGTATAGCTTCAACATTGTCATCATTCCCAATAATAGGTCTTTTCCTTGATTCTTGTCACAGCCTAGACCAGCAGTTTGACACACATTTTGATTGTTGAGAATTTCCTGAACTTTTCTTTCAGTCTCTTTCCATACTTTGAACTTAAGCCTTTCCTATTCTAGTTCTTTTCTAACATAATCATAGGCCTTTAAGATTTCAGCATGGTTATGTTTATACTTCTCAGAATCCTTTTTATATTCTTTCATAAGAACTAATTCAGACTTTAGGTGGTTATTCCTACTTATTAAGATTAAGTTTTCTTCTGTTAACATATCATTGTCATTTGTGAGTGATCTAAAATTAGTCATTAACTTTTTAACTTTACTTTGAACAATCTTTATACCATTAGAGTCTAAATTAAGTAAAGATTCAGTAGAAAAGATTGATAGAGATTTAAGAGATGAGGTTTTTTTTGGGAGATTCTGACTTTTCTGAGGAGACAACCATCAATGCTAGATTTTCATAATCTATTTCATCCTCTGAGCTTGAATTTGCCTAATCCTTTCCTGTTGAGATGAATGCATTTTCTTTGCCTTGATTTTTAGCTTTTCTACACTCACTAGTAAAATGCCCCAATATTTCACAGTTGAAGTACTTGATTTTTGCCTTGTCAAACTTGATTATGGTGCTCTTTCTTTTCTCAACTTCTTCATCATTCTTTCTGAATGTTGGCCTCTTGCTAAATTTTACAGTTCTTTTATTAAATTTCATTCTTTTGAAATTCTTAGCAAACATAGCCATCATTTGACTCAAATCAATTTCATCATCTGAATCAGAGTCCGCGTCAGTAGACTCTGACTCAATAACAGTTTTGCCATTTTTCTTTGATTCTTTGATTCTTTGATTCTAGTTTTTGAGGGTTCTTCGTGTTATTCTTTCTCAGACTGCATTAATAGTGCCACAGATTTTACTTTTCCAGATTTCTTTTTCTTTCTCTGTTGCATCTCTAAATCATATGTCTTGAGTCTGCCATACAATTGTTCTAGAGTTATTTCATCAAAATCTCTAGCTACCCTTATATCAGTTGTTTTGTTGTCTCACTCTTCAGGAAGGGCTATCAGAAACTTGGTATTTGTGTCTTCAGAGTCATATAATTTATCAAGTATAGCCATCTCATTCAGGAGTTTGGTAAACCTATCATACATCTCAGTGATGGTCTCTTCAGCTTTTGTTTCAAAATACTCATACTCCTGAATTAGCAGAGACCTTGCATTCTTCTTAACATCTTTGGATCCTTCACAGTGCACTTCAAGTTTTGTCTACATCTCTTTAGCAGTTTTGCATGATAAAACATTATTTGTGAGAAGAGTCCAAACTGTTAAAGAGGATGTTCTTGACTTTTGCATCCTTAAGGACATTCTCATTGTCCTCCTTTGACCACTCAGCCTTTTGTTTGTCAACAAAGTTCCAATAATTTTTCCTTCAACAGTGGTTTGAGGAACAAGTCTTGAGGGCACATAAGGCTCATCATAAATCCTATCAAGATATTCAGGGTTGTAGCCTCTAGATGGTACGTTATCTTAACCTTCCAGTTGGTGTACTCATTCCTTTTGAGTATATGAATCTTAGAATTGCCATCTTTGTTTCTAGACATCTTCGATTGATTTTAAACGTTAGGCTCTGGTACCAATTATTTTCTCAGTTATACAAGTAGAAGGGGATGAATATTTGTGTTGTCTTTTTGCCTATTTTAAAATCAAACTCAAGGTATTTAAGTTTCGAAAAAATAACAAAGATTAAACACAAAATATGAAGAAAATATTGTCTTTATTATTAATGATCAAATAAAAACTCTCATAGGGTATACACAAACCCTAACAGCTATTCTGTGTTTCTCACAGTAACTCTCTCTATCTTTATGCTCTCTCGAAAGTTTGACAAAATAAATTAGGTTACATAGATTATTTATATAGAGAGTTGTCTATCAACTAATAACATAATATCAAATTACAATAGGAATAAAATTCCTAATTATTAGCTAACAATTTCCTTCTGTAATTCTCATTCCTTCCCATAGCACATCTACAATATATTTTCCTTTATCTTCGAATACTTTCCATTACTGTGATCATCTTTCAAATTCTACTTCTTATAGACTCTGAAAACCTTCGTAATCTTATGGTCTACAGACTTTGACAGACTATAGACTCTAATAGTCTACAGACCTTGATCAACTCCCAGACTCTGATTGACATTCAGACTCTGGTTTTATTTCTTCTGAAAATCTTCTAAGTACAAATACTCTTGATACCTATACATGGACTAAACTCTGATTTACATTTAATTTGATTAGAGACTAGAAAGACTTATTTTATTACAGATACATCTATGTTAGACTTTGTTCTAGTATTTTGTACATCATCAAATTCTTACATTCCTAACAAAGCTCAACCCCGATAAATGTGTTTTCACCCGGGAGCGTGCAAATTCTTAGGCTTCATGATTAGTTAAAAGGGGATAGAGGCCAACCCCGAAAAGATAAAAGCTATAATGGAAATGAAACCACCCCGGACTAAGAGGGATGTCCAAAAATTGGCCGAGTGCTTGGCAGCTCTTCGAAGGCTAATCTCCAAACTTGCCGACCGGTGTCTTCCATTTTTTGATCTCTTGAAGGGCTCAACCAATAAGAAAGAAGTTCCATGGAGTCCGAAATGTTAAGAGGCTTTTAACTCCATCAGATAATACCTCTCTAAAGCCCCAATCATGTCTATGACGGACCCTGGAGAACCACTATACCTGTATCTTAGTGTCGGACCTTTGGCTGTGGGCGTAGCTTTGATCCGAGAGCACGACGACCAATAAAGACCTGTATACTATGTCAGTTAGGTACTCAAGGATGCCGAGACCATGTATCCGAACCTCAAGAAATTCGCTTTTGCCTTGATCACTGCTAGCCACAAACTGCGACAATACTTCCAGGGCAGGGAAATATGGGTCGTCACTGATCAGCCATTACGGAAGATAATCCACAAGCCCGACATCTCTGAATGACTTGTCAACTGGGCAGTTGAACTTAGCTAGTTCAACCTCTCGTTTGTCCCTCGAACGGACATCAAAGCTCAGGCCTTCACAGACTTCATCACATAATGCACATTCCCAGATACTATATTCCCACTAGACCCTATTCTAGCCTCCTCTCAGGAGAGTCCAGACCTCGAAGTATGGAACTTATGGGTCAATGGATCCTCCACCCTCGAACGGTCCAGGGCAGGGCTAATCCTCACTAGTCCCGACGGTTTCCAAGTTTAACAAGTTAGTACTTTCTCTTTCCCCACAACCACTAACCAATCTGAGTATGAGGCACGTTTGGCCGTCCTACGCCTTGCCTCATACTTTACTTCAGTAAGAAAACAAAAGTCAAGAACTTCGAAGAAGGTGAACTCATCCTTCGAGATTCAGAAGCGTCCGATCCCATGAACACAATGGCAAGCTTCAACCAAAATGGGAAGGACCCTACTGGGTTGCTGCAATCATCCGTCCGGGCACAAATAAATTGGCATATTTTAATGGTACGAAGGTTCCCAACACCTGGCACGGACTCCGACTACGCCTCCGCAAGTTCAACCCATGATCATCGATATATGATCCAGATAACACGCAACCAAATGAAGGAAATAGACCAGGCGGTAACCATTTTTATTTATCTAATGTAATAAGAATTTATCGTACATAACCATTTTGCAACGATGAATGCATTGTCTGGTTTTCTTTTACATTATGTATCATTTGTGATTCATTTTTCAACCAAGTCCTAGTCCTGAGACTGGCTACGTCCAGACCCAAGACTTGGCGGCAATCAACCGATTTTTCAACCAAGTCCTAGTCTTGGGATCGGCTACGTCCAGACCCAAAACTGGGCAGAAACTAGCTGATTTTTCAACCAAGTCCTAGTCTTGAGACCTGCTACGTCCGGACTAAAGACTAGGCGGCAATCAACTGATTTTTCAACCAAGTCCTAGTCTTGGGACCGTCTATGACCAGACACAAGACTATGCAGTAATCAACTGATTTTTCAACTAAGTCTTAGTCTTGGGACCGGCTACGCCCGAACCTAAGACTAGACGGCAATTAACTGATTTTTCAACCAAGTCCTAGTCTTGAGTCCGACTATGTTTGGACCCAAGACTGGACGACAATCAACTGATTTTTCAACCAAGTCCTAGTCTTGGGACCAACTATATCTGGATCCAAGACTGGGCGGCAACCATAACCACCAAAACAAAGTTATGACAAACACCACATCAAGCTAAAAGATAACAATAAAAAATATGAATCAAAATCCAAATCGACAATTACAACCACAAATAAAGGACTAAAGCGGACGAAAGCACAACACAGCAAGGTGATAAAATAGAGAGTTTATTGATAAGAGATGAGGGGAGAACAGAATACATCAAATAAAAAAACATCAATTCTTCTTCTTCTTGGGCTTGAGTTGCGTACTAGGCTTGGGCTTCTTGGTCGCCGATTCATCGCCGACAGAGAAACCGGCGAGAGAAGAACCCAAGAGACCGGTGACCTGCTCCTTCCCAGTAGAACCGGCGCGGGCATCAGCCAACAACCTTTCATGCTCCGTGACCAACTCTGGTGGCACCAGTTCCACCTAATCACGAAACCTCTCAAATAACCTCTTCAAATGCGACTCCTCCGTCATCCCAATGGCTTCAAACTCCTTTTTTATGAAGGAATTTGGTTGTGGTTTGACAACCATTTGGCAAGGTTATACAAGGGGTGGCAGAGAAAGATGGAAATCAGGGTGAAGTGATTTATAAAATGAAGAATCACCCCCTTTATATAGCCAAAAATAGAGAAAACAAAGAGGCAAATCATTAATTGATACCCATAACTATCATGGAATTTAAGTCAAATTGACTGCATGTGAAAATAAAGAGATAAACGGTCCACTAGAATTCTGGGAAATTAAAGAGTCAACAATCAAGGCATTAAAGACATAACTTTTCCAGAACGCAGCCTCCAAACGAGTTCAAATGTATTTACAATTTCTAGTTACAATTGTCAGTCTAAATTATAGAAAAATAAAGCATCCAACTACGACTAGAAAATATTACAAAGTATAAGAGACATAGAGACCGAGACCTTTATGGGCCCGGCTCGATCCGCAGGGTTTGGTCTCCGGATGATGGACCTTCTGCAGGAACTCCTTCAACCCCCCCCCCCCCCCTCATCCTCCGGAACAAGACCCTTTACCCGAGCCAACTCCTTCTCCAAGTTTCAGATCTTTATCACCTGAACATTCACTTGGGACTTGATCTCCACGTTCTCTCGGGCTAGCTCCTTCACCCTATTCTCCAATCGTGTCTGGGCAGCTTGACCTTCTTCATTCCCCCGGTGCTCCCTTTGCTCTAGCACCATTAGCCCAGACATATACTTCGAACACTACGAACAATATCAAAGCATTAACAAAAAATCCATTAGCTGTCGCATGCCAAGGACAAAGTATAACAAGCTTACCACTCACCATTTGTGCATAAAATTGGCATTCACTACCTCAAATCTGATCGCTTCCATTTGCCCCTAGGAGGGAGGCGCGGCCAGACGTCTCAAGGCCTCGGTGTAAGAGGGAATGGACGGAATGGGGCGTGCGTACGCCCAAGCCATCCTGGCCTCCTGGACCATATCTTGATCTTGGGAATCTCTAGATGTCGCCCGCACTACCTCTGCCTTTGAATGAACATCCTCCTCCAGCCGAGCCTTCTTCGTTGGAGCTTCTTCGAACAATTTTCCTTTATCAACTTGGGCAAAATTAGAATCCTCCGGGAACCCAAACTTCTCCACCACAACCAGGGCTGAAGATATTTTGTCATCCCCGGACTTCTTTTTCAAGAAAATCTCTAGTTTGGACTCGGAATTATCTGAAACTGCATGGGGTAGATCATGAATCCTATGGGGCCCCAACCTTCCGGAGCGCATTCGCCAACAAGGCAAGCTATTTTGATATTGCTCAAACCTGTAAAAAGAAAGGGTGAATGCATCTGTAACAATTAAAGCATAAATATTGGTGACCGGACATTGACATGTAAAGACTGGAAAGTAACAGAAATATCGTAAATAAGCAACATGGGTCAAGGGAATGCCCGAAATACCCAGAAATCCTGTACATGGATAAATAAATATTCAATCAAACATTCGGTGCGATTACACGGGCAAGGCCCGAAATACTGCAAACACAGTTGCGACATTAAAACCTAAGAGGGAAGAGTAGTGTCCGGGTTGAGATTTTCTATCTAGAGCGGGGGATTCTCAAACTGAAGAGGCATAGTGTTCGTCAGGCCTACCTTCTCTTAAGCGGCCCATTCTGCGATAAGCTTCTCCTTAGTGGCAAGAAAATAATCCATGAACTTACCCCAATCTTTGTCCGTGTTGTCCTTCTTAAACTCGACTGCCCGGTCAAATGTTATTTTGATCTGCTATGCGGACTTCAAGGCCAATTCCTCTTGGTAAGCATTAGAAGCTTGGAATTTGGCTAAGGCGTTCTCTTCCGCTAGGGCCACCGCAGAACACTACGCCTGAAGCGCATCATCGACACTTTTCGCTCTCTACTCTGCATCAGCCATTTCATCCCAAGTAGTGTTCACCTCTCCTTTTAACCCATCAACCTGCTCCCTTATATTTCCAGTCGAGGTTTGAAGAGTGTCTCTTTCCTGGGCAATCTCACCATTTTCCCTCTCTAAGGCAGCAACCTTCTCCTCCAGTTGCGTACTAACCGTCCGGGCCTCCTCCCTGTCCTCATTGGCATAATGTTCAGCTTGGCCCAGACACATCACCCCTTTCAGCGACTCATCCAACCAGTTTTTCATCTCGCATAGCTGCGCAACAACAATCGAGTTAGTTCTTGCTACCAAGAATAGAGAATAAAACATGACTAATGCAAAATTTAAGGGGGAATCTACCTCTCTCCATTTCTTCATGCAATCCATAGCCATGACCTCATAGCCATACTCCTGCATCTTCCTCCAACCCTTCAGATTCCCCAGGCCCTTGATCATGTCCTCGTAAAGTAGCAAGAACGGAACCTGAACGATCGATCAAACCCGAAACCTACTCCTCTACCCGGACGGACTTCGCATCCGGATTGGGATCGGTCCGTTGCCTCTTTCGAGTAAAGGAAGTCCCGTCCAGAATCTCCTTCTCTTCAGTAACATTTACAGCAACCTCTGCCATTTCGGACAGCCTTTTTTCGGACCGCATTAGTGTCAGGCACTCCCCTGATGGCTTGAGTGCCACCGATAAGAACGTGTATGAGGAAGCCATCTTCGCGAAAAATCTGTTTAGCACTAAACTTGCAAGCAAAGACACTGTCAGAACGGTAACCGAAGTCGAAATGACTAAGAAACAACAGAACACGATTACTTACACCCCATATTACACAAAAAACAAGTTATCCATAAAACTATCTCGGGTCAATTGCTTATGTATTGATGAGCAGAAGTCCTGGACCTTCATCAACGCCTCCCCGACGAACTCCTCCTCCACCACATGAACAACGGCATCTTGGTTATACACCTCAGAGAAGATATGATTCATCTCGGCCTTGTCATAACGCTCAACCGGGCCAAAACGCTGTCGTTCATACGCCTCAGACATGTCCCTAAAATTATACTCCTCGTTTAAGGATGTCCTTCAGGATATAATAATAATTTTTCGGGTCCATCCAATACCCATCTTCTGAACTCAGGTTTCCCCCAGGCTCAGATCCAATGAAGGAGTATCGCTGATCTCTACCACTTTCTTCTTTTTCGCCATAAGCTCTGACGCGCTGACGGCCTACCCGAGACTCGTCGCTCTGGGTCTTCGGGATCTGTTGGCCTGGCTTTTCGTCCAGACCATAAAATGATACGTGACAGACTTATTCACACGAGAACAAAAATCAAAACCAAGCCCAACAGACCCTCAAATGAACCCTAGAGTCCAGAGTAACTAACAATATTTCTACCTAAAGAGCTATATATACACAATATATACAAACCCAAGACAATGAACAGTCGTAATTTGCGATGGAAAAATCCTAAGTCGACGCACCAAGCACAAACCCATAAAAAGTCAAATTAACACATACCCAAGCTATATAGCGCAAATATTCTATATCCAAATAACCAATTGCAGACAGTACCCAGACATATACAACCCCAAACCCATAAAACTCAAAATGGAAAGAGAATATGTAAGCAGAAGCATTACATACATGGAAAAATGCAGGCATACACCCAATAGTCTAGCAAAATTTAAAAAGAGAGAATAAGAAATCTTATGTGAAGTGAGAACCTCGTTGTGTGCTTGGACAAGTTTGCAAATTTTGACACCGGCGAACGTAGACGGCTCAACGAAGGATACGAGAAATTTGAATAAAGGGGGAAAGAAGGAGAAGGTTTGTAGGGGAGAAATTTTAAAAGATTGGAGTAAAATAAAATAGCCCCCAACACATATTTATAGGGGGAAAAGAAAATGAACCACCTCACCAGCCACGTGGCCACGTCCCGTTGGCCTTCACACTAATGGTTGTCCCCCCACGCAGACACGTGTTCCTAAAAAACGTGCCTGACAGGTGCCAGGAACTTGTATTGAATTTTATTTATTTTATTTAATTTAAATAAAAGAGTTTGTATAAGAATATTGTAATTAAAATTTAATTATAAATTGTACTTGGAGTTGAGTAGAAGACAAATATTATAAATAATTAAAAATTATATTAAGAGTTTGAGTAGTTAAAAGATAAGTCGTTAGAGTTTGAGTAGGTAAAAAATTCTCTTATTTGATTATAATAATATAGTATAGATATTTAGAATGTAACATGTTTACATAATATTAAACTATATTTTGTATAATAATCTTATGTATAATTTTAATATATAAATGTTATAAATTATTAATTAAAATACAGTAAATTGATTGAACTTTTGTCAAATTTTTTTAAATAAAATTTCAAGCATATAAATTTGATATGATTGAGGTATATTTAACACTCCTAAAAAAATAGAGTAAAAGATGTGCTATGTATTATGAACTATTTATTTTATTAATATTATGAAAAAGAAAAATGTGGAAAAATATGTAATCAATTGCATATTGGCATTATTTTAAAACAATTTAATAGTACAAAATTCACTGTTGCATTATCATTTATACATAATTTAATTCATAAAATATTCCAAAATCTTTTGATACATTTTTTAAAAAGATCAAGTTGAATAAAAAAATCATCTAGTAGATTAATTAGCAAAAAAAAGTAATAATCTAGTAGATTACACGTCATGGGTGGAGAAGAAAGGCCGTGTTTAATGCGTGTGGAGCAAAAAGTCCTTATTGAAAAGGGCATAATAGTCATAACAAAATTAGTGTCATGGTCATCGATCATTGATCATGTTTCTTTCTTATATGATGTGCTATTCATTCTGAATGAATTATCTATGACATTGTACATATTTTGCATTTTAAATTCATCAACAGAACCACTTGAACACATAACAAAGATTGTCTGGCGTGTAGTGACTATCCAGATCCTCGAATATTCGCAATATATATCTGCCTCCATGGTAAGCTGTGTTGTGGTAGAAGGCGAAGAAGGCCTCAGATAGAGAAGTCGTAACGTTGCCTATTGTATTATTTTAGAATCTAATTAGTTGTTCAATTTTTTTAGTTCAAAATAATTGTATTTGTATATAATATTTATTTAGTATGATTCGAACCCTACATCACTCTCGAATCTGCCGACCTTAATATTTTTTGAAAGCCTTCCATTATATTCATCGGTGAAAAACTCCAATCATTTTTTACTTTTTCGTTTTTTTTGATTAATTTATTATTTTCCTTCAATAAACTCTCAATTTTTTAAAGTTTTGTTAGTCTATTCTTGTGAGAGTTTGGTTTTATTTTATGTTGTTCATGTTCGGGATTATAAATATGCATGATTTTTATGGGTTTGATTCTATGATAAATGTTTTCATGGTATCGCATCTACAGTCGATTGCTCAAAATAGTTGGGTCACAGAAAAATTGTCATGCATTATTTTTATGGGTTTGATTCTATGGTAAATGTTTTCATGGTATCGCATCTACAGTTGATTGCTCAAAACAGTCGGGGCACAGAAAAATTGTCATGCATGATTTTTATGGGTTTGATTCTATGATAAATGTTTTCATGGTATCGCATCTACAGTCGATTGTTCAAAACAGTTGTGTCACAGAAAAATTGCCTGGTTACGTCTTAAAAAAGAAGGATTCAACAATGTTATACAGAAAAATCGCTTGGTTGCCTTTTCAAAAAAGAAGAATTCAACAGTGATGTGTTTAAACATTTGTTCAATTTCGTTTGTATTGTATTTGTAGATACCGTATAATTTTTCATTATTAAATTGATTTCCTTTTTTCAAAAATAAATAAATTGTATTTGTATATAATTTTGTTGATAGTTGTTTGCTGAATTCAATCTATATTTCAAACATATATAATAGAAGATGGAGTGACTGCATTTGAGGCTGCCAGACAAAAGTGATTGATATCTAAAAATTTAGAATATATATAAAATCTGTACTAAATTATTTATATATTATAAAATATTTTATTTTTACGTAAATTTTAGTATTTGATTTTTGCGTAATTACATGCGTAATCTATTAATGTATTATAAGCCTTTTCATTGAAATTAAAATTATATCCTAAATTTATATTAAAGTCTGAAAATTGAATATCCTGCCCTCTAGAATCAGTCTATCATAATTTGGATATAAATTTCATAGAGGTCAAAAAATAATGTTGTTAAAACTGAATAATAAAAGTGTTAAAATTTGATGTTCTCGTCCTTTTTAATTTTGTCAAAATTTGGTTATATCTAATAAAAAAGTTGATTCATAAAAATTGGCTTCCTTATAAAAATTTAGATCCAAACTCCATCATCTAGTAGTATAAATAAGAGTAGATAGCAGTTAGCATCCCTTATCTTTAATCATTTTGTCGATTTGGTCTTAAATTTTTAATTTTGGCACTTTATATTTTGTTTCATATTTTTTTATGCAATTAACGGTAATGACCGTCTTGAACGGAAGTTGATAAAATGATTATAATATGAAGTGAAATTTAAAGTTAAGGGTTGCATTTTGCTAAAATTAAAAATTTAAGACTAAATTCAAAAAATGACTAAAGATAAGGAGTGCAATATGCAACAAAATATAAAGTTATTTGCTCTATAAATAATAATTTCAAAAATATAACAGATTCATTTTATAAAGATGTTAATATATGTAGCATTTTTCAATATTAATAGTAGATTATGAAAAATTTATAATTGATATCCGAAATAAATGTGGGTGGGTGTGGAATATATGATATTAATTTATGTAATTAAGGTTCGGAAATTGAGCAGTAAAATGACAAGGGTGTGGTAAATATGGGTTGCATTGCATACATTAATAAAAAGTTGACGGCAGACGTTAAAGAAGACGGGAGGAGGGTAGGTAGAAACGGGGGGAAAGAGAGACAGATAAGGGTGTGATTAGACGGAGACACCTACAAAAAATACCCCCCTCTCACTTGTCACTTGTCACTTGTCACTTGTCACTTGTGTTGTGCGGTATGAATCAAGCAGAGTAGTAGTACTCCGTATATAAATAGAGGAGGGCAGAGAGTTGTATCAAGGGAGCAATATCACTCTGACTCTGCATCTCTGTCTAACTATTTATCCAACCTTACTCTATTCCGAGAAATAAATAAATAATACAGTAGTTAATATATCTATTTGTATGGCCAGTAGTCGAGGACTCATCAACTGTTTTATCAACCAGATCCGCACCGGAACTTGTCCCCATCCCACCAAACCACTCTCCCTCACCACCACCAGGTATTTTAACTTTTTCACACACACGCACACACATATTTGTACAAGTAATTAATATTTCATGTATGTATGCAAAATGTGAAGCTGAAACTAACCTTTCTATCTAGCTACTAATTGTTGATTTGTTTAGGATGGTGTTGGTTTGATGTTTAGTAGAGTGGTGTGATGAAAGATAGATAGATGCCTTGGTATTAACTATTGCTTCTCTGCCCATCCTTGTATCTTAACAATACATTCTAGTAATAATCAGCTAGTGTAGTTGGATCGTATGACTTTTGTCCAAACCAAACACCTACATTTGGATTTTCTCTTATTACTCGGTTGGTTATTATTAATATTGTTTTCATTGAATGTTAAACATCTTATAACTTGATGCTCATCCTTAGCTAGGAAGCTTAATGCGTGAAATTTACTCTATCATGAAGATAATAAAATGGGATTTGAATCGACTGTGGATTTATGGTATATATTATTGTTCTACACTTGTCAAGTCAAAGTTATACATTGCTGCTGTTGTGTTTCCTTTTGCCTAAACTTCAAAGACTTGAATCCCTATTGTTTTCAAACTTTGATAACTAATCTCGTCTCTAATTTTGACTACTAAAATACTAGTAAGATCCTACTAATGCACACAATCTTAGTCATGGGAAGATACTGGATCATTTCCGGGTATCCGAGGGCTTAATTATCTTAATCATGTTGACTAATATATATTATTAAAACCACCATTTTGTTTAATACTATCAATTATTGTAGTCTTTGGGCACCACCTAACAATCTTTTCGAAAGTTTATATTATTTTTTTAGACTTTAATCCTGAAAACCTATTATGGGGCAAGTGGATTCATGACTGTGCCTTTCTTGTATTATTACTATACAAAGCATATTTACTATGAGATTCCTAGATGCTCTGTTTATTTTACTATATCTCAGTACTTGCATCAAATCCTTCAAGCATCTACTTTAAATGGATAAAAGCTAACAGGTTTTATACTAAAAGATAAAAGTTTATTATAGATATGGAAATTAGTATTATTTTGATTGTTTATGCCTTGCCTTTGTAGTTTGGTGTTTGAAATGTACGTGCCTGACGATTCTTGTTAAGAAATTTTATTTACTGGTTTCGGTTATTTTGTTATATTTACTAGATTAACATGTTCTAGTTTGCTACTTTCTCCATAGCAAAAATAAATGACTCAACAAGCACTACCATTTGGCTATACTTCTTGCTATAAAGGAAGTGAATAGTGATATTTAGCTTTGTGTTTTTATTTATGCAGGAGGGCTGTGCACCAGTCTGTGTATGATAAGAACGTGGATGATCACATTCGTCCCGCATTCGTCCCAGACGAAGTAACTCAGCGCCAATCTGACCACTACTGGGCTCCACACCCGAAAACTGGAGTCTTTGGCCCGGCTAGTGGGGAAAAACCAGATGCAGGCTCAAACACCTCACCATATGTAGCAAGTGCAGAGTCTGTGTTGGAGCAGAAGGCCTTCTTCCGTCCACTAGAGGATTTGGACAAGCCACTTCCAGAAAACTGATCTGGAAAGTGAAGACTTTGACATATATAGGTCAAAGGACGGTCAAAGAACTATGGTAGTAGCATAGTCATTTGATAATTCTGATCTATTATGTTATATACATATCTACTGCAGCAGAATAAGACCAGAATTATGTTTATAATGTTCTTAGTGTGGTGTGATGAAATATTAGATGCTATGGATCCTTGTATTATCTGGTTATGTAAGTACGATCGAATGTCATTTTCTGTCCGCTTTTCCATGAAGCATGAAAAATTTGTTTCTTAGTTAATTTTGTGTAGACTTCATTCACATTCTTCGGGTGACCTGGATTAAATGCCTTATCCGTTTCTTGAAATGAGATTGACAGTACATCATGCATGGACGACTAAACGCCCACAATGTAGTTGATTCTAATAGATATATGACCCCAGTTCATTACAGATATTCATCAAACCCGCCCCAGGACCAGACAGGTACGACGAACATGTGCAAAATATACAAGACAAGGCTTTCATAAAATGGGACTCTGGGACCTTATTAGTGTGGTCTGGTTCAATACCAGTTTGACAGAAGTAAAAATAATAAATAATATCTCTTGTAAAAAACCATGACTCTGTAATACATTAACATTTCTCATAATGATATCCACAGTTCTACACTCTCGTACGTGTTGTTCAAGTGGATTCATCAATAATACTTGCTAATCTTGAGTATGTTTTATGGCCTGCACTCGGGAGAGAATCGCAGTAAAAACATTACTCGATATTTTACCCAACAAAAAGAACACATTCACTTGATCACTTTAAGCGATTAATTATACTTACATGCAGTTTTATTCATGTTACGACTGACAGCGTTGTTTCAAAGAATAGATACAAGTAATAATATTCTAACACTACGTAACATGGATTAGAGGTATTTGAAATGAGATTGCAGGCCTAGATCTTGATTCAAAAAAAACTATTTACAAATAGTTAGTTACTTTGTGTACCTCGCATCTTCACAAAGACTGGAAATATTTTAAAATTAATCTAAAAATTTGCATCTTATACTTTTGTATCTATTCTGCAATTCTTTATTAACACCATTTGGTTGCACGTCAAAACTAATAAAAAAAACAACCCCTTCCATCGCAGGTGCTAAATAGATGAGATAAACAAAACAATGGCGGTGGCTAACTAAAGAGATGAATGATTAGAAGAAAAAGAATAGTTGAATGGTCGGTATATCAAGTTTTGAACTTACTCCAAATCCTTTGTATATAATTGTCACACTATGCCTAATAAACACGTTTCTAAATTGATGGATCGTAACTGCTTAGAATCTGGGGTGACATGGAAAGAAATTAAAGGAAGAAATAATAAGGCCAATGAAATGAAAAGTAAGCTGTAAATTAATCAAAAAAATAAGTTCGCAAATTGATAACAACTTCAAGAAAAAAGGCCCAATATGGCGTCGTTTTTAACTGAAATACCCAAAAAGACACTATTTGGGTAGATAACCCGAAATGATATCCGGAAACGCTAAATAGAATATCGTCATGCTAAATACCGTACACACTACATTGTGTAGCATTTTCGGTTCAATTTTTTTTATTTTTACTCCTAATAAAATAATAATAAAAACATAACCCCAAAACCAAACACACCTAATTTAACCATTTTTAACATTTTAGCCTTCATCAATTCCCTAATTTATTTATTGTTCAAGAGAGAAGCCACTTGCCAAACACATGATTGATGGGATAATTAATTACTCATATTAACCGGTGTTGTTGGACCAAATCAAACCTACTATATTGTATTTACTTGTCATATTGTAACACTCTAGTACTTCTTGTATTAAATAGTGACTTAGTTTCTTTAATTATGTACTTGCAGTTAGAAGCATGTTTCTACTGTATCTCCAAATGCAAATGAGTGATATCAAGAATAATTGTACTGATAGAAGATTCTGTGGATCATGCATCGGGAGAATTAAGGTCACATCAAATAAGAAGTTTAGAGAAGAAATTGTTTCTAAGGCAAATGATCTTTCGAGAAGTCACATTATAGAGAAGTCAAAAGTGCAAACTGGTAGAGAAGTCTCAAATGACTCAATCGAGGAGTCAAGAATATGGAGTCATTCGAAAAGTGTAAAGAAATGCTCAATCGAGAAGTCCAGTTAAATAAATCGAGAAGTTAGCTAAGGAAGCAATCAAGAAGTCTAAGTGAAGAAAGAAATCGAGAAGTCTGTGAAATGGGTCAATCGAGAAGTCTGTGAAATACGTCAATCGAGAAGTCTGTGAAATCGAGTCAATCGAGAAGTCTAGCTTGATTGAGAAGTCATCAAAAAAAGTAGTAATCGAGAAGTCTATTCATTCGAGAAGTATCAAGTCAAAGACCAATCGAGAAGTCTCACAAGTACTCGATCAAGTAGTCCACATCATGACTTCTCGAAGTGCAATAAAGCTGAGTATTCGAATGTTTCAAACAACTATTTTCAAAGAGATTTGCAAAAGAATAAGACAAGTACTTTGAAGCATTGTCGTGATCAAGTCAGTCAAACCTGTGAAGATAATGACAAGTTTATAATGAATCTTGAAAAGAAAATAAGACAAAGACATAAGGAAAAAGGCAGAATGAAAAAGACTGTCAAAGAATGATATTAGCTAGAAATATATATTAGTCAAATGCAAAGTATTTCTTGTCTGTTTCTAGTTTTAGCATAACTATCTAGTGAGAACATGTGCAAATGAGACATGTTGTCTATATAGCATATATCACAGCTTCACTAGTCAAAATGATAAAAATAGTTTTCATTCCTTGTTTTCTTTCAAGAAAAGAAGTTGAGATTCAAATCTAGAATCTTAGATTGTAGTAATTCATTCTAATACACAATTAGATTGAAAATTAACTTTGAGTGTTCATTTTAAATTCTGCATCTCTTAAGTAAACACTGTTAAGTTATTAAAGCTACAACATTTGATTATCAGTTCATAACAAATAAGAATCAAAGAATACAGAAAAAAAAATTAAACCATACATTCACCCCCCTCTGTATAGTTTCTGTACAACTTATTCCTAACAAGTGGTATCAGAGCACATGCTGTTGAAATACAAATAATACAAAGATCAAAATGAGTTCCCAGAAACTTAACAACACCAAGATTCTTCCATTTGACGGAGAACACTATATTTTATGGAAAAAGAAAATGCTCACATTCATCAAGACTGCAAACTACATGTATCCTGAGATCCTGAAGAATGGACTCTTCATGCTTGTGACACTAGTTCCTGAAACAACTAGTGGCTCAGAGGTGATAACAGCCACATGGTTACCAAAGATCCATCTCAGTACACTGACACTGAAATAAAGAAAGTGACTCTTGACAACAGCCTCATGCTCTTCCTGACTGAATCTCTATATATGGTCATGTATAACAATGTTGTCAACTGCACCACTTCCAAGCACATTTGGGAAACCATAGAGCTACTATGTGAAGGCACAGTGGAAGTAAGAGAAAATCAAAGACAATTGTTGGTCTCACAATATGAAACCTTTATGTCAAAACCAAATGAAGGCATAACTGAGGTTTTTAAGAGGTTTAACAAAATAATCAATGAACTGCAGTTACATGGAAAGACCTATGAGACAAAAGGAAAAAACTTGAAATTTTTGTTAACTCTTTCTGAGCATTTGGAACACAAAATTGCTGCTATTAGAGAAGGAAGAGATCTAACAAAACTTTCATTGGAAACTCTGTATGGAATACTAAAGACATATGAACTAGAGTACTTTCAAAAGAAGTCTATTCTAGGAAACAGAGGTAAGATGACAAATCTCTCTAGTGCCCTAATTGTCAAAGAACCAAGAAAGATGGGAAAAGTTGATACTAGACAAAGAATGAAGAGTGAGGAAAGTGTGGAAAAAGACAATGAAGAAGAAGAACCTGTCAAGAGTGAGTCTGAAGATGATGAATTTTACACTCTTGAAGAACTTGAAAGCATGAACAAAAAATCTATGGCTTTCATGGCTAGAAATTTTAGAAATTTGAGGTTTAAGAAAAACAAAAGCTTCAAGCCAAAACCAAACTTTGGCTCTTCAAGCAAAGTCAAAGCTCCTAAGAGTAATTTCAAAGGAGGTTACAAGACTGAATCTGTTGAAAGGTAAAAAATAAAGTGTTATCATTGTGATAAATTGGGACACTTTGCCACTGAGTGTAGAAAGCCAAAAGCAACCAGAAAGGATATAGAGTATTTGAAATTGGAAGCCAAGTATGAAGCTTTGTTAAAGAAGCAGACTTGTAGAGCATACATTGCTGAAGGAAAATGTTGGGATGATACTGATGAGAATGAAGAAGAAGAATATGGGAATTTGACACTCATGTCCAAATCAGAAGAATGAGCATCAACCTCAACAAGTTAGGTACCAATCCTAACTACAATTGACATGTCAAAATCTCAATATAAGAAAATTATGGAAGAATTGAGTGTTGAGATGTTTAATATTCATACAAGTATGAATGCTGCTTATGAGAAAATTGATAGATTGTTGAAAGCTAATGATGAACTTTTTGTTAAGAATGAACATCTAGAACTATCCTTGGTTAACATGCAATCCATGAAATAAGAAAATGAGTACTTGAAGAATAAGATTACTTGCTTATAACAGATTGAAAAGTTCTTAAGAGATCAAATCTCTGAGAATGAACTGAAGATAAAATCTTATTAAAACTCATCTGTAGTTCTACAAGAGTTTCATGAGTGACACTAGGAAAATTCTAAGGTTGGAGTTGGGTTTGACTATGACACTCTTAAAAAGAAAAAGTCTATGTCAATAAAAGGCAAGACAACTGAATTCCCTGACAATCCTCACATTTTAAAAAATGTTGAAGCTCCAATTTTTAAAAAGGCAACTGTTGAGTTTGATGAAGTAAGTATGGTCATCAAACAACAGTTGAATGATGAGGATGAGCTAAAGGCTAAGAATGATGTGCCTTGTGTTGAAGTAGAAAATAAATAGTCAAGGCCAAGTCCACATCTATTAAGCTTGAAAGAAAGGAAAATGTCTAGAAAAATGATACCATGCATGCTAAGAAGAAAAATGCAAATAGAAATGGAAAAATAGGAATTAATAAACACAACAATTATGCACCTGTTCACAATTCCCCTAGAAAGATTTATAAAAATTGTGGTTCAACAAATCACCTTACGCGTGTGTGCAAGAAACCTGTTATTGATAATGCTGAATTTTCTTATAGTTATGTTAAACCTTTGATGCATGATAATCATAAATTCTGTAACAAATTTGATTGTATGACATGCAACCTGAATGTTATTAATACCTACTTTAGATTAAGGAAATATTTTTTTGAAGGATGCATCAGTCAAAATGAAAAAAACAAAACTGCTAGACCTAAATCAGCTAGTCCAATTAAAGGAAGAAAATATTCTATGTCACCTAGAAATGCATCTAGTTCTGGTTGCACCAACCAAACTAAAACTGAACATCAGAAAAAGGAAATTGTGCATGACAAGATGACTAGGACTGTTAAGAAGGAGAATAACAGTTATGTAATTAAGCAAAGAGGACCCAACCTAGTTTGGGTACCAAAGAAAACTTGATATTGTTTTGATTGCAGGGCATAGATAAGAAGAAGAAGGTTATGTGGATCTTGGACAGTGGATGCTCAAGGCACATGACTGGTGACAAAGCCCTGCTGTCACAATTCAATGAAGAGGTTAGCCAAATGGTGACCTTTGGAGACAACAACATTAGCTTCACTATGGGATATGTCAAATTTATTCATGGAAATGTTATCATTGAAGATGTAGCTTTGGTAAATAGTTTGAAGCACAATTTATTGAGCATCACTCAATTCTGCAACAAAGACTTAAAGGTGGAATTTGATAAAGAAATGTGCCTCATATCTCACAGAAAAACCAAACAAATTGTTCTACAAGGAGTAAGGAAGGGAAGCATATTTGTAGCTGACTTGGACTCTGCAAGAAAGGATAAAATATGTTGTTTCTACACCAAAGTCTATGAAAGTTAAAGTTGGCTTTGGCACAAGGGGTTGTCTCACTTGAACTTCAAGAATCTCAATTCTCTAGTCAAAAGAGAATTAGTAAAGGACTTACCCTCACTTGAATTCTGCATAGAAGGATTGTTTGAGGCATGTCAAAAAAGAAAGATGAAGAGTTCCAGTCACAAAAGCAAAGAATTCACCTCAATCATAAAGCCTATATAATTAATTCACATGAATCTATTTGGACCATTAAATGTTATGTCAATGTCCAAGAAGAGATATGCACTTGTCATGGTTGATGACTTCTCCAAATACACATGGGTGAAATCTCTGCACTCAAAAGATGAAACTCCTGAGCTTAACATTGAAAATCTAAGGAGATTGAAAAAAGTCTCAATACTTGTTGTGGCTATAAGGAGTGATAATGGAATATAATTAAAAAAATGTTACATTAAGTGAATTCTGCAAAGAAAATGGAATTACTCACCAATTTTCAGCTCCAAGAACTCCACAACAAAATGGAGTTGTTGAGAGGAAAAACATGACTTTAATTGAAGCTGCAAGAACCATGTTAGCAGAAACAAGTCTACTAACTAGTTTTTGGGCTAAATCTGCCAGGACTGCATGTTACACTCAAAATAGGACACTCATCACAAAACTAGTTGGAAAGACTCCTTATCATATCATGACAAATAGAAGACCATCTATCAAATATATGCATGTGTTTAGAGTAAAATACTTTGTCCTCAAAGATTATGCTGATCATCTATGAAAATTTGAAACCAAAGCATATGAATGAATTTTCGTATGATACTTTTTGGACAAGGTTGTCTATAGAGTATATGTGATTGATCAATAAAAAGTGATGGAAAACACAAATGTGACTTTTGATGACTTCAAGTTTCCTGCCATGAGTCTTGAAGGAGAAAACTGTGACACCTTGAGATTTGAAAATGAAATGAAAATGGAGGCATCTAAAAATGAAAAGGATGAAAATGCACATGAATGCTCACAAGTGGAAATTTCACATGGTGCAAATGAAGAGATAAATATTGAGGATTTCAGTCACATTCAACTTGAGAATTTCCCTCATAATCCTAGCATGCATTCAGGGGGAACTTCTCAAGGATCAACAACAAATGCAAACAACTTGAATCAGGAGGAAATTAGTTCAAATTCAAGAGGTGTGGCTCATGAAACAAAATGGAATAGAGCTCACACTGCAGATCATATCATTGGAAATCGTGATGAAGGTGTGAGAACAAGAAGGGCAACTATAAATGAATGTTTATATGCTTGTTTTCTTTCTCAAAATGAACCTAAAAATATTGAAAAAGCATTGTTGGATCCAGACTGGATTGTTGCCATGCAGGAAGAATTAAATCAATTTGAGAGAAATAATATTTGGGAATTAGTGCCACCTCCAAAAGACAGATCAATTATTGACACTAAATGGGTCTATAGAAACAAAATGGATGAACATGGAATTGTCACAAGAAACAAGGCAATATTGGTGGCAAAAAGATATTCACAAGAAGAAGGCATTGACTATGATGAGACTTTTGATCCAGTTGCAAGACTAGAGGCAATAAGAATTTTTCTAGCATTTGCAACACATTCAAATTTCAAAGTCTATCAAATGGATATCAAAAGTGCATTTCTAAATGGTGAGTTGGAAGAAGAGGTTTATGTACAACAACCACTTGGCTTTGAAGATACCAAATTTCTTGATTTTATCTACAAACTTCTCAAGACAATGTATGGACTTAAACAAGCCCCAAAAGCATGGTATGCCACATTGTCAAAGTTTCTATCAGAAAATCAATTTACTAGAGGAACAATTGACAAAACTCTCTTTTACAAGAAGCATGGTGAAGACATCATCCTAGTTCAAATTTATGTGGGTGATTACATTTTTGGCTCTACAAATGAAAAGATGTGTCAAATATTCTCAAAGCTCATGCAAAGTGAATATGAAATGAGCATGATGGGAGAGCTTAATTACTTTCCAGGCCATTAAATAAGTCAAATAATAGATGGCATCTTCATAAGTCAAACTAAGTACATTAATGACTTGCTCAAAAGGTTTGACATACAAGATTGTTCACCTGCAAAAACTCCAATGTCTATAGCTATCAAACTTGATGAAGATAAGAAAGGAAATAATGTAGACATGAAGACCTATAGAAGAATGATTGCATCTCTACTATATTTAACAGCTAGTAGGCCAAACATTATGTTCTCTACATGTTTGTGTGCAAGGTTTCAGGCAAATCTAAAGGAATCTCATCTCATTGTTGTCAAGAGAATTCTGAGATATCTCAAAGGAACAACTCAGATGGGATTATGGTACCTAGAGGAAACATGATTCAACTTAGTTGGATATTCTGATGTTGATTTTGCTGGGTGCAGAGTTGATAGAAAGAGCACCTTTGGAAGTTTTCAATTCCTTGGACAGAGATTGGTGTCATAATATAGTAAGAAATAACAATCATTTTCAACTTCCACAGCTGAGGCTGAATATATAGCTGCTGGAAGTTGTTGTGCTCAAGTGTTTTGGATAAGAAATCAGTTAAGGGATTATGGACTAGTTTTGGAGAGAATTCCTATCATGTGTGACAATACTAATGTTATATTCATTGTTGCAAATCCAGTGAACCATTCAAAGACAAAGCACATTGATGTAAGATACCATTTCATAAGGGAACATGTAGAAAATGGTGTGATTGAATTATTCTATGTTCCTACACAAAAATAATTGGCTGATATATTTACTAAACCACTAGATGAAGCCACTTTTAACATGTTGGTTAATGAGATTGGAATGCTAAATTCTTCTGGCTAGTGGCCACATAAATGTATATCACCAACTATGACAACAATTACTTCACATACATGAATTCTCAATGATTTATCTAAGTGAAATAAACTGATGTATATTTATAAATATATCATTCATATTGTTGTACATTGTTTTTGAAAAATAAAAATTGTATCTTGGAACTATTTTTATGTTCTTAGTAAACCTGAAAAGAATTATTATACTTGTGCATCTCTAAATAACAAGTGTGATATTCAATTCTGCAAGAATATTTAACAAATGCATTTTTGATCCCAAAGTAAATTAATTTAATTTGAATTTAGTCTAAAAAATGTGGTTGATAATTTTTTTTCCAAGTAAAAATAGAGTAAACTTTCAAAACTGGAGTTTGTGATTAAGTTGCCATTCTTTTCTGACTTCTCGACCAACTATGTTTTATTGAGTTGTTGAATAGTGTCAAATAGAGTTCTCGATCAAGTATGAATGAGAGTTCTCGATCACTAGAGTTCTCGGTCAATTTCAAACTGAGTTCTCAAATGGTTAAGTTCTCGAATGGTTTATTTCTTAAATACATAATATTGAGTTCTCGATCAAATTCTGACAGTTCTCTACTAAAGTAAATTTATTCATTTTTTGAGTTCTCGATCATTCAAAATTGATTATAATTGTAGTCGATTTGTCTAAGTCATATAAATAGCAAAATAGATCTAACATTTCATTTCTACACTTAATCGCAAACTCAAAGAACCTTTGCTCTCAACAGTTACATTCGAACTCTTTCACCTCTTTTCTCTAAAACCTTCGTTTCTTCACTTTTCTTTTTCTACACACTACTCAAATGTCATCTTCTAGTTCCAACCTTGCAGCTGAGGTGTATGTCATTCCGGAAACCAACTTTCTGGCTATTGCCAGAGACGCAGATGCCAAGCCTTAGTACAAGTGCTTTACCAAATTTCTCATCGACTCATACTTGAAGGAGACAATGTTGACCAACCCGCCTTTGTACTTGGACATACCGGAGCATTTCTAGAACCTACAAGATTCTGGCTATTGCTAGAGGAGGTTGCATTGGAGGATGTGAGCTCCAAGATTCTTGTAACCTGCAAAATCCAAAAGGAGGACATCAATTTTGATGAGAATGATGTGAATACAAGTTTGTCTCTCCCAACAGAGAATCATAACAGGGTGCCAACAGAACTGAGCTAGAGGACTTCATGGAGTTTACCAGGTACTCTAATGAGATCAAGCTATGGAAGCTCAACAAGAAGTTTGTTCGAAAGGACTGGTCATTCATCTTTGACACTCTACTGAGAGTCTTTACCTGTAGGAAGATAGGATTTGACCAAATAAGCTCAGTTGCCTTGAAGTTGGTCTACTCATTGGCTTACAACCAGAAGCTCAATGTTGAGAAGCTTATTCTTTGAGAGCTTACAACCAGGATTCCCAAAAGAGGTAATGAGGTTTTCTTTACTCATTTTATTCAATCAATTCTCAATTATAAAAATGCTAGTTTGATTGAACTACCTGGGATGAACAAAAATAGAATTGGCTACTCTAAATCCATGTCAAAAATCATTTTTGCTACATTGGATAGGAGAAGCACGGTGAATGTATCTCTTCAAATCACACCACGTATGAGGAGTGTATTTGAAGGGTATCCACTAGTGCAGCCTACATATGATTATTTGCTTCCAGTAGAGGGTTTCATGGCTGCAGAAGTACCTAATGCACATAACCTAGGAACCTTTAACCCAACCGAGCCCCTTCTTTCAAATCCCCTAGATGTTAGTGAGCCAACTTCCACATCCTCTCAATAAGGTGTGGTTAAAAAGAAGAAAAGGAAGAAACCTACACCAAAGAAAAGGTTAGAAGTAGTTGTAGAAAGTGTTGTAGAATCTCAATTAGATGAGTCACTTGTGGCACCTCTCAAGAGGAGAAAAAAAAAGTAAGTAAGCCACACTAGATCACTCTACATCCTCCAAACAGGGTGTAGAGGTTACAAAGGGACTACACCTACTACTAGGTGCACTTTCTCAATAAAGTGCATCTATTAGAATTGGGATTCAAATCATTCCACTTTGTAAAAAGTCTGCACCATCACAGGTACACACTCCTGTTGATGAGAGGTATGAAGTAAAAAAGGAGACATATGAGCACATAAGAATTTCTATTGAAACTTCCCCATTTTCTCAGGGGGAGTTGCTAACACTCATTTCTACTCAAAACATTTCTTTCACTTCTCAAATTTCATCTCAACCAATTATGTCCAGCCAAACACAAAAGGTTGTTGATCACCAGGAATCTAATCCTCCTAGTGAGCCAATTTCAAGTGACTTGGTGCATGACAACTTATTCACCACCCAGGACATACATCAAGATGGTGAAAGAATACATGTTGGGGTATATCCTGATGACACCATCAAAACTACATAGGTTCTAGAAGTTTTTACTTCAAACTCTGTGGGGGTTAGAGTAACATCATCCATTGGTCTCATTAATGAGCCATTAGAAAATATGTCTTCACAGACATTGGGTAATCTTGGGGACCTTCACTCCATAAAAATGACATCCCCTAGAAAATTCTCAGTCATTCAAAGGCTGTCTTCTCGGGAGAAATCACCTATCCATCCATGATCATTGGAATCATCTGAGAAATTGGATGAAAAAATTGATACTGAGGGGACCACTATAACAAGTGGCCCTATCTCTCACTTTATGTCACAATGGCTGAAGCCTGTGCAACATGGTAGTTCTTTAGGACCATCAACTAATGGGCTACTTTCAAAGAAAAAATTGAAAAAACTTTATGGAGATCAGATGGATGGCTTCTATCAAATTGCTCAACAACTCTTGACTGCACACCTGCCAAATAAAGATTATGCTGCTATTCTATTAGAATATGCAAAGGATTAGGAGGAGATTAAAGATAAAATTGAGCAAATGGTTGAAGAAGGAGAGGACAATGTGGATGCTTGGTTGGATAAAAAGTAAACTGTGATCATGAAGGAGATGTTACAGTGGATGAGGGGGGAATATTTGACTTCTCTTAGATTATGTGAAAGGACCTTCACTCCCTCTGCAACTACAAGCCAATCACTACCTAGCAAAGGGCCTCCAGTCTGAAATTGAAAATCACAGAAGCAAGATGGAGAGCATAATGAATTTAATTGATGAAAAGTTCATGCTTGGTGGTATTCATGCTCCTAGATCTGAGTCATCATTGGCAAGGCTTCAAGTAAAGGAGATGAATGATAAGATGGAGAGGATGGAGAAGGCCTTCAAGGAAATGGTTGAAAGTAATGCCACTCTTCAACAGAATCAATCAAGGATAAATAACATGGTGGAAGTTCTCTATAAGAACAGACATGCTGATATGTTGACAAAATGAGAAAGTGGAGCAACTGACTAATTAAATGAATCATTTTTAGGTGGATTTGTAGTATCAGTCAAAAGCAAAGGATGGGCAGGCTCAAGCCTATACAATTGCCAAATTAAATGAGAAAGTGGAGCAACTGACTGCAGATCAATAAACCATCTCCACTATTGTGAATGAAGTTGTTGCTAGTGTGAGCTCACTCCAAAAGAAAGTCAATTCCTCAATGTCTGCCCAAGGCATCACTCTTCAACAAGTCTCAAACCAACTGGCCAACATTCAAACTCTTCTCTCCACTATGATTGCTTCAAGCCAAGCACCTCAAGTGCAAGTCTCTTTTGAAATTAGGCCAACTCACTTTTCCTTTCTACAACAACAATAAGATATAAACCCTAAGGGGTAGATGGAAAGAAGGGAGGAGATTGAGGCAGAAAGGCAAAATGCAGTACTGGTATTCTCAGAAAGGAGGTGTTGAAGCCCTCTACAGATAAAGAATTCTTACTTGAGTTGAAGAACCTCTTAGCACATGTCAAGGGTCATCACTGTGACTACAAGAAGATTTTGGAGAATGTCATTATAGCTGTAAGGGGAGTGAAATATGAGAGGAATGACAAACTATGCAAAGAACCAGTAGTACAGATAGAGTTCGGCTACTTCAAGCTATCTATTGGGACATTCAATCAACTCTCATATACTGAATTGGACTGCATGCACAAGGCAATTGAAACAGTGACCCAGGAAGATGAGGAATTAAAGAAATCAGTCATAAGCCCTCTCCTACCTATCTCACTTCCTGAGTCCTACTACAATCCAGATGGGGTGTTGTATATGATCAAAGCAAACAAGATGGCACACTTCATGCTCCCTAAACACTTGAATCAAGGAAACAAAAACCAAGTCATGAGTCTAAATGATCTACTTGAAAATAAGCCTGATAAACAGGATGAAGACAAAGTGATTTTGGAGAAATTGAAGAAATTCATAAATGATCAAGTGTTAAACTTTGCCAATGAAGAATTGAAGAAGAAGAAGAAGGATGATGAAGACAAATGTCAGGGAAAGAAAGATAACAAACCTGCACATAGGAGTGATAAGGATGGAAGGAATGATGATAAGGAAAAGAAAGATGGATATGAGAAGAGAAAGTGAAATGAGTCAAACAAGGAGAAGGGAGAAGAAATATGAAAGGAAGAAGCCATCCAAGCAGCAAGTTTCTGGTACTCATACTAGTGTACCTACCCAAATTCAGGACACTAATATGACTCCAATAATTTATGAAACTGCTAGAATCTCTAAATACAAATCACCAAAAAGATATCTTGTCAAGGTGACTGTCAATGGAGTGATAAAGAAAGAAATAAAAGAAAGTCAACTCAAGAATTTGAAGTCATGTCAAAAGGTCAAGGTCAACACTGCCACAAGAACAAAATTCAATAAATCTACTAGTTTATTTTTAGTTAGATGTCCTAAATGGAGAAAGCAACTCATTGTTCCTGACAAAGGTCTACCAGTTAAGCCTATCCAAGAGGTTGTTAAAGTTGATAAAGTAAAGATCAAACAATAAAAGGTAGACATAATTTGCAAGGTTGTGATGATGGACAAAAGAATATTTATGACCACTATTGATGGAGAAGAAATACCTTTCTACCATGACAACTCAACTTCAACCACTCATGATATCAAAAGAGTTATTAGTCTTTTTGACAAAAAATGCATGGTAGATAAATTAAAAATGGTTAAAGTGGCTGAGTACTTGGCTAGGAAGTACCAAAAGAAAATTGACAAGGTCAAGTACTTGGAAGAGATGGTGGAAAAGAAGATGAAAGAAAATGAAGAAATAAAGAGATTATCTAATGAGTTGCAGAGACATGAAAAGTGCAGAGTATTCAAAGATCCTGAAAGAGTTGAATTCAAACTAAGGAATGAAGTAACAACCAAAATCAGACTCAAGTTTGTCAATGATTATCCCCTGCAAACTCTCAAAATTGCTGCTGACATGCTGAAAGATGCAATTCTAATTGAAGAAGTAATGGTCAAACAATAAATTCTCCAAGTTATTGAAAAGATCAACTCCAGGGAGGAAAAAGAAAAGAAAGCAAGATATGATCAATTCATGCAACAACAGCAACAACAACAACAATAAAGGTAGGCTTGATATCATGTATTAATTTGTGAAATTATCTTTTCCCAAATCGGGGGAGATTGTTGGACCAAATCAAGCCTACTATATTGTATTTACTTGTCATATTTTAACACTCTAGTACTTCTTGTATTAAATAGTGCCTTAGTTTCTTTAATTATGTACTTGCAGTTAGAAGCATGTTTCTTTGGTATCTTCAAATGTAAATGAGTGATATCAAGAATAATTGTACTGATAGAAGATTCTATGGATCATGTATCAGGAGAATGAAGGTCACATCAAATAAGGAGTTTAGAGAAGAAATTGTTTCTAAGGCAAATGATCTTTCGAGAAGTCACATTGATAGAGAAGTCAAAAGTGCAAACTAGTAGAGAAGTCTCAAATGACTCAATCGAGAAGTCTACTCAATCAAGAAGTTAAGAATATGGATTCATTCGAGAAGTGTAAAGAAATGCTCAATCGAAAAGTCCAGCTAAACAAATCCTGAAGTTAGCTAAGGAAGCAATCGAGAAGTCTAAGTGAAGAAAGCAATCGAGAAGTCTGTGAAATGGGTCAATCGAGAAGTCTGTGAAATGGGTTAATCGAGAAGTCTGTGAAATCATGTCAATCGAGAAGTTTAGCCTGATCGAGAAGTCATCAAAAGAAGTATGCAATCGAGAAGTCTAGACATTCGAGAAGTATCAAGTCAAAGACCAATCGAGAAGTCTGACAAGTACTCGAACAAGTAGTCCACGACATGACTTCTCGAAGTACAATGAATCTGAGTATTCGAATGTTTTAAACAACTATTTTCAAGGAGATTTGCAGAAGAATAAAACAAGTAATTTGAAGTATTGTCGTGATCAAGTAGTCCACGACATGACTTCTCGAAGTGCAATGAAGCATTTTCAAATTTTGGACCAATCGAAAATTAGGCATTTTTTAAAAAAATCAGTCAAAATCAGTATTAGGCGGCCTAGACCGTCAAAATCGAAATTATGCATTTTTTGTGAAAATCACGTAAAAATGTACTCCCTCCGTCACAAAATATTTTTCATGTTTTGACTTTTTGTACTGTTCATTGTAAGCGATTGACTACTAATTTACACATAATTTATAAGACAAAATATAGTCATGAGTGATTTTGTTTGATTCGTATTTGTGAGTATTTTAATACAGTAAATTTTTTATATTTAATACTAATACGAAATTAAAGATATTAACGATCAAAAAGTGTGTATTGGCAAGCGTGCACATGATTAACAAGAAAAGTAACAAGAGACGGAGGGAGTACGATATATGCGAAGAACACCAAACCGGGTATTAACCGGTAAATCCACATAATCACTGCCCCGCCCCGGACATTCTTTTTTTGTTTCACTAATTTTGTACGAGTAGTTGGAGTTGTCAAAGGTTTTTCACTTTCTGACTTTGTTACAGCTTCATCTATACGACTATGTCTTGAAATCATAAAATCCACTCGCTATAAATCTCATCAACTTGTCTTTGGATATAAGTAACTTACTTATAATCTAGTATGCAGAGTTGTAAAGAATAGTACAGTACTTGTATTGTATGATGAATCTTTAAGAATAAATAGAAAGCAATGGCAGGTAATATTGGATCTTTAAAGCATAGTTTTTTAGAAAGAAGCAAAGAAAGGTTATTGTCTAGAAAGAACTACTCTGACTTGGGTTATGGCAGATCTTATTCTAGTGTTGATCATCAATCCAGATTCACTTGGTTTAGTAATCTTCAACATAAGTTGATCAAGTTGAAAAATGATGTTCAAGATGCTGCTATCAAAGCCTATGCCATGGGTAGGTCTGATCCAAGAAAAGTCATTTTTGCAGCTAAAATGGGGTTGGCTCTTGCTTTTGTATCAATTCTTATCTTCTTCAGAGAACCACTTAGTTACATGAGTCAATACTCCATCTGGGCTATTCTTACTGTGGTGGTTGTTTTTGAGTTCAGCATAGGTATGCAACTTAATCCAACACTTCCTTTACTCTTTTTTTTTTTTGCAAATAAAAATGTTAAATGGACATATAGCTAAACAAGTAAATGAATATTTATTTTAAATGATCATGGAATTGATTGTGCAAGGCAAGCCAGCAACCTCTAGTCTTTTTTGAATGGCAAAATTATTTCTTTTCGGTCATACACATACGAGTCATAACATTACTATGCACAACATTTTTGGACTTTTTAAGGTCTAGAACTTCTGGTGCTAGAAATTGAAAGTGCCAATTACTGGTGCTTTAACTCGTTTTTCTCTCTATTTTCCTCTGCATTTCAGTATGTATGAGTTAACTACCTGTCTCGATTACTAGTGTGTTTGATTTGTTTTTCTTTTAAGATTTGTACTGGAAATGCAGGAGCCACACTTAGCAAAGGATTTAATCGTGCTTTTGGAACATTTTTAGCTGGAGGACTGGCTCTTTGTATTGCTGAATTATCCTTATTGGCTGGGAAGTTTCAAGAAGTTGTAATTGTAATTAGCATCTTTATTGCAGGTCTGTATGTAGCACAAGTTATTGACTCTACATCTCAATGTTATTGTTTAGTTGTCTATTGTAGGTTTAATCATAATCTGAGCAAGTAAAGAATCATCTGATATTAAAGAATTACTTTGTTTTGGTAATAAGGATTCTGTGCAAGCTATTTGAAACTGTATCCGGCAATGAAGCAATACGAATATGGGTTTCGGGTATTCTTGCTGACATATTGCATCGTCATGGTTTCTGGGAGTGAAAAATTTGTACAAACGGCTGTTTCACGTCTGTTGTTAATTGCTGTTGGCGCCGGTGTTTGTTTGCTTGTGAATGTATGTGTATACCCCATTTGGGCTGGTGAGGATTTGCACAAGTTAGTTGCGAAAAACTTTAATGGTGTTGCAACTTCCTTGGAAGGTCAGATTAAGATTTTTATCTATGTTTGTTTGGGGGTCAATTTGACATTAACATAAGTCTTAATTCAATCTTTCATGTGACCTTCAGGTTGTGTTAAGGGATACCTGCAATGTGTTGAATATGAGAGAATCCCTTCCAAGATTCTTACATATCAAGCTTCTGATGATCCATTGTACAGTGGATATAGATCCGCTGTACAGTCCAGTAGTGAAGAGGAATCTTTGGTACGTGGTTTACTATAGTATGTGCATTTGACATAAGATAGACAAGAAATGACACAACTCTGTTCTATATTTGTTTATCTCCGTTTTGCAGTTAGGCTTCGCTGTGTGGGAACCACCTCATGGACGTTACAAAATGTTCAGATATCCTTGGAGTGACTATGTTAAAGTTAGTGGTGCACTGAGACATTGTGCATTTATGATCATGGCAATGCATGGTTGTATACTGGCTGAGATACAGGTGAAGTTCATAGTTTCCGTTGGTCAATATTTCCCAATGTTCTTCACATACTCTTTCTCTAGTATCTCTTCCCTTATTTTTCTAGTCTGGACTTTGCAACTCAAATATAAAATCTATCTTCCACCATGTGTAAGTCATATACTGGCAAGATTTCTCAGGGTACCATAAATAGGAAATCCAGATACTTTCCATGGCTGCTACACTTTCTAATTTCAATAATAAATAGATAATATCTTTGAGATTTCTGAAGCATGGGTATATAATGAATGCAAGATCATGTTACTGAACCCATTCTGTTTCAATGTCTTGGTGCTACTGCTGGTGCATCATCCGATTACTGACCTTGTTATTTAATTAAGTAATCTTGAGGATGATTTTCACACCGCAAGCTTAATTAATTTTAATAAATCATCACGCAATAGTTTTATTGTCACACTGCAAAGCTTAGGCAGTGCTAATTTATGGAGTATATATTGCTCGATTGTATTGAGAAGAGCACTCACTCAACCGCTGTAGCCTAGTCCCTAGAACACTTTTTGGCAGTGAAGCAAACAGTAAAATATATGGTGCCAGTAAAAACTTCTAAATTGGTTATCATAGCTTTTCTTATGTCTAACTAAAACTCAAGTAACTTTTGCTAGTGTATGCGAGTGCATATCCTTATTCTTGAATTTTATTGTTTTAATTTGAATAGTATAGTTTGTGACTTTAAGAACTGAAAGTAGGCATCCCCAGGTCTAAACCAAAAACCCTGATATATTTCCTTCTCCCCAGACCTTCTCAGCTATCTGTTGAGCTTTGTTTTGTTGCCTGTAGGGTTTAAAATTAATCAATTTTGTAGGCATCAGCTGAGTTACGACAGATTTTCAGCAATGAGATTCAGAGAGTTGGTACGGCAGGAGCTAAAGTACTACGTGAGCTTGGGAACAAACTAGAGAAAATGGAAAAGTTAAGCTCTGGAGTTTTGCTCCGGGAAGTGCATGGGGCTGCTGAAGAGTTGCAAATGATGATAGACCAGAAATCATATCTTTTGATAAATGCCGAGAGTTGGGCAAGTAGCAGGATGCCCAAGCAGTTTGACAATCCTGATCAATTTCAAGAACTACGGGATAATGAAAACCAAAACTTGGTGATAAGTTCTCTCAGTGAAGTAGCTCTGCAATTAAAATCAACTCATACGTTGAAAAACTGGGATCCTCAGAATCTGTACAATCCTTCCGTTGCCCAATCGGATTCATCTGAAACGGAAGAAGTGTTCAAGCAGCAGATGCATTGGCCATCTCGGCTGTCTATACATGATGACGTCATTGTGAATCAACGTGAAGTAAGGACGTATGAAAGTGCAAGTGCATTGTCATTGGCAACATTTACATCAATGCTGATTGAATTTGTGGCAAGGCTTCAAAATCTTGTGAATTCGTTTGAAGCACTTAGTGAAAAGGCAAAGTTTGTTGAACCTGTAGAGCAAACGGCACCTACAGAAGTAATTGGCTTCTGGACGAGACTGTACAAGTGGATCTGCTATAGGGATTAGCTCTATTTTTGCTGTTCTTTAGTTAAGTTCACTTGCTTGATTTACATTTTGTGTTGAAATTAAGAAACAGATAGAGAAATGACGATTGTTGTCCATGTATACGATGAAGCTATCTGGTTCTTCTGGTGATGATGAACAGGTTTTGCAGTTGAGGAAGTGGAGGTGGGTACATTGGGCCAATGGGGGATGGAAAATAAGTGCAGTTTTGATACTTGTGTTTTATTTTTTACCTGAACATATCTGTGATTGTTTACTTGCAGGGAACATCCAGGCTCCAAGAACATGAGCTTGTTTACTTGTGACTTGGAAAATTGAAAATTTTAATTATATAAGTAAATATCGGTTTGAATAATTCTATTGTTATCTGTAATTTATCAGTTTATTTTGGGCTATCAATAAGTTGATTTGAGAAAATAATAACAAAATAAAAATAAAAAAATGGGTTGGAACTTGGAAACATAAAGAATGAGAGATTGATTGATATGGGTAACAAAAAAGGAATGTAGCAGTACTGTAGAGTAATATTTACAGTTCCCGAGGCTCCCAAATCCCCAGGACAGGACACATTGATTGTACACCATGCACCACTGATTAAGGTTTGTTGATCAATACATATAGCAAGCGGGGAGCATAATAATAATATTAATACATGCTAGTCGAATAATAGGAAGGATGGAAGAACAAGTGTTTAAGATAACGGAGGTGTCTAAAGAGTTGGAAGAATCAGCTGCCTCCTTAATTTCTCTTTCTTGTAATGAACAAGCTTCTCTCCGTCAGCGTGCTCTTTCTCTCCATTCCACTATCACTAATCTCCGTTGCTCTCTTTCCCCAAACCTTCACTCCGAACACGCCCTTAAGGTACGACTACTCTCTCTCTGTATATGTGTTTATATATGAATTTGTGCAGTTAGAAGAGGAGTTGGGCAGAGCTACCTATTTACTCACTCAAGGAGATGCTGCTGCTTTTCTTCCTACCATATCTCACGGTCCTCGATCTGTCTTAACACCTTTCTCATTTCTGCACTCATCAATATATACAAGCTTAATTGTTACTTCAATTTCTCACACTCTAACTCTTTGCAGGACGTTTCTTGAGGATGTTTATTGGTCCTCTCAATGTTCGCGCTACTCGTAAAGATGTCAGGTTCAAAGTTAAAGAGGAATACAATAGCTTCAGAGTATGCTCCCCCCACCCTTGTCCTCTATATATGTATATTTTACAACCTAAAATCTTTATGTTTTTTTATGAATCACCTACAAGATCACTACTTTTTCCTACTAACTCACATGTGCATTTCATTTTTAATATATTTATATTTTCTTAAACTCTACTTCTTATAACGAAATTCATTACAACTCAATCTCACTACACCAACATACGACTCAACAACCCCCTAATTTGTCACTTTAATTACATCCATCTAATTTTTATTCTAAATTATATATATGCTTTCAGTTGCCATTATTATATACACACACACACTCATGCATGATAATCATTGCCACACTTAAATAGTTGCTATGAGTTTTCGGGTAAAATTTATATAATTCAGTAACTTATCAGCTACAAATTGGATATATGTAGTTACCAAACGAGTCAAGAATGAAGCTTAATGTTATTTTGAAGTTCGACGAGTCAAGAATGAAGCCTCAAATTGTTATGAATTGTTTTCATTTTCAAACGAGTTTAGAATGATGCTACAAGTATTTACTAATTGTTAAACCATTGCTAATTAACTACAGAAGTTTCTACAACTACTAATGTTAATTAAGACTCTAGTGCGTCCTTGTAACATGCCCCCCCCCCTGCGGAAAAACTCGACCTCGAGTTTTAGTCACGAACATCATGTGACCTGGTAAATTTCAGCTTGTAAGCCTTGTCATCCACTCTTTTCAATAACTTGGAGGGACCAACTTTCCAGTTGTGCATCATATGGTTCTCTTCGGGAGAAACCTATGTTTTGGCAGGACAGCCCATACATAATATCTTCATATAAAAACTACCTTGTGGCAGTGCAGATCTGCTGCTGTTTTATACTTCATATCATTTGCTTCAATATGTTCCTTCACCGTCTCATGTATTTCCTTGACATTCAGCCTTTTCCATAAGGTTTGCAATTGAGAGCAGGTTGTCGCTGTCTTTCAAATTTCCTTTGATAGAAGCCTTGTCCTTCATACGAGCTAGGATGACTTTAACATTATCTTTCCGGAACGAGTAAGTGTAAGTGTTCTTCCTGCCATCATGAATAGCATTGCGATCATATTGCCAAGGTCTGCCAAGAAGTATGTGACATGCATCCATCTTGACTACATCATACCAAACATTATCAATATACTTGCGTCCGATAGAAAATGATACTAGGCAGTGTGTCTCAACAGAAACCCTGTTTCCCTTCTTGAACCATGACAATTTATGATAGTGGATATTTTTCCTGTTTTAACTTCAACTTATCAACTGCCTCAAGACAAATGACATTCTCACAACTGCCGCTATCAATAATTAACTTGCAAACCTTACCTTCAATGGTGCATGTTGTGTGAAAGATGTTGTTATGCAACCAGTCTTCTTCAGGTTCTTCTTTAGGCAGCAACCAGGCTTTGCGGATCACCAGCGACTCTCCAACATCTCCATATGAGATATCTTCATCCTGCTCACTGTCATATACTGGTTTATCCTCTTATTCAGCACTTTGACTATGTTCTTCACCACCAATCATAGGTTGTTTTCCCCGTTCACCCCTATAAGCAGCTGAAGTATGGCCTGGTTCGTACATTTAAAGCATTTTAATCCAGTTCCTTTGCTTACAGTAGAGAATTTTATTATTTTGAGGATTAATATATCGTGTTTCTGAAAATCTCTTGCGAACAGAGCCCCCATCCCCCATCAAAAAGTAGCGCGATTATATGCTAGGTGTTAAACTGACAATAAAGCTCCAAATGTAATATACTTTTAGAAACTCACATAAACTGGGAGGTGGTGCAGAAAGATTAAATTGCTTACAATCAAGTACAACACCTTTATTAGCACAAAGTGTATGTTGCTTTCGGACTCGAAGACACTTTATCATAATAGGTAACACATCCAGTCTAAGCACAACCTATAAAGTTTCTTATTCAATTCAGTAAACGAATATGATAAAGGGGATTATAGAAATCACGAGGGCCTTGAGATCCAGCTAAATGATTGTGAAGCATTTGATTTGTTTAACTTGATTGATGACTTGACCTATTTCACATTTGTCTTGAAATATGCCACGTACTATTATATTGTCAATTATTTTAACCAACAACAAATTTGTTAGCAAGTGTGTAAATTATATTAATTAGAATTAATTTCACCAATTTTATTATGTTCTTAATTGCATTTTGAGATTTGCGCTTTAATATAACTCTTGTGCTCTTTATGAGTTTGCGCCTTCCACAATCTTGAGCATACAGAGCTTGAAGTCACTGATGCTTGATTAAAAATCAGCATTTCTGTACCAGGTCTTGAAAGAAGTTCGTTGCATATGAATATAAATAACAATGATTAGATATTGTAATTGTTTTATATATTTCTTAAGGCACAATTTTGTAACTGACTGCTTCCAGTACCTATCTTTGACAGGATAGAACTGCCCTGCTGTTTCTTGTGTTCCCCCTATTGCTACTTTGGTTAAGGTCTTGGACTTGGGATGGATGTTTATCTGCATTTCCAGTTCAGCTTTACCAGGTAATGCGTGTCTAGACTTAATATTTGTTTTGTCTTTTATAATTACTTCGTCAGACGAAAACAGCTGACATGCCTTTGCAGGCCTGGTTGCTTTTTCTTTACACAGGTTTGGCCCTGCGGGAGAACATTCTAAGAGTCAATGGAAGTGATATTCGTCCATGGTAAATTGGCAATTCATGTAGATATTCTTTAAGTGGATAGCATGTCCCGTATCATAATTACTTTACTATTAATATTTTGAAAATTTTTAAGCTCTGACAGGGTACCACCCTCCCTCTCCTGCTAGCCATATCGTATCTGCTTTTATGTAAATAGATTTTATTTATTGTCGATGGGCCTTCTATCTACTTCATTTAAAAATATCTCTGTAGATATTGTAATGTCGAAAATATTTAAAACAGGAAATCCTGTGCAGTGCTAAACTTTATAAAATACTCGAATTTTTTTTTAATTCTTATATTTAAACATAAAGATACTTTTTTCTTCTTCAAATCACTTGAGAACATATCATATTTCTCCATTTTATCGACGAGGATGTTCTCTTACAGTGGAGTAAACATTATTATGTTTTATCGTGAAGTTACATCAGCATTCTTATGTTACATAATTCGATTTTTCAAAACGCCACTTTGAAAATAACCAAGTAAAATTTTGAAGATAGTAAGAATATTAAGTATATTAGCTTAACTTGAGATTTTCAGGTGGGTATATCATCACTATTGTGCAATGACTATGGCACTTATCAGTATGACTTGGGAGATAGAAAAGCAACCCAACTGTTCACAAAAGTAGGCATGATTAGTAGTTTCAGGTTATTCGATCATTGCAACTTTGTTCTTAAATGTTGAATAATACATATTGCAGAGAGGCGTGCAATTATTTCTCTATTGCGCGATCATGCAAGGAGTCGCAATGCTTCTGCAAAATAGGTATCAAAGGCAGAGGCTCTATACTCGTATTGCATTGGGCAAGGTATAGTTTCCACTAGATGTTCTTTGCTATATAGTCTGTAAAATTTCTTACTTGTCCAATTTATTGATGTGCTTCTATTTATAATCAAACTTGTGCATAAGTTTAACTGTCATGATGTTCAATCCAACAGATTCCTTAACCTTGCAGAAAGTATAAACAATTATTCTTGTTTTACATGGGAAAAATACTTGAGACCTCTTTATTGCAGGCTAAGAGAATGGATGTTGTGTGGGGAGAAACTGCCGGAGTAGATGGTCAATTATGGTTGTTATGCCCTATCTTATTCGTATTACAGGTGATTCAAAATGCACTAATGTGTATTTGTAACTGGCAAACGTATAAGTTATATTGAGGCTTGATAGGTTATGTTTAAAAGAAAACTTCTTTTCCCACCTTGCACATGTGTCTGATTTAATTTCTCAATGAGGCTGAATGAGCAATGTGGAATGTGTTCCTTAATTTTAGGGATTTGAAGCATACGTTGGACTACTGTTGCTTCAAACTGCATTGCTTGGAGTGGTTTCTGAGTGACAAGTGAGAAATTTCAAGTGTTGAAATCTCGTGAGAATCTTTAAAGATGAATCCCAATCATTCATAGTTTTTTTACTGTGTGTAATGAAGTTGATTCTTATTGATGAAAATGTGGTCGGCAATATACTTTTGGTAGGTAAATTACCTGTGGGATTCTTCTAATAGTTATGGCAGCTGGAAATTTCGTCAATACTGTACAAACTCTCTTGACAAAATCTCGATTCAAAGCAAAAATGAAGAAAGGAAAGAGCAAGGATTAAATCACAGATTCACAAGAGCTCGTGTTAGGGAAAGATTAATAACTAGTTAGTATAAAAGATATGATATTCATTTTCTTGGTGTCAGGATTCTCACCTTTATATTCTCATGTAGTTGAGTGTTGGTAACTCTGTACTGCTCAGTCTCCCACTTTGTACCAAAGTTTTATCTTTTATGTTCAGTGACTTGAATATGGCTCCGTTTCATAATTGGTACAGGGACCGAGTTTGTGTTTCGAAAATAGGATAGACGTTCATTTTCTTTCAAAAATGGTACAGCAAATTCCCATACGACGTTGAGGATAAGAAATTTAAACATGTACGCCATAGGTCATGGCGAACAGTAGAAGATTTTTATTAGTTGTGTTCTCCATTGACAATGGCGTACAGTAAATGTTTTTATTAGTTGTGTTCTCCATTGGCAATGGTGTACAGTAAGCTATTAATTTTTTTTTTTAATGTGTGTGCACTGTCCACTGGCGAACAGTACTTGAAACAAACTATCCTGTTTACAATATCGAATGGCAAACACTACAGAATTGTATATAGTGGTTGTGTTCGCCATAGCATATGGCAAACAGTTCTAGAGATGTAAAATTCTTGTCCTGTGTACAAATTTATAAATTTTGAGATGGCGAACGGTTAATTATATAATTTATATTTTTATATAATTATATTTTATAAATTTAATCACACCTACTAATTATTTACTAATCAACATACTAATTCACTAATTAATATATTATTATATTTTAAAGTTCCAAAATATAATTTATATAATTTTATTTATATTTTTATATTTCAATAATTATATAATTTATATTTTTATATAATTATATTTTATAAATTTGATCACACCTACTAATTACTCACTAATCAACATACTAATTCACTAATTAATATATTATTATATTTTAAAGTTCCAAAATATAATTTATATAATTTTATTTATATTTTTATATTTCAATAATTATATAAATTAGATTTTTATATATTTATATTTTATAAATTTAATCACACCTACTAATTATTCACTAATCAACATACTAATTTACTAATTAATATATTATTATATATTAAAGTTCCAAAATATAATTTATATAATTTTATTTATATATATTTATTTCAATAATTATATAATTTAGATTTTTATATAATTATATTTTATAAATTTAATCAACTAACCTACTAATTATTCACTAACCAACATACTAATTCACTAATTAATATATTATTATATATTAAAGTTCCAAAATATAATTTATATAATTTTATTTATATTTTTATATTTCAATAATTATATAATTATATAATTTAGATTTGTATATAATTATTATTTTTATATTTAATCAACTAACGTACTAATTTTTCACTAATCAACATACTAATTCACTAATTAAGATTACTATACTTAAAGGTTCGAATTTGCACTAATTTAATTATAATAGCCATATTATGTGATTCAAGCCAATAAAATTAATCAATTATATTCTCTAATCAACATATTAATTATTCACTAATCAACATATTAATTGAAGAACTAAAATTATATTAGGTTCAAATTTCTATTAATTTACATCACTAATTGAGGTCATGTTATCAATCACAACAATAAAAACAGGAAATAAAGTATACAAATCACAACAAAAATTCAAAATAAAGCATCAATCGGAGCAAGAAGATGAATAATCTGATGAACATAGAGTACAAGATGAACATGATTTAGGAATATCCACAACAACAGGAATATGCAAGATATAAAATAAGAACTAAGAAACAAGGGTACAAGAGGTATGACGAAGAAGATTACCTGTTTGTCGTGCCTTGTTCGCCGTAGGAGACTGTGGGTGAATGATGCGGCTGATATGTGATAATGTTATGATAAATTAGGTTTTAAAGCAAAAAAAATAAAACGACGTCGTATAAATCTCTGTTGTGTTCGCCATTGCAGACTGGGAACACAACAGATATTGCATGTAATGTGTTCGCCATTGCAAACTGGGAACACAACTTTCTTCGTTTTCAAATGTGTTCGCCATACGGTATAGTATACAAGTCTGAAAGCAAATCCAAGTGTGTTCGCCAAAAATGGGAATTTAGTGTATCATTTTTGAAAAGTTTTGAACTTCTATCCTATATTTGATAAACAGACATGATCACTGTAGCAGGCAGGAAACGGAGCCCTTGAATATTGTTATCTTAATAATCATATACCAGCAAAAACTGGTTTAAGCTGTGAATTGCGTAGCCAGAATAATGATATATTATTCGTAACATGATCGAAAGTAATGAAAATTTAAAAAAATTATTATATGAAAAAATAAATATTATGTCATTAATTTATCATAACAAATGTTAATTTATAAAAACGAAACAAAACAGTATTATGAGGTCTGCAGCTCAAATCGAAAATATATATACGAAGAAAAACATAATAAAATTCTACTACCGATCACTTGGACACAATAGCACATCCTATGAAAAAGATGAGTTACAGAAATGATCTACAAAATATTGGGTAGGAGAGTTTGAGAGAGCAACGACCTTGTGGTTAGGCTAGTCAACCACTCAAACAAAGGTGGTAGTAAAGGTGGTAGTAGTAGTAGTTGTAACAATTTTAAGTTAACAAATTAATTTCGTGCTCTTCTGGTATTTCCGGCACTATCAAGCCTTTTTCAAGTCCCAATATTACAACAGCAATACAAGGCAAAAATGGTAGCATCTTCTACATGTTTAAATTTTTATATTGACAACATCAGCAAAGTAGAAGTAAATGCCTGAAAGTTAATTCAAGAGTCTAAAACTCAATACTCAAAACGATCACTAGTTAAGGTCTTAAGCTGCTCCATCTCCTCTGCGCCAGCTATTCCAGGATCGATATAGCATATCTGTAACAAATGCTGAGTCAATCAAATGATCAATTATATTAAATGAAACAAGTGGCAGACAAACTTAAGCAACAATTTAACCTGATATTGAGGCTTCTGTAGTGTGTGAACTCCTCTTTTTATCAGCTTTTGCCAACCTTTGTTGTCTTTGAGAGACCTCTCCAGATCTCGAGTTATCTATTAAGGCAAGTTTATGCAATCAGATAACCCAAACAAGATTATGTAATGATGAAACTGACATCAACTGAGTTGATGTTTTGCTGAATAATAATTTGTTCAATACATTAAAACAACCAACTCAAGCCAACCAATGCATATGTTTCGTAGCTTCAGGACAATATAAATATTTGATCACATCAATTGTATCTAGAACCTCAGAGTTCCAACTAACACAATTGTCAAGTAACAATTTATTAAAACATCTTGAAGACTGGAGAGAGTTTCTAAGCAGAATAGACATAACTAGAAACTAGTTGATCCGATGTTCTGCCAACAATAAGGTTTGTGATATAACAATCTTGTGGTCTGATGCTAGCATATTTTTTATTTATACTAACAGTAGATCAGTAATCCACTTATCTTGTGTAAAAAAAGATGACAGACAATTTACTGAATCGCTTGCTCAAAAAAAATGCTTACATGTCCAGGGTCAAAAACTAAAAGGTTGTATTGTTGCCCCCCTTTCCACTGTGATGTGACTTGAATCCCAACAATGGTTCTTGAATGACCATCATGCTGGAAGTACAAGGGCCTGTTTTATATAATACACCAACTTATCAGTATGCTGCCCATTCAAGGACAAAAAATTCTTATCGCTGAGGAGTGAGAAGTATGGAACAAAACTGAATATTTTGGGAAATTAAATTCTTTTTATGTCCATCATAAAGCAAAGTAATGTCTGGTAAGTAAAGCTTTAAATCCACTTACGGTTTCTCACTGGCAATGACTTGATTCTTGTTCAGTTGAATCGATCTATTATCTGAGAAGTAATTCCAAACCCAATCAATAAGAGAATGTTGACCCCTCGGCATTCCATGATGATGAGTAGGCCTCTCCTTCCTAGTAGAACCTACTAGGGAAGTACTACAATCCCCTTTAAAAAGATACTTATCCATTGGTCCATTAACCTGTAACTTATTAGTGGCTATACTTATATCAGTATGATTCGGAAGAGGAAATGAAGTCTTTGATGCCAAATCCTTGTTACAAAAATCAACTATTCTAGCACGAAGCCCAAAAGAACGAAAAAGCGTAGCACACTCGGTAGTTCCAATCCAACTTGTTTTCCCATAAATGTTGTTATCAAAATCCTCAGAGCCAGGTGCATCAAAACCCTTCTCCCACGATGACTCAAGCCATCTCTGCAGAGAGGCAATATCAGGAACAAAACCACATCCACCAAATAGAACTTCCCTGGCTTCCCGTCTCTGCTTAAGCAGATGAGAACTAAGCATTTGGATATTTCGCCAACCACATCCCCATCCAGCAACCTCTGATTTAGCACTCTGAATATGGTCAACCCAACCTGACAATAGACTAGTTGAGTTGCCATAATCTAGTTGAAGCCGTGTTGTCAACAAGTTGATCAAACCATCATTAACCTCGTAGAAGTAGTCCTTAATTTGTAATTGACACAAGTAAGAAATTTTATCATTAATATTCATCCCTCCACAGCCAATACTACTCTCACACCTCGACGATACACTATGATCTAATACGATGGCAGTATGAGCCTAAAACGCAGTAAATGAATCAAGGGAACGTAGTGTAGTGTAGTTTAGTGATTGAATAAGACAAGAACATACATACCGAATGAACAAGTGAATTTGTTGAGGATGCAAGAGAAATTTGTAAAGCATTTTGGATATCCGAGTCATCCTCAAAATGACTATTTGCATGACTGTCATCATCAATCAATATAAGAAAATAAATAATCGTGATTGATTATTATTAATATTATTAGAAAACAATAATATTACACACTACTACTAGTCTAGTTCTAGTTCTAGTAAAATAATAGAATAAATAAGTATTTGATTCTAACCTTTGAGTTGAGGCAGAGGAAATTGCAGATAACAAACTGGGCATGTCGATGCATCATCATCATCATCTATGTATCCTCGATTTAGGTTTGATTTTCGATCAAGCGGAAATAAATAAAGTGGGGATTTCAAATTTTATCACCTGAACCCTAAACTTGACTCCAGGACCACCGGCGTTTATTGGAATTTAACTTAAATTTGAAAATATTGGTTTGATTCAAGTTCAAATTCGATTTAAATTTGAACTCGAGCTCATTTATAGTTTGTAATTAAATTATATTTTATCATTTATAAATTACAAATTAATTAAAAAACTTATTGTTTATTTTTTAATTATTGAGTTTGCGAGTAAACTCATCTCGGTTTGGGAGTAAATTCGAATCGATTAATGTATTAGCCTTGTTGAATCGATTCGTATATTAGCCTTCAACGACTTCATATCTGGTTCGGCTTAACTTAAATTATATTATTATTATTATTATTATTATGATGATGTTAGATTTATTTGATTTAATTTCTTTTTCAAAGTAAAACAAAAAATATTTTAAAAAGTACGAGTTTGTTACTTTCCCTATTTCAATTACACGTATTTTAAAATATATAAAAAAAAAGTTGTGTATTTTTCTAAAATAAAAATGTAATATTAAAATATTTATTTAAAAAAACTAAAAATAATATATGAAACTATCTCTTTGTATGTATTTTAAAATACGTACAAAATGTTGAATAAGTTTTAGTTGAAAAATATAGTTTACAAAATTTTAGACAAGTTTACATGGACGTAAGATGTTGGGAGAAAGAATGTGGGGTGGGGGCTATTGACACTACCCAATAGCCCTGGACCACATGGTCCATTTCATTGAGTTATTATTGTGTTTTCGATAACATAAAAACATAAAACTCTGAGTGTTTCCCGCTTTTAAGGTAGCCTCAGAATAATAGGCCAGTAACACGCAATGCAATGTTCTCTTGTCCACGCGCGCTGTAACTGCAAGGAACTAGATACATTGAACCTGGACATATATGCACAAGCTATAAAACTTGGCCCCCAGCCTTATTGCGAACACACACACGCAATATCATGGCAATGGAGGCTATGCTAAAGAAGAGGAACGAGGAGCTAGAGAGAGAACTGAAGAAGAGTCAGGAGAGAGAAGAGATGATGAAGCAAGAGCTGCGTGCAACATTTCACAGGCTTCGCGTGGCTGAAGAAGCCGAGGAGCATCTGTGTTCCCAGCTCGGAGAGCTTGAAGCTGAAGCTGTAGATCAAGCCAGGAATTACAGGTTGAGAATGTCTGCTTTAATGGAACAGCTTTCTCTTGCTCAAAATCTTCTCCACTCTTCCTCTCTTTCACTCCCCCAATCACTCTAAATTGCTATATATCAACAACCAAATCACGTTGTAATAATTTTGTGTTACGATTAATTAGCAGTCACCAGTTATGTAATTCATGTATCTAGTTGTTCAACTTAATTTCATCTAAAATCTGTGTGTAAATGCAAGTATATATTATGATATTATTGTTTGACCTTAATGGGCAGTTGGTTCTGTTTTAAGATTTCAGAATTTTTAATTTTTTGTTGCGTCATTTGGTTTTTGTTCGGTAGGAAAACACCAATAACCAATACGAAACCCGCCTAATTAGTACTTCCTCCGTCCCACCCAATTGTTAACGTTTCGGAGAGAATGTCCGGCACGAATTTTAAGATACATATAAAGTATAGTTTCATAACTTATTTTTTAAATTTTTTTTCTGAATAAAAATTTAATGTTTGAATTTTTATTCAGAAAAAAAATTAAAAAATAAATTATGAAACTATACTTTATATGCACATTAAAATGCGTACTATTATATAATCCACTTACGTATCGCATTGCATTAGTTAACGTGTGCAACATACTAAATGAACTCTGACTGAATCAAACGATATATACCTTTGACTAATTTAATTTATTGAAGATCGAGAAAAACTAATTTAGTACGTATAATTTTATATTAATTTAATATAGAAATCATAAGATATTTATAATATAATGGAATGAGTACTGCAGACGAAAAATTGCATATACACTAGTCACGAGTGACGACTGGGGAGAAATTGCGACCGCTATATTGAAAACTAGTGTTAAATTAATATATTATGAAATTAAAATATAATTTATTACTTATTAATATATAATTTTAAAATGATATCAAATAGATAAGATTAATTATTTTTTTTATAATTAATTACCTCACTTTTAAATTCACAATTCATAATTATGTTTGTTACGTTTACACCAAATGCGGTGTCCAATATTTTATTTTAAACTCTATATTACCAAATTATATTACTAATATAATTTATCTATATAACTCCAATTGCAGTGTCCAAATCCTAGTTTTGCAATTAAATTATTTATCCATTCCTCGTGAATACACGAGGCCGGCCTGCAAAATACCAATACATCAATTATTATGCGACATTACAAATTTAGGGCGTGTAATTGGAACTGTGGATTATTTTTTTTATTTTAAAAATCTAGGATATTTAATCAGGATTTTAAATATACTTAAAAATCTGGAGTATTGAATTAAGATTTTAAACCATATTTTAAAATTCGGAGTATTCATTCAAGATTTTAATTAATGATTAAAAATCCAGAGGTATCCAATAGGAATTATTATTAATCAATTAAAATCTAGATATATTCAAAAATATTTTAACACCGATGAATTTTAAAAATTCATAGATTATGTTGGATTTTCCTATGTATTTTAAATAGTTTAAAATCTCACCTTAATACATTTATGATCAACTCTGCGCGAACTCAATGAATTATGTATATAATCTATAGAATCTTAAATCAAATATAATCTCAATAAAAATCAGTGTATTATTATCAATACCTATAAATCTGGATCGAATATACTCCCATTAGAATCAACTTCCTTGTGCTATACAATTAAGTACTCAATTAAATAGATTTTTGCCCAAGTGTGTATATAAAAGAACGACAATGATTTGGGGGACCTCAGGTTTGCACAGTACACAATAGAATGGAGTTAATCAAGTGAATCTACATTAACATAACCAAATTTTATCTGTTTTTGACAAGTAATCCATTACTATTTTCGTTTTGTCACGTTTTGTCAAGACAAGGGATTGTCTAACCCAAGTGTACTGCATCCTTGTTTTAGAAAACCTTTGTTGCAGACATCAAGATATAAGAAGTACCATAAATGACCAAAGACTCTTTGCCCTGGTGATACCACCCTCGCCTCCAGGGTTCAAACAATTTTAAAGGCAAAATGAATGTGTGTTCAATTAACACACACAAAGAAACCGATATGAAGATTTCACCAAGAAATAAATAGAACTAGAACAGATCTGTCCATGTTTCCTAACCAGGTATACCAGTAGCAACGGGACTATAAGATAATTTAACACAAAATGCCCAATATCTTTATATGAAGCAGAAATACATTTTGCTCATTCCATAAGATCTACTCTGGGAATATAGAACTCCGGAAACTTAGCGTCCTCGCGTTTCTTTGAGTGCAGGGTCCCTTCAGAAATTTTTTTTTAGTAAGAATGAACGAATGTTTTGGACTTCAGTGATAAACTAAATACAAACTCGAAACATAATAAAGCAGATGTCAGACCTTTGGATGCGATCAAGAATGATGAGCCTTGGACCGGGAGGGATTCGTACATCTCGAAGAGCACTGATTTATATAAGCAAAAAGAGTTAGAACATATTATCAGTTGGAAAAAATACATCTAAAATGAGTCAAGCCCAATTGCTTGCCTGTCAGTGAGCAAAGATAAAGTATTGTCTGTTAACAAGCCTTTCTTAAAGTTCTTCTCGTAATTTTGGAGGCCAAGACTTGATAACATGCTTCTAGTTTTATTATATAAAACATCTTCAACTGGGGGCTTAGAGAATTTCTCACCTAGCTGCACACCACACAGTTAAAGCTTAACATCAACTTTTTGAACCTCTTTAGTGTATAACATGCAACAAATAAATGGTCTTCGTATTGTGTGTGCGTGTGTGTAACTTATTTGTTGCACTCGAGCAATATGGAATATTTGAAAGCAATACTATTAATGGTCATTTAATTCGTCTATTCAATACCAGAATCCAACTCTATTAAGGTGCAAGATCAACTCATGTAGATGAAATCTATTTAGTTTCTTAGCAAGTGCACCACTCTATTTAGGTGCAAGTTCCACTCATGTACAATCCCAATATACTAGCAGAATAGAAATTTAGACCATGATTGGGCCCACTGAGAAATTGGGAATGATATATTTCAATACTTGCGCAACTTTTACCAGAAGATAAGATTGTTTCCAGACCTTTTTAGCTTTTTTCTGAAAGATAAGATTGCTTACAAGACGAACATAAAGCAAGAGAACTTGGTTGCACAATTGATTTTCAAAACTAAACTTCAAGAAAGGCCTTTCCTAAATATGATAATGCTTTCTGCTAGGTAAAGGGAATCCCCCCGCATGGTAACTTATTATAAAGTAAATTATATTAAATAAATAGATGACTGGGAATATTCTAGATTAGTACTAACAAGCTAATATTAATTCCGAGTAGTTTCCTTGTTATTAAGAATAGTTGAGGGTTCTCAAACTATATCGAAATGTATTCTTTTATTATTTTCAGACCTTGCTAAATTGAATTAGTGAGTTGACAATTATTTCTCTTTGTATGGCTTGTGATCCATCATCTATTCTCTCTTCTGCAATTAATCCACCCATGTTTATATTTTTATTGTTTTCCTTAATTCTGGTCCTCCATCAAATCGGTATTAGACAACCAACATCCAGCCACTCTTCCATGAAAATACCAAGGAATTTCACATCAACAACAAAAAGTTATTGTTCATCATTGTGGTCACTTTTTATCATTAGAGGTACTGCTTACAAATATAATTGTGGCAATTGTTTTGTTGGAAAAGCTTTAAAGAAATATGAATATCATTTTCTTAAACGGGAGAAAACAATGGAATAACTAGAGAATTATTACAGTGCAACCATCACAGGTGCCGGGTAGTAACAAGACCCGCCTAAAATTTAACAGCAACTATCACTAGTATTGAACTATTGATACCAAACTTTTTTGTTCGACTGTTAGAGTCGAAGACTTAGAGACTAGATGAGGTGAAGGAAAAATGCAGATAGAACCTATTACAGAACACAAGGACAGTAAGTCACATGGTGAGATATGTTTATATAGTTGAAGAAAATCATATAGCTGAACCTCCTACGCATCGGTTTATCAACACTAGAAAAGAAGACATAAATGGGTGTCTCAAATTGACAATGTGGAAGAGGATATTAGCATCAACATGATGGAACATATTGACTTTTTGGTCGAACCGTCGAAGACACCATGATGGGAACTGCTACCATGTAAAAATATTTTACTCTTTTCAGGTTTTTCCAAAAATAACATTTATAGGGTTGAAATTAAAGTCTTCAAGATCTGCCATAAATCATCTCCTTGTGGACGAGTTTTATTCAGGGGACAAAATAAGACTGAGGAGGAGCAAGAAATTTAGCAAACGCTTTTGTATTTATTTTATGCATTATTTAATAGATATTATTTGATAATAAGATATTAAGATTAATTGTAATTGTAATTCCTTATGAAGTTTAATCATATTTGATCAATAAATTAATGCGATATTCTTAACCATATTCGATCAATAAGTTAATAAGAGGGTCTAGGATTTGTTCTAAGAAGCTAATATTGATTAAAAGTAGTTTCCTTTAAATTAGAATTAATTTCGGGTTATATGAGGAGATTTAATCTTTTATTACATTTTTACAGGGAGTTATTGAATTGGATTATTCAATTGGCAAGCATGTCTCTTTTTATGGGTTCTGATCCATCCTCTTTTCTCTTTTGTGCGCATTATTAGCTGCTGCAACAATTGCATGTGCAAACAATCACAATTATTAAAAAAAGATATAGTTTGTCTAAGGATGCTACTAAATCAAAAACACAAATATATATTACACAGTGAGGCAATTATAAACTCTTCTCCTTCCACTTAATTACCTTAAAGATTCCACCCTGAACCAACGCAAAGAAAAGGCCTGATGTCACAACATTTGCAGCCGGATTAGGACCACCCATTCCGCTCACCAATGAAAACATGGCTCCAGAACCAAAAGCTGCAACCATACTGCAATAAGAGATTCAGACCCTAAGATACGCAGACACTTGGAGAAAGATAAATAATTACATTTCAGAAAGACCATATTATAGTGTGCTCTCACATTTCAAATACATAATATATAAGGACATTACAACTTGGACCCCTGTTATTACATATACAGTACATGTACTAAACTAGTACCAAAATGTGGCATGACATCTTATTATTCCACTAAGTACGACAAATTTAGAAACTACAAACCTAGAAATGCTCCACCAAGCTATAAAAAATTACAAATTAAATTAAGGAGATGACACTCCAAACATAAAAATAGCAACATTTTGCAGTGTAATTACATAAAAAGATTAAAGGGAAACGACAAGGTATTGCAAAAACTTGCCTGGATTGGACATCCTCCTTGCCACGTATTCTTTTCATAACGCAAGTAATACCGGCATTCACACCTGTCATAACAGCAAAATTACGGGCTTGTACGAAAGGACCTCCTGCAAGAGCCTGCAAGCATAACAATTATTACAGAATTGAAAAAAAGGATGCATTAACTAACACAATCAACCCCATCTAACTAAAAAAGAGTTGCATTAAAAATCATAGATATATATACAAAAAAGGTAAACTAGTATACAGGAGGGGGAAAAGACCTGAGCTTGTTGAAGAGAAGCCATGGGTTGAGGATTAAGAGCAGCATTAGGGGGAGGAGTGGGAAGAACAGAACTGACATCACCGGAGAGTGTTCCCATGAAGCCACCAATGGCTGCACCCTGAACAGCACTTGTAGCTGTGACCACAGCTGCTTCAACACCCAATGACTGCTTAGCAAGCCAGGTCTTGAACCCACTTTCAAATTCCTTATACTTAGTTTGAAATTGGGTTATTGGGTTTTCATTTTGACCCGTCATCATCATCATCACTTTAGAATTCTTCAAACGAGTCTTGTGTGTATATGTTGTATATACTGCTTGCTTTTGCTTGTGCTTGGGGATGGACTATGGAGGCTTTTAAGAGGATAACATGTGCGGGTAATTCCCTGTTTTGCCCTTTTGTAACTTCCTTCCGGGAATGCACGACCCTCACTTTTGTTGTGACTATATTGTCCGGGGGATAGGGCTTTAGCTATATATTTTTGTTTCTCTCTTCTTTTATTATTTTTTCATTTAAATTTATCATTAAAAAATTTAATTAATTATGATTTGGTTTCTTATATATATATATAGGGAGTTACTCCAATGAGAACATCTTATAATTAGAACTAAGAACTTCAATAAAATCACTAAATTAAAATTCGAATCACCAAAATATTTTAATCTCAGCCATCTATTTAGTTTAATCTACACCATACAATTAATTATATACATATAAATATGTATATATCACTAATACCAAAAACAAATCTTCTCAAACCCCACCCAACCAACCCAACACAACCCAACCCACAACCAACTAACCAACTATAGTAGCCATAACCACCATCTCCGATCGATTGCCTCTCTCTTCCTCGAGCTACCATCACAAATTCGTTCTACCACACGCTACATTTTTGCTCTCCTCTTCTAATTTGTCATTGATTTACTCCATCAAATCTATTCATTTCTCTGAAATCGTATACGTACATACATATATATACATTTTCGTTTATCTATTTCTCATTAATCTTAACATACATACATATATACATGGGTTGAATATGAGAAATAAATGAAAAAGTTACACGGTGATGATTAAAGTAATCGACGAGTTACACTCAAATCTATGACATCAGAACTCATTCAGATTTGTTTTTTTTTGTGATTTTTAGTTCTGGAAATTTTGGTGATTCACGACCAGATTTTGGTTATTTGTCTTAATTTATGATAATTTGGTGATTCTACATGCACTCATGATTCAGTGATGGTGGTGACAGCGATGTCGGGATAGTAGCTATTGTGGTGCCCATTGTTTGGTTATAGTAGTGTTTGTGGTGTTAATTTGGTGATGTGGTGGTACATGATTTAAATTTAGATAATAAGAATTTCAATTAAATTATTATATTGGCGTTGGAGGCCGTGTTATGATACTGGTAATGGTAACTGTATTTGTGATTGTAGTGATGTTGTTGTATAGAATTGTAATATATTTATGTATGTATAATAAAATTTTGGTGATTCGAATTTTAATTTAGTGATTCTATTAAAGTTCTTAGTTCTAATTATAAGAGGTTTCCATTTGAGCATCTCCCTGTATATATATATATATATAAGAACACTTATATATATATATATATATTTCTTCATTATCCAAAAAAATTATTTAATTACAATAGTCTTGTGTTATAATACTCAATAGCCCGGAAAATAATTTTAGTTGCTCGTACGATCAGTAAGTGATAAATGACTTATTTTTTATTCTATTTCATCGTGAAATTTGTTTAAAACATAATATAAAGATATAAGTATAATTATTTTAAAAAAAAAACATGAATGAGTATTGATGTTCATAACTTGATAAATTCTTTCGATTGCTTTTGAGTTTACGACTCTTATGTTTGTTACACGTTCTTCTCCACGAATTGAACAAAAGTCCTGGGGGGGGGGGGCTGCTAGTGAAACGAGAACATCACACTTCTACCTCCGGTAGTGCCATTTTCATACTACCGCATCATCATGCTTAAATTCACCTTTATTTTCATATATAGCGTGTCTTTGCTATTGATGCAGGGAAAAAAGGCGTTGCCAAAAATGCAAAGAATAAAACATCTAACAAGTCTGCCAAAACGGATGTAAGACGTGACCTTATTTACATCTACTTGTAATCTTTTCTGCCTTTAAATGTATATTATAGATCTCGTCCTCATAAATTACCACACCACGCAGAGTGAATTACTATAGTTTGATGCTTTCACATGCATGTAGCTGCTGCAAGTGCACTAGGTCTTGCATTGAGGCAGCAACTACTATATGTTCATGTGCTCAAGTATCAAAATTATACTACTTACTAGTTACTACTGTATGGATATATGGTAAACAAGTATAGAAATGACTACTTGTTTTTTATTAGACTACTTCTATTTTGTTCAGCAGTTCTTTTGGGGGTTTGATTGGATGTAGTTGTTTTGAAGATCCTATAGATAAAAGTGACGGTACATGCTGCATATTGAAATTCTAAACGAGGTGAATTGGAAATGGTTACAAGTGGAAAATCTTTGTAAAATTGTATTTAATGATCACAAAGAAAGTAGAAGAGACTGCGTCTTCTGGTTTATTATTGAGAGCAAATAATTAAGGTTTGTAACAAGGGTGTTGGTCCTACTAACGATGCCCTTATTTCTCATTATACATTCACAACTTTGTTGAGCTTGCATGAAACAACTTCCAATTGAAATCCAAGAGATGCAAGATTCTCGTGGGATGATTTCTAGTAGCCCTCGTATATGCTACCTATGTTTATTCCCAAGAAATTGGTCAACCTTAATTTGTTACCATTTGGTCTTCTGAAGTTATTTATTTATGTTCGCTCAGTCTGTTTAATGTCTATAAATTAGTGGAGGTATGATTTAGAGTATTTAACATTATCTATAAAACAAGTTCTTGTATTTTCCAAACTTATGACAATAGCTAAATCTACAACTGAACCTATTTGAACAGGAACAGAGTGATTCGGTTTGGATGTTGCTATCAGATTCTGAGTCTAATCCTGAAGCTAGTCCTGTAAGGAAACACAATGACATCCATCCAAAAGAAGTGTTGAGACAGGAAACTCCTCAGTATTCAGATAATGAGAAGGGCAATGTCACAGTCCTTGAAGAAACATTAAAAGAAACCTCTAAGCAGAAGTCTCTGATAAAGAAGAAAGCAGAGGATCAGTTATCCACTACAAAGAAATTAGATGACCATGCAAAAGGAGGTACCAAGGGCCTGGACATGTGTATTATGTAGATATGTGATGTGTATGGTTACAGCAATGCTTTGAAGTGCAAATAAAGCAGTGTAAAATTAGTTGTGGAATGAGTCGCTAGAATTTTTGGATGTTCGTTAATTTATTTATGTGTCAATTGATAGTTTGAGGCTACTTTGAGCTGATGATTTTCTTACTTCAATTTTTTATGTTTCTCTGATGTGATGCAGAGAATTATGATGACATGGATGTTCCAGAGGAAGTAATATCTGAAAAGCCTGCTGGACCTTATGTAAGAATTCTAGCACCTGGCCTTGAATTACTTGAATACTTATTGCATTGTGAACCTCTCTCTCTCTCTCTCACTCATTTATATAAATATATATCATATGTGTGTATATGAATTGTAGGTCTTGTCTTCAAGTTTACCCTTGGTACTCCCTGAGAAAGTCCAGCGCTCAAAGGCAAGAGCAGTTGGTCAAGTTATGCTTTTTAGATTTAATATATTTCTATTACTACAATTTCGTGATGCATAAAAAAAAATATTTCACAACTTATGATGTTATCTTAGCCCCTCACCTACTCACTCTCTGGCAGACGGTATGAAGGACTTCTATATAAAGGATGACTGTCTAACCAATTTTTTGATAAATCTCTGTCTGAACTACAGTTTTTTTTTCTTTCTTCCCCTCCCCTTTTTTCTGATAATAAGTTTTCTACTCCTCAATGTAACTTGTTACGTTATTATCTATATTTTTCTGTTTTTTGCAGGCGCTTGTAGAGTGTGAAGATGAATCCATTGATCTAAGTGGTGACTGGTGATGTAGGTGCTGTTGGTCATGTGGTTATAACAGATAATCAGGACATGCTACTGGATTTGAAAGGCAAGCATTTCTTTCTACTAAAATGTGTGTGACTGTTATGTGGGTCGGATAGATCCACGGATCAGCTTTTTGATGGAAAAAACTAATTAACCCATGCAACATATATCAATATGAGTTCATTCCCCACGAAGCGCCTTATGCTTAAATTTCCAAGTTCCAACAACGGTTATTCTGATTTTTATTTTGGAAAGGAAAGGATTTCACAACGAACAGTTAAACTCCCCAGTTCAAATTGAAAAAATCGATTTGATGTCTCATGCCTGGCTATTTATGCTGGTACTGTGTTAATTTTTATCTGACTGGTGTATATTTCAGGAACCATATATAGGACCACCATAGTACCTTCACGGACATTTTGCGTTGTACGTAATTCTTTCAATCTGAGCCTACAACTTTAATCTCTCTCTCTCTCTCTCTCTCTCTCTCTCTGTCTATATATATTAAATATCCGTTTTTAGTTGTGTTTTCTCAAAGTTCTCATTTGTTCAGGTTAGCTTTGGTCAGTCAGAAGCTAAGGTTTGTTTCTTCTTTACTTGTGTATTGTTGTTATGACTTCAACTTTCCTACTTCCTAAGTTGACTTTGACACTAGTCACTCTTAGTTTAATTTTATAATAGATAGAGGCAATTATGAACGATTTCATTCAGCTGACACCACAGTCTAACGTTTATGAGGCTGAAACCATGGTTGAAGGTAAGACATATTTGAGCTCTAATGTGGTACATATATCAACATTTACGAAGTTTAGCTATCTGTATAGACGTGTGTTTATTCTCATATTCTGTCGTTATGGCTAGGAACATTGGAGGGTTTTTCATTTGGTTCAGAAGACGAGGCTGAAGATTTGCCTAAAGCCACTACCAATCAAAATGATCAAATTGAAGGTGCAGAGGAACGACAAAATGCAAAAGGAAACGGAAATGCTGAGAGGAAACCAGTATGTTTAACTAATTTATTAAGTATATTTGGGTTGTTACTGGTATGTTTTTATACTGATTGTACATGCCTTTTGTTGTCGTTCCTTATTCTGAGCTTTGGATTCAGGCTTTAGGACGCAAAAAGGGTAAATCTGTGGGAGGAAAGCCTCCGAAGAAACCAAAGAAGAAAGTGCAAGCCATGAAGAAAACCAAGGCCAAGAAATGAGCAGTCATGTATTCAAGTTTCTTCATTATGTCTACAGTTTTATTGCAATTTCAGTAATTAGGATTGTCACAGTTAAATTCTTAGGATATTGTTTTCAAAGAGCTACAGTTTAATCAAGGAAAAAAAGAAGATAGAGTTGTGTCAATTTATTATTTTCTGAGAGACTTGAAGTTTGTAATTTAGCCTTTTCTCTCGGGGATATAATAGGAACCTTAAAATAGATATTTTAGTAGTTGAAATAAATAATATTTTAGTTTGTCAATATAGAGTCAGTAATCATGTCACTAATATTATTTCCCTACACCGAATGAGATGTATATTCTGTTGCAGTAGAGCACAACAAAATGCCTACTGCATTTGTTATCTGTAGTTAGTTTGTAATTTATCTATTTTAAGCATGCCAATCTTCCCCAACATAATTTTCTCATTCCTTCTATTTATTAATCAGAAATAAGCTGCCTCAGTATTAATCCTTTGATTTCTCTTAGAAAACAAACTTTTCTAGTTCTGTTATTTAATGGTAAAAAGTGATTTTTGTTTCTTAATAAACTTATAAATGATTTCCAACTTCACAATTTACGTATGAGATGCAAGAAATAAAGCCTCCACAATTCATATCCTCTGCAGGACTAGATATCTTTTCTAGTACGGATTCCCATAACTCATTTTTTTCATTTCCTTGTCAAAGTATCATACATCATAAGTTTCCATATGACGACCAGAAAAAGTTGAATAAAAGTAAAACTACTATAACAATATACCTGACTCTGACAAGTTTCACCTATTTTCATAGATCAACTGCAACACCAACGAATCTTCTATGAATCAATGAAGAAAAAATAAATCAAACAATATTATATACATTGCACTAAGAAGAGAACAAGGTAAAACATTTACAAAATGTGTATAGACAGGTGAAGAGCCCGGGTGATTCTTAGAAAACATTAAAAAAGTATAACGGTAATGGTAAAGCACTTGAACAGTGAACTACTGTCAGAACAATTCACTGAATAATGCTTCAACAAAATTGACTTTACAAACAAGTAGGCCAGCCTAAACTATCAAGATGCATAATGAAATCTATAATTGACATAATCCAGGCCTCAACTTCACCCATACAAATTTATTTATATAGAAGTTAACACAAAAGTACTATAATCAATTATGTATGTATTAGGTGTAGCACTGCATATAGGCATTAGTCGAAACATTGTATAATTATAATGCTTAAGACGGAAAACTTACATATAACTTCATGCTCTAGCAGAAAACCTAATTCACTATATCGTCCAGTTTCAACTTCAGCTTCATAATACCGGATTGAACTACAAGTTCTCCTTTAGATAGCTCTACTTTTAAAACTCTTGCTTTCTTTTTAAGAGAACGAACATGGACCATGTCACCAACCTTCAGTAGATCTTGTTTCTTTCCTGCAAATTTGCAGACAAGTGCATGATCAATATACAAAAGACATAATAAATCACGAGCATAAAATTTCAAGGCCGTGAAGAGACAATAGATTAGAAACATGGAGACTTGTTTAATATAATGAAATTTGTGTAAAATATGGACTACAATAACAAAATAAGTTAAGCTATATGAAACTAAAGGAATATTATAGCAAGAATAGAATAAATGTAGGAATGAATACGGCACACAACTTTGAACAAAAAGGCCTCAAAATTCATTATAGTTCCCCTTTCAGCTTTTTCCAACCAAAACCCAACATAAAGGTTATTTTCTAAAAAGTAGGTAAGCATGACACGATACCACAAGATTTAGGGGGAAAAAACACAATACCACAAGCATTATGATAGTGATACCTGATGGTGCTTGCTTTATGTTACCAAATGAAACAGCATTAGTTGTAATAGAAGTTCCAATTTCTGCTTTTAGACCTTGACCATTAGATGATGAAGATGTCATCTGGCTGATCTCTGTGGTGGTAATTCTGGACAATTGGGCTGGAGTTGCCCGATATTGTCTCAGCTTCTTGTGAAGAGTAGAACGTGCTACTGCTGCTGACTGGGAGATTTCTTGCATCTGTCTATGTTTTTCGTTAATGCCATGTTCTACGACTTTCCTTCTTGCCACTAGAAGTCTTTCATGCAGATCTCTTGTGAGCCTAAAATCGAATTTTTAGTTATATTCTGGAAAGTACATCTATGTTCCAAAGTTATTTAGGCTGACACTGAGAAAACAATAAGTTTAAAATATAGGGCAATTACAAGGTAAAGAGCAGATTCTAATATAACGGAAATATTACATCTACTTATATTCATTTCTTCTTTTGAACAGGACCATGTCACAATGAGATTATACTTTTACTCATTTCTTCTTATCAAGATGACCAATATCACACTGCCCTTATACGATAGTAACGATAGACATTAGCCTGAAGAATCGTAAGTCTAACGAAGTCTAGTCAAGCTTCATTGTTAGAATTCCAGTTCATCTTTTCATTAGTAGCTTAAACATTAAACAAGCTTCCAGATGCATGTTTGAGACAACTTGAATTCCATGAGCTTACTACCATATATGAAACTGTTTCAGAGCTCATATAAGTTCAAACTCAGTAAATTAAGATCCTTTCCTTGAGTAAAGCAAAGTCCATAATCCATGAAAACACACTATATTCAAGATTTATTTGTAATTGACCTGAGCTCAAGATTTGTTGGCAAGCTGAGCTTAAACTTGTCTAATTCATAAGCCATAGCTGGTGTTCAAGGCTATAGATATATCAAGATGTGCGGTAAAAATGATAACAATGAAAACAAGCAAGTATATGAGAAGTAACGAGTGCTTGGAAAGAAATCATTACTTGACAATCATAGGCCAAACAGAAAATCATAATTCATAACTATTGAATAGAAGATACCCACATCAGGTAATATTGGGATTCATGAACATGCTCATGAAAATTCTGCTTAAACTTTTCCATATCAACTATTGCCTGCATTTGATGATACATAAAGTGACTTGTCAGTTTAGTGATCTGAATAGAGTTCAAAACAACAGTCGAAACAAGCAATAATCTATTCATTTGTGTCAGGAGTGTCATCATCTGCAAAGATTATATAAACGACATTATAAGAGCACATTCAATATTTCTTTCAGGACCCAAGATTTGTATAATATATAATATATCTGCCTTTTTTTTCAATCTTAACATGTACTATAGAACAGTGTTATTAAAAGAATTAAGCGCACCGAAGCGCAAACCTTCCTGGAGCCTAGGCGCAAAGCGCAAAAGCGAAGCTCGGGCTTTTTTGAAGCGAGGCGCACATTCATTAAATTTTTTTAAAATATATTAATTAGGATTATACATATAATGACTTAAGTTTATACGATAATTTATACTTCATAATATATTAAATCACACTTCTAGAGTAAAAAAAACATAATATATATACTTTATAATATATTAAATTATACTTAGAGGACAAAATAATATTGAGATTTAACATCAAGATTCGAAATTTAAAGTTTTTAGCTAAGTATTAGGCTATCCAATTCATCATCTTCATCCAAGTTCCAACTTCCAACATTGTTAGTGGTAAAAGTTTCTTACGTGAACTCTTACTTGAAGCAAACAATTGATTTTAACTTCGTTTCAATTTCGAGGCTCATTTTGATTGTGACCGAGAGTCATAGTGAGGCTCTCCAGCTCCGGAAGCTTTTGCAACTACTGCGGAGAGCAACTCTGAACTAGCGCTAAACAATCTAGGTTTCTTTTTCTTTTAAAGCGGCTGCCTGTTTACTTATCTTGAGCTTTTAAAGTTCTATTTGCTTTGGGCTGTATTTGTTGGGCCTTACAACTGATTCAATAACAAAACCCTATATATTTTTGCTAAGCTTCAATGAAGCGCGCTTTTCTGGGGCTTCTCGCTTTTGCACGCTTCGCGCTTTGCAACCATAAGCGAGCGCTTCTTTGAAGTTGCTTCGCTTCAACCATAGCAAAGCGCTTTGCGCCTAGGCACGCTTTTGATAACACTGCTATAGAAATTCGATATCTTGGTCAATTACATTAGAGGATTAGACATTCAACCATAGGTTTTCAAGTTATATAACAGTTTACTCTGCAGATAAATCCTGAAAAAACCTCTGGATATAGTTTATAACATTTGTTTCTATTTTTCTAATATATTTTAAATAAATACTTGCATAAGCGCATGGTTAAGCATGTTACCTCATTGATCTCGACACTAGCAGGCCCATAGCGTCCTCGAGCATCATCCAAGATTAAGTCAGGGAGTCCTAGTCTTTCAGCTATATTTATTGCATTCGAACGTCCTACATCAGAAGATATGTTATTTTGGTCATGCATATTAGTAGTTAGTACTCCGTATTGAACAAAAGGCACATCTAATAGAAGATAATACAATGTGACCATAACAAAAAGACACAAAAGATGTTCAATAGTGCAGAAAAAAAATTCTTAAAACTCTCCACAAAACCTGGTACATTCTAGTACACATTTACAATTATACATGGACAGATGGACTAGACAGTGAATGAATATTTAGATTATTCTGCCTTCTGTGTACTAGAGGAACCTGAGCTAGATCAAAGAATTTTCGGAGACAGTGAAAGGTCATGCAATGAATTAAAAAAAATACTAGTACAAAGATGCTCCAAATTGTTCCTATCTACTGTATCCAAAGGTTGCAACAGATGTGTGAGGAAAACCTGGTACTCCCCAAAGAATTTTATAGGTCGGCTTCAGGTTCACATCATCAAATTCCATGCATGCATTCTCAAAAGCATCATTGCTGTTTAATACAAAATCTCGCAACAAACTAAAATTCAGCTCACGGCTTCAAACGAAGATATGCAGCTTCAAAGGATTAAATGCACAAGTCATTCGCTACCTGTATTTTAGGGTTTTTAGTTCCCCGTGATGTGTTGTAGCTATGGTCAATAGAGAACCAGATATAGAAAATGATTCAAGCAGTGACATTCCCAGAGCAGCTCCTTCCAAGGGGTTCGTTCCTGCACCAACCTAAAAGTTAAGCACAAACATTTAGTATTGCACATTCCATATTGAAAATTTTAGTTTTAGCATCTATTAAATTCTTGTCCTCGTCAAAAATTATCGTATACATATAGATAGATTTTTAAAACTAATGTAACAGAAAGAAAACTGATCACTGAAGCCCGTATACATACTTCATCCAAAAGCACTAAAGACCTGTTTGTTGAATGCGATAGAATCTCCTGCAGAATTTGATGAAGAAAAAGAAAGAAATCATCAGTAATGACTAGAATGTCACAATTTGCCAAGGCAGTCTTTTATTGTAGGTGTGTGGCATATACACATTATCATGGAGGGCCACTGAAACAGGACACTCACAAGCCGTAAAATTTACTAGAACTAGGACATAAGAGATGACTTGTAGATATTACCCTGCCTGATATGACAGAATTTTGTTGTAATGATGACACAACAGAACAGCACAGTAAATGAAGCAAAATTAATATTTAAAGTGTTTTTCATCTACCTTGAGGTTAATGCCAATACTTAACACTGTTTTTATTACATGCAGTTACTTCACATCTTATAACAGCAAGTTAGTCTGATCTTTATAGCAATATCCGGGCCAGATTTCCAACCTAGGCTATGGCCATGGGTGGCCTTGGTCCCCCCCACCCCAAAAAAAAAAGATTTCTAGTGTGTATATATGCTTATATATCAAGTACATTGGTAAACCTAAATTGGCAGCTTGATTTTATGAGTTAAAACTGCTGAATTGGCAGCTTGGTTTCAAAAGTTACATTATCTATATTATTTCTGCTCTACTATTATTTATTCTTTATTTAAAATATATCTTGATTGTGTAAACTAATAAGAAAAAAATGCTCAATGTTTTTTTTGGCCCCCTCATCATATCATCCTGCGTCCGCCACTGGCAGAAATGACAAGCACTACATCGAACTATGAAGAAAGATTAAATATTAAATTATCTTCACAGAAAGCCCTGTGATTGACAGTTTTGTAATAGGAGAGATCTCGAAGCAAAAATATTATTTCCCAACATAGTATGGTAAATATTCTTTTGAAGCAAAGAGGGCCAACTCCATGACTGTTGTCAAAGTCATGCAATATTTATTAAAATATTCAAGTGGCATACACTAGTTTGCTTCAAATGTCCAGAAAAGGTAGACAAGGATTGGGACAAGGACTGCTCATCACCGATATCAGCAAATACAAAATCAAACCAAGGGATCTTTACTGGCCCAGATGATAACACATAAAGTCCTGCAATGCAAACACTATTATGAGTTTAAGAAAAACAGATAGTTTTCCCATGAGAAAACTTAGTAGCAGTAAACTTAATATCATTACAAGACCTAGCGGTGGAAGTGGTTGTAAATATGTGTAATATGATACACTTGGTACAGGAAAAAATTCAATGATGCCAGATCATTCTAGGCAATCACAGCACTGATTATCTTCCATTCAATAAATAAGTGTTCTGCCATGTACACAACTTGCTACTTGTTCTTACTTTAATTTATTCATTCCTTATTAATTATCCCTAGAAGATGACTAGATGTCCTTTGACCTGCAAAAGAAAAGATAGCTAACGTAACAGAGCTAATATCTTTCCTACAAACCTTTTCTACCACTTCACACAATTATAATGAACTTTTAAGTTTTAAAGTCATCCGAGTAGAATAGATAAGACAGTTACCAACCTGATTTTGCCATAATTGCAGCCAACCCAACTGTTTTTAGGCAAATGGTTTTACCCCCAGTATTGGGGCCAGTAATCACCACGACTCTAGTTGTTCTAGCAACAAATATATCAACTGGGACAGGTTTACCTTGTTCCACCATTGCTACCTAAGAGAATTATTACAAAAAATTACCAATAAGAGAACATTTAACAAATTCATGCATGCTGAATTCTATTATCAGGTTAAACCTACTACTTCAAGTGGTTACATGTGATTGCAAGGACGAAAGACTTATATCTTCTTCTTTTTGGTAAACATTTCCTCCTTGCTGTTTCCTCCTCCTAATTTCCTGAAGAAATATGCAGAAGATAAAGCAGAATCTATAAAAAGTTAAGGCACTGATGTCGATGTAACATGGAATGCTTATTACAGGAATATAAATGTATCTCATTAACTATTACAATATAGATACTACTTGTGCATATAGTTTTTGCATCTAAAAATTCGACAGTGAATATCTGTTTCTATACAATTTCTAGTCTGGCCAATTTATTCTTGCCTGGATGCCAATGGCACTCACATAGATGCAAGAGAATTGCAAACTACTTCTAACAAATTAATGCAGTACAGAAAGTTGCGGTGCTGGGACACTGACATAGTTTGCCAAGATTGACAAATCTAATCTAAGTAAAAGTAGCAAGCATCCTCACCTCTATTTATACCCCCTCCCCCCTGAAAAAAAAAACATCAGCAAGGAAGTAGACAAGTGATAGGTTAAATCCAAGATAAAGACACTTCAAGTCAAACCATCTTTATTTATTTATTTTTTAGCAAGATTGCAGATTATGTGACAGTAATAAGAATGCAACTTATGCCCATCCGAGTGTGCAACTTACAGCTTTAGCATCATTGACATCTTTTGTGGCTTTTTGCAGATTCTGCTGATGCTGTTGAAGAAGTAAAGGATGAAAAGCTTTTGGAAGATACAAATTCCATTTCATTTGAGTGGGGTGTGATGCTTTTGCAATATCATCTTCCAATAATTCTTTCACACTCTTGTCATTTGGATAATATAGATCTGGACATGTGCCTCCGAATAAAAGACTATAAGTTGCCCGAGCATTTATCTAATTTTTGAAGTGCAGAAAATTAATTAGAGGTGAAACACAATGATAGTGACTTGCTAAGATAAAATGCAATTCAAGGACAACAAACTGAAGACATATCAATATAGAAATCTTAGTCCCACTAGTGGTACCTACCACATCTAGTTGAATGATATCCTTAAACAGATTTTCAATATCATCAAGATCCACTTGAATCTGAGCCAGACAAAAGAGACTTATGGAAAAGTGATTTACAGCTACAAGGAATTAATATAACTAAAAAAAGAAAGAAAAAAACCTTCTGTGTTATCCTTAGCAGCACTTCTGCCTCAGCCTTTAATACAGACTCCTTTGCTTGTTGCAATTCATCATTTAATGGCACAGCAGAGAGAGGCTCCATGATGCTTTCTGCACCAGAACCACTACAACAGCATATCATACCTTTTAAAATGTTTCACTCAGAGTAAAGATTCATCAAATATTTAAACAAAATGTACTCCAAATATCTGACTGAAAAATAACATATATATCCACAAAAATTAAAGCAAAAAAAATGCAAAACATGTGAATTTTAAATCACCTTGATAGCAACAGACCCTCGATATTTCTTTGCAGATCGGTTTCTGATTTTATACACCATCTTCCATCAATCCTCCTTACTTCCTGAAGTCAAAAGAAAATGAGGGACAGATACATGTAAACTGAAATAATATGCCCGGTGGAAAATTTACCAGAGAGGATGTTTCAATCGTTTCAGTCCTAATTATAGCTTCCATAAGCTGGTATAACTGAACAACGAAGATAATGGTGCATAAGAATTCAGATTAAATATGAAATGATAAGTAACAATATGTGATACAAGCAACAGAGTTCTTAAATTCTTGCATGTAGTGGAACCATCATAGAATTCAATTACAAAATATCACAAATCCAGACTATTCCCTCGACAGTAAACTTGGCGGAGAATGAAGACTTGAAGACAACAAGTATTACTGACAGCATCATTGGCGGGGATAGTTGACAACAGCTTTGGAGATAGTATGTTTCAATGAACTATCAAGACTTGACAGCAAAGTATGCGGAGCCAAAAATATTGTCACCATATAGAAGCTAGAAGTTGACAGTACACTTTTAGTGAAGCTGACAGTCTGTTCCAGGTAGCAGACTAAGACAGTGAAAACACAAGGAATGATTTGGACATGTCTATCTAGTCTGTCAAGTCTACTACTGCAACTTGAGAGAAGACAAGTAAAAGATAAAGCGTGTTCAAGGAGTCAAAGATTTCTGCATATCTCAGAACTGTTTTATCTACAAATGGAATGAAGACAAGGTTGAACGAGAAAAGCACAGTTTTTATTTCAAGCTTTGTTCTAGAGCCAAGGAAAAGTGCACATGTAATTGGGATATGTGTTTCAGTATAAATACACATATTTCACAAGTACTTTTTTCTTATGCAACTGAGCTAGATTTTCTCTCAAGTATAGAAACAATAGCAAATTCATTTTTATTGTTTTTATCGAAGCTAGAATTCATTTCCAGTCAATTGTAGCAAACCAAAAATAATAAAATTATTTTTGAAGTTTAAAAACACTGTGTTTGTCTTCTTTATCTGCTTTGATTGTTTGCATCTCAAACTTGTTAATTATAAATCTTGTTTGTTGTTAGCAAGAAATAGTTATAATTAATCAAGTTGCATTCAACCTCTCCCTTCTGCAGCACTTATCTTACTTAACATAAACCTATTTGAAATATGTAATAAGTAATCGGCATTACTAATGAGGAATCAAAATCAAATGTTGTTTTATAACTTCAGACTCGAGGGGGAATAATGAGATTGTGAGGCTTTGTAATGTTCAAACTTCAAATGCAAACCTCATTCAAGCAGTAAAGAAAACCAGTGTTTGTCAGGGTCATCTTACTTAGCTATATATATACTTAGTTTAATTAGTGAGTTATAAAAATAACAATGTTCTAATTAGTTGGTCAAGTCAAATGTGTTTGAATGAGCCTAATAAATAAATGAACTTTATAGTAGCTATTTTTTAAGTTGAATGAAATACTTCATTTTTCCTTTTTCCTCTCTTCCTTTTTTTATGAAGTCTATGCAGCTTGGATGTTGAACAATTGACTTTTACGGGACTTGACTACAACTTAGAATTTCTAATCACCAAATACTTGATATCATCTACGAATATAAAAAAATTCCCACTAGCTCCAACAAATGAATCCAAATGTAAAGGGCTAGATGCCTTGTCTTATTTGAATTATATATCTAGGTCATTATGCTCAAAGTCTCAAACTTCAAAATGATATCTCTTGTCCTATAACTGTGCATTTTGAAGTGATATCGAGTGCTACATGTAGGGTGTTTAAAAAGCTTATCATGATCTTCAAAACTTCACCAAGTCATCGTTTAACTAAAAAAGCTCCGGTCTTAACGCCCCTAATACTGCCGTGCAGCCTTTCCTCGGGTTCTATTGGACCCTTTAAAACAAGCAAAAGCACATATTACCTTTCTTTCGAGCGACCGCACTTGTTCACGAGAGCGCTTCAAGGTCGAACTCTGCGCAAAGCCCTCAAGAAAATCAATAATATAGAAGCTTGCTATGTTATTGATAGAACAATGAATAACCTATTGTGCATGAAATATGGACGTAAATACAAACCACATCAATCTATAACCAACAATCTGTTGTTTGATAAAAGGAAAAGAAAAGTCACATCAAGGGAAATTGTTTCACTTAAATATCAAAACTATGTGACTTGCCTATAGTAAAAGCACTTTCATCTAAAAAATTAGAGAAAAAAATTAATAGATACAAATTACAAAGTTTGAATGCCTTCAAAATTTTATTACTGTCTTACAGCAGAATCTTTTACTGTGCCATCTTCATCTATAAGCTGCTGAATGAACTTTATTAAGGATCCACTTGTAAACAACCCTAATATCTGCAAACATATAAGCAAAGAAAAAAATGCCAGTAAATATGACAATCTATAACATATTTTCAAATGAAAGATCCTTGAATACATACTATTTCTGCAAGAGGCATGAAACGTTGTAACCAATCTGCATCATCCTTAATAGCAGCTTTCACATTCAACTGCAAAGTTTCTGCAAACTGAAGTAGAACTACGAGGGCTATTGCTTCATTTCCACCAACATGTAAACCCCTTCTCGCGTGTTGCATAGCAGATTTAACCTATGAAAGGGTCAAGCCAGAAAGCAATCTACTTTACTCAGTCATAATTACATATTGCAGTTCCTGACACTGATTGTTTGATAATTCCAAGAGAGATGTCAATGATGTCTTAAGGAGTGAAGATTGTGTAAACAATTTCATTTGAGACTCGTTTTTTAATAATATAACAAAAAGAGGGAGGATGAAGAAATGACGACAACAACTTCTTAATCTCCTGCTAAAAATATTAGTGACATTCTATCACAATATTATAATCATACATCTTAACCTTGGTGCGATGAGATTGCTGAAGAACTCAAGTAAGCTTTAGTTCAGTTGTAGATCATAAAGAATCCTTTTTTAGATAAACAATGTGTATAAACCATCCAAAGCAAGGGTCTAAATATAATAAAAACAAATTATATATTAAAAAGTTATTATTGATTAAAATATTATTTGTTAAAGTTATACATTATTTATAATTATATATATATATATATACATATATTGCAAACAAAAGAGTAATCAATCATATTTTTATTATAATTTAGATAAAATGGATTGTAACTTAAACTAAATTCTAATAAATAATATATTACAATTTAGTAGATTTTATAATGAATATTAAAAAATTATTACATACAATTTTAATTTTATTTACATAAAATAATTTTTTAGTCCAATTAGAATATAACTCAAATAGTTGTTAAGAGAATATCGGGGGAATAAATTTCTGATTATAATAAAATAGAATTCTAATAATTGAACTACAAATAAAACTCAATAATTATATTATTATTAATAAATATATATTCATTAAATATTATCTTAATCGACTATACCAAACCGACCAAAGATCTCTTCTTCGACTATGATTATATAGTATAGTCTGGATACATAGCCTCTACTGAACCATACAATAACTAAAGTTTCTAAAATTTAACTTTCCTAGCAAGAGTCATGGGTTTGAATTTGATTTAACCCATACTATCTTGGTTATCCATTATAATTTATATACCTCTGGTTGCATTACAAGAGAATCAATACGTAAGATGTTTGCACATATTTCTAAAATGTGGTATAAGTTGCAGAGAATATTAAAGTCCTCTGTATTATCCACATAAAGCTACCAACATTTTCTAGCATATAACAATAAAAAATTACTTCATTTGAGCGAACTGACAATGTAAACTTATGTAACTCTACATGCATACAATTGCAATAATCTAAATGTTTTACGACTACCACTTTCAATATAACAAGACTCAAATCATTTATGAAGTCTACTTATTGTTGACAAAATGTAACCCTATACTTGAAGCTTATATGATTAGTATATAATCACTTTTGTATACATATACATATTTTTAATTTGGTTTCTCACGATTGTAATTAAAATTATAAGACAAATAAAACATTAATCTTGCAACTTACAATGGACTTCTTTGTGGAATTTAGATGTAAATATATAGTTTATATAGATGAAGAACAAGAAAATCAAGGAAAAAAGCAACACACTAACCAATTGAACATGTATGGCACTAAAATCCATGGAACAGCCATAATTGTGCATCTCGACAGCTGCATTAGTTTCTTCTAAGAGTCTCAAACTCTCCTCGTATGTTTTATTTAACGACCATAGCTGTGCCTGCCCACAAAAGAAACAACTCAACTCAAACTTGATATCTGGTTTAAATACAAATTACATATAGTAACAAAAAAGAGAGAGACCTCTGTAGCTTGCCGACCTAAAGAGGTACCGGCAAAGGATGCCACGGAGAGAGAAAGTTTGTCCCATTGCAGGAACCGAAGACTGTTACGTACAACGGCTGGTTGATCGAAACTGACGGAATTTTCTACCGGCGGTAAGGAGGACGAAGAAGATTTATTCAGGAAAGCAAAAGGAGTGAAGAAATTCAATCGAACAACAAAATTTGATTTTCTTCTTAGTCTTCCACCAAATGAAATACTAGTCCAGAATGGTAAAGTTGAGGCAATTGAAGACGAAGAAGAATTGCAGAACACCGGTTGAATCAAAAGCATTTTAATTTAGAATTTGTTGGCTTATAATATACTAGTCAACTGATGAAAGAAATGGTAGGGCAACAATGAGTAAAGTTTTTGTTGTTGGCAATGTAAGTCATAAAGTGATCCCAACACCAAAAACATATCTAATAACATAAGAGGGTGGAGAATGTCTTCAATGTCACAAGTGCTCGGTCTGAATAATTCCTACTGAAAAATGATATAGAAGAAAAGTCAGAAAGAATCTCGCCTAGTAGGTTCCTAAAATATGACATTAATTTCAATAAAATAACTTATGCAAGTTTCCTAAAAAGCATATGCTTCACCCCCGCAAGATAACACATTCAGGATACATGAATCAGAAAAGCCAGATTGAGTAAAAGTAATATGAAAAAATATTGATGATTATAGAAACTATAAGAATAAGGAAGGGTTACAAAAAGCGATGAACTAGTTTGCCTTTCTAAACCTTAAAGGGTACGAGACATCCAAATAGTCAAAATCAAATAAGGTTAGCTTACGGTTCAGGTAATTTATCATTTCCGCAACTTAATCTAGTTAAATCGTGTGAAAGTATAACCCAACTATATAAAAGCTATTCTTTGTACATCCAAGAAAAACTAATATAGATAATTAGCAATCGAACAAATATAAGGCAAGATCTATTACAGTGAACAACTGTCCGGACAATTTGTTAAATAGTGCTTCAGCAAAATTGACAGCATTAATCAAGTGGATGAGCCTTAAATTAGTCACGTAAAGCACCCTGCAATTAGCAGAATTTTGATTCCAGAGCAGCTCCAAATCTAACTCAAGTTTCATAATAGAATGAAAAAATATTGGACCAACAGCAGAGAAGGATCTCTTGAAAGGAGAGGTATGGGAATGTGTGCTGCGTCCACGCTTAAATGTGCAACTAACAGAAGGGGAACTCTCTATTCTTGGCCCAGAATAGTTGACAGGTAAATAACATAACTTGGGAGCATAACCCCAGATTTTCCAAATACCTCCACTACTTACGAGTATCAGCAAGCTTCACAGTCTAACCGAATGGGAGCGCAACCACAGATTTTCCAAATACCTCCATTACTTACGAGTATCAGAAAGCTTCACAGTCTAACCGAAGATTGCACAACCAAATGCTCTACCCAGAATGCTCTGCAGGGTAGGCCCAACACAAGGCAGGAAGCTGTCAAATTTGGACTGGTTTTTTCGACGGCTGTAGAAATTAACCCGCGCCTCTTAGTTTTTGCCTAATCTGGTGATAGACTTGCACCATTAATTAATTAACAAAGACCGACTTGCTTTGTTTAGAAGCCTAACAAAATGGCTATAGCCATTGCTATAATATGGCAGTAAAAAGTATTTTTTTGATGCTAAAATGGAACTTGCACGTGAATGCTAGTTGTAAATTGCAACCAATTGCCTTGGACTTGCTATGACATACTACTTAATCCAAGAATGAATAAAAAACAATTATCTGGGGAAAAAAAGAATGAGTGAGTCCCTCAATACATAAAGTAAAGCCGTATTATTCTGGTTGATAAAAGAAAAGAAAGAATTACATAAAATATTTCAAGACGAATACTATGCAACAATTAGTACAAGAACTTTTATGGGAAATTATAAATTCGACAGCAAGCATTAGAAGTAGTAAAAATTGTATGCAGTGTATATTATGATTCAAGTATAATAATTAGTTGAGGCACAGAAATAATAAAAAGGATGAAGAATAATATTGTAGAAAGTAACAAGACAAGTATAGCAACAGCAATTGAATTCAACCTATAGTGTATATATATACTACTAATACAGGAGGACAGCTACAAGTACAAAGTAGAAACACGAGACATGTAATGCAAACATCATATCACATATATTACCAACCAGGTAACAAAGAAGAAGAAGAAGAAGATATGATGAGTCTGTTTGTTTGTTGAGGTTGAGGTTGAGGTTGAGACTTGAGCGCGCGCGACCACGTACACATAACACACACACTCTCTCTCTCTCTCTCTCTCTCTCCAAAAAGAATAGGTGATCCAAAATATGTATTCCATTCCGTCCATAAGATGGAAGTCCAAATTATTAGACTACAATCCCACCCAAATGGGTTTTACTTGTACATATACTTGATCCACACTCTCTCCAAATGCCCCCATCTCATCGTCATACAGTCCTATATTGGGCCTGCTGATTCTCTGGGGATGCATATATAATAAATCCAACGGGAAAGGGGAAACAAGGCTCATTAGTTACTCTATTTAATTAGTAGGAGTAGCACGCCACTCATATGTACTCCCAGCCCAAATGGTTAACTTTTCATTTTCATTTTAAATACAGTATTATTATAGTTTCGTCCATTTGTTCAGCCTGGACACACTGGAAAATGCAACTATACCATCACAAATAGCATTTGAAAAGAAAATTAAATTAAAAAATTTATTCACAAAAAAAATATTTAAAAATAATAATTTTAACTATATAGTCAAAGTTCTTAAAACAATGCATCATGCATCAAACGTCAAATATTATCAAACAGAGGGAATCCTATTGAATACGTAGTTTCATTGAATGGTAAGCTTCATATGTAGGCCGGTACAAAATTCAATCTACCGAATGGTCAGAAATCTATTCATAGGAAACCATGGAATGTGACATAAAGCGGAAGCAAAGTTTTTATGTGGGTTAATAGGTTAAAATATTACTCCACTGTATTCAGCTTTACAGTTGATTAATCATTATAGCATGTCCAGTGCAAGAGCCCATTTCTCATTTTGTTGGGTCCATTTGATGTGCCAAATAAGCAAAAATTGGACTTAGTATATAGTTGGCCAAATTGTTCCAATGCGAATCCACATTTTTGACAGTAATCTAGCCTCCTTGTTATATTATGAAGAAGAGTAAATAACATGTAAAGAATAAAATATAATATAAGAACATGAATTGCAGAAATGGGTTTGGCCCGGCTTGGTGGGACAGGACAGAATCTTTTTTATGCTCCAATGCAGTAAAAAAACCCAAGTGCCCTCCTCTCTCTTCCATGTCACGAGTCAGGCCTTGCGTTGGACCTGCTCCTAAGTACTGTACTATCGTACTAGTATTTGTCTATGTACTATCAATAATTACTGTATAAGATTGACTGTGTGACAGATATTAGAAAGAAACACCGAATGTTTCCAAACGATTAAATCAGTAGAGTTTAAATCTACAGTAACACAAAAGTATATTCACCGAAAATGATTGCTACCTAAATGAGTACTAAATTACAGTACAAAAAAGATATCACGGAATTTTGTGGTGCTGTGTAGATTACCAAGTGGAAAAGTCTTTGCAACTGTTTTGTCCTTTATGTTTATTTTCCCACAGCATTATCCACATGTCAGAAACTCAAAGGCCTGACACTCCCTATACATATGCCTATTAACTTGATTCATTTCCACCCCATCTGTTTCATCACTTGATATTATCACTTGTTGCAAATCTAATACCATGGGTCATATAATTGATCAAGAAACTGGTAACCCTGCTGATAAAATGAATTTAAATACTTCGTATTTTCGATATAATTCTCCTTTAGTTCAGGTGGCCTTGATTGGTTTAGTATGTTTTTGTTGTCCTGGAATGTTCAATGCTTTATCTGGGATGGGTGGCGGTGGTCAGGTCGATCCCACCGCTGCCAACAACGCCAACACTGCCCTTTACACCACGTTTGCTGTTTTCGGAATCTTGGGTGGTGGAATTTACAATATATTAGGCCCTCGTCTCACTCTTTTTGCTGGTTGTTCTACTTATATTCTTTATGCAGGTTCTTTCCTCTATTACAATCATCACAAGCACCAGGCCTTTGCTATTGTTGCTGGAGCTTTACTCGGTATCGGAGCTGGCTTGCTGTGGGCTGGTCAAGGTGCTATCATGACTTCATACCCACCTCCGGATAGGAAAGGAACTTATATATCAATGTTTTGGAGCATTTTTAATATGGGCGGTGTTATTGGTGGTTTGATTCCATTTATCTTGAATTATAATAGAAGTGAAGCTAGTTCAGTTAATGATGGAACTTATATTGGTTTCATGGTTTTTATGACCATTGGAACAGTTCTTGCTCTTGCAATCTTACATCCTAGTAAGGTTATTCGGGATGATGGTTCGGTTTGTACTAATATGAGGTATTCGGATGTTCGGACTGAGTCGTGGGCGATCTTGAAATTGTTCATGGATTGGAAAATGTTGTTGATCTTTCCGGCTGCCTGGGCTAGTAACTTTTTTTATAGTTACCAATTCAATAATGTAAATGGGATTTTGTTTAATTTGAGGACTAGAGGATTGAATAATGTGTTTTATTGGGGAGCTCAGATGTTAGGTTCTGTTATGGTTGGTTACATTATGGATTTTAGTTTTAAGAGTAGGAGAATGAGAGGTTTAGCTGGTATTACAGTTGTTGGAATTCTTGGGACAGCTATTTGGGGTGGAGGGCTTGCGCATCAGATTGGTTATTCTCGCGGTGATAAGCCTGAGAAACTGGATTTTAAGGATTCAGGTTCTGCTTTTGCAGGGCCTTTTGTGTTGTATTTCAGCTATGGACTGTTAGATGCTATGTTTCAGAGCATGGTTTATTGGGTTATCGGAGCTTTGGCCGATGATTCTGCTGTACTTAGCAGGTAAATTATCAGAGCATGGTAGTATATCTTAGTAAAGTAACGATTGATAGTTTGATACAGCAAATTTCCAAAATTTTCATTGCTTGATTATACTTCCAATTTATGTAAATTGAAAGATAACTGGCATTGGTTGCAGATATACTGGATTCTACAAGGGAGTGCAGAGTGCTGGAGCAGCAGTTGCTTGGCAAGTTGATACTCATAAGGTGTCATTTCTTTCTCAATTGGCTGTGAATTGGGGACTGTGTACTATTAGTTATCCATTGTTGGCAATTTTAGTCATATTAGCCGTGAAAGATGAGAGCAAAGTTGAAGAGGGAAGTAGCAATGAGGTTGCACATTCAGACACTATCGCAGATTCCATGGACAATACATATGGTGGGCTTAGCAAGTCAACTTAATGTGGCATATCATTTTTTTTGTTTCCATACATTCCGCTGTTATTACCTGCTCTTCAGAGTATTTAGTTTTAACTTGTAATTTCAATTTAGTTATACATGTAGTGTTTCTCAAGTATCCAAAGCATCAATATACATGAATGAAACCTTTGTGTGGTGTAAGCTTGTCCCATGTTTTCACTGACTTGTTCATTTGTTCCGCATAACATTATCAGTAGGTTTGTACCAAGGTTTTTCATGTGTGTAAGGTTTCACATTGTTCCGAACATTGCCTACATTCAGAATTACTGTGATATAATACCACATAATAACTGATGCAAGATATCGTCTGAGTAGTGGTTCTTATACCTTATACCTTACAAGAATCGACTGCCAAAGTACTGGCCCCTAAACGTTTTCACCAGAGCTTTTGAGAAAGCTGTGAGTTCGGGAAGCACATTTGCTTGTCTTAAAAGTAATTATTGTATGTTTTTACAGGAACTTGATTGATCTGATGCATTAGTGATTACAAGGTAATGCAGGACAACTCGTGAAGTTGATGATTTATAATATAAATACAATAATAGATATAACTTGGGTGAATGAACCGCAGAACACCCACTTACCCAAGGGTTTCCCAACCGCAGAAGGGAAAAAAGCTATTGATCGCAACCCATAAAAGAGACCCAATTCAATATTCAAATATATGCTTAATTAGCATATTGATATATACATCTTGTTCCTTTTAATGTTGATGACAGTGGTGGACTTACATAAAGTGCATGGAACTGTGAAGGGGGTAGCAAAAAAATTGAAATTTTAGTCTTGGATGTGAAGAAGTATGTCAATGATATACTGTATAGGCAAATCACACCACGAGTTTCGGAATTTCACTCACACGTTCCTTCAGTTACCTAACAGAATACTGAAACAGGAATCTGTCCTATATTACACAGATTATTTGAGCAGAGTAGTATTAAGATTTTGTAGGTACCACATCACAGTCTCCTTTACCAAATGTTGTACAATCAAAATCAGACCTAGTATAGGACTATAGGGTCCATACAATTTCATACGCTGATTAGAGGATATTGCGTGTGATATATTTCTAATATGTATACGTGCACGCGAATTGAAACAAACGACTCAAAGTTGCCGAAATCTGGATGTAGTCTCAGGAATGGTAAAGCTGTTGTAATATGTAGAAGTTTGTCAGGCATTTGATGATTTAACTTATGTTAGGCATGTGAAATATGAAGATCTTTCTCCAGTGCTTATGCTTATGGTTGAAAACTTGAAATTAGCTAGCTACTCTTGAACTATTTGTAATACTATTTATTTAAATTCTTGATAATCTAATATTTGACTTTCAGTAACTTGCGTAGTGGCTGTTTTGCAGCTGTGAATATCAAGCTGGCAAGTCGATCTCCAGTTGCAAATGTTTTTAAAGACTTGTTCTAGTATTTGAATCCAGCAGAGTTAAATGTATATTAATGTCTGTTTCATTAGAATTTCTGTCCCCAGGTGAAATAGTGAGAAATCTATAATCCTTGTAACTAGATCGATATTGACAGCCTACATTAGCTAGCTAGTAGAGCTGCATTCTTGCTGGTTTATAAGATGCTCAAAAACAAATCAGAAGGCCACAAAGTTAGCTCTGATGGCCTGATTACGGATTAATACTCTTGTTTTTTACCAATATAGAAGAGCACTGACAGACATTGTTGTTGTTATTTAAGTTCACAAGTCTCCACTAGCTAGCAAACAGGACCACGTACATCTGATGTCTTATCTTCTCTTCAATAACACGACTGCAATCAGTTATGAAATCAGAATATCCTGGCCGGCCGAGGAATGATCGAGATACATCATCTTAATTAATTTTAGCCTTTATACAGTACACCACCTTGTATCGATACATTGATTCCGCAAATATCAACTTGATTAGTTTCACAAGCTTTTCTTTAATTCTTTTAAAGTTAACTAGAAAGATGCTGGTTCTTTTAAAAATATATGTACTGATCTATGCTCTTTAGGCATCTTTTAATCACCTGGTAGATTGGTTATGAGAAAATTATCTAGGACGTACAGCCGTCATATAACAAACAATATTTAGGCGAAATGAGAGTCATGAATTGATTGGATTAGACGAAGCATGTCCTCCAAAAAAATGTAACAGTGTATCGTCATAGATTACCCATCAACGCATGAAATATATTCCACTAGAGCTGGGCATTTTATTCTTCTTATTTGCTGGACATTGTTACATGAGCCTCAACTTATTTAGATATTAATTCCCGTCTGATTTATGCAGTTAAATCTAAGAATTAATGCTCAAGCTACGGGGGTAGGGACAGCCTCAGTTTTCTGTTCAGATTTTGGTGCAACTTCCTCGGCTTCTGGTTTCTTGGCAGGTTCTTGATCAACTTTCTGCTCAGCTGCTTCCTCCTTTGGCTTCTCCTCTGGGGTTGCCTCTGAAGTTTCTGGTGCAGAAATATCTATCAAAGGCTCTTCTTTCTTCTCTTCACCTCCATTGCTCTCCTGCATTATGCATGTGAATATGAAATCAATTAATCGATCATTAATGCAAGTGTATTCTAAATCTGATTATTATAAGTCTTTGTTTTACTAGCTAGTTAATAATATCATATAAATTATTATGCACGAGTTTACTTAGAACTAATAATTACCTGGGGAACAGTCTCTGCCACGGGCTCTGCAGGATCCTCAGCTGGGACATGAGCATCGAGAGCCAAATCCTTAGGTCTGCTCGCACAACCTCCCATGATTCTAAAAGGGTGCGAGCTAGAGACTGTTCGAATAGGAAAAGTTAATGATGATGCAGAATAAGGAAGCTTAACCAAAATCCTTGAGGGCTGTAAACAGCAATAGACTCAAACGGGTGTTTATATAGAGGTTGTTTGCGAACAATATTAATGTTTTCTGCCTAATATTAAGGAGGCAACAGAGATGAATTTTTGTTGGCATATGTGGACAAACACCATGCATTCGTTTTTCTTTGGATGCCATGGAAATAGGAGTCCAAGGAAACTGAACGCTTTTTTGGGGTTACGTAAAATTAGCAAACAAGTCATGTATGTATAGCTCCTACATACAAGCACACGCAAATTAAACTACAAAAATAGTTTTATTTTACTGCTTGGATATCGATCATATGAACAAGTTAATTATATCTAGTTTTTATAATTGCGTAGTATATAGATATTTAACTGGTCTATTTATCAAAAATACAATTTTTTTAAATTTTTTTTTTGCGATTTCATTACATTTTGAATTTTTTTGCAAAAATACGATTTTGCAACTAATGCAACATGATGCAATTAAAATCAACCTCAAATGCAATTTTTTTTGAAAAAAATTGAAATTTGAAGTTGATTTTAGTTGCATCAATTGCATTGATTGTCAAACCGTATTTTTTGAAAACAAAATTTAAAATTATATTTTTGTAAAATAAAAAATAAAAAGAACGCATTTTTATAAAAAAATTGATATTTTTCAAAAAAGCATGATCACTCTAAATTCTGATTTTTTTCGAGCGAAAATAAGATTCACTAAATCATAATTATCTCTTCTTCTATATGTTCCAACATTTGATTATATTCAATAATTTATACTCCCTTTATTCCCTTGTTCATTTTGAAAAAGTTATGATTTTAGTTAAATAAAATTTCTTTTATATATATATATTTATTTATTACATTAAAAAAATGAGAAAATTTTAAATTTTGAAATAATCAAACCTTTCAAAAAATAAATAAATGAATAATTAAAAAAATACATTATATTAAAATAAGAACTGAACATGTATTATTAAAAAAAATTATTTATAAGAAAAAGATATAAAAGAGATAGGGGGAGAGAATATTTTATATAGCTTAAACAATTTTGTTAAGGCATTCGAGATATTGATGTCTACTTTTAAGCTCCATTAATTTTAATGTATAAAAAAAAGGCAAGAAAATAATTAAAATTCGAAATCTTGAGATTGTATAAGTGTGAACATATATATATATATATATATATATATATATATATATATATATATATTTATAGATAATATATGTTGGCCCCACACATATAAAAAAGAAACGATTGAATATCCTTATTTATGAGATCGAGAGGAATTAGTAGAGATCATATCTGCATTTACTTAAAATTTTGGTGGCCTCCAGATCATGAACAAGATATTCTTTTACTACATTACGACTATACTTGTTATATACATCTATCAATCCCCATTACCCCTTTATTTCTTGAATCTCAAGAAAATTTTGGGTTCCATCCCCTACCATGTCAAAACTCTCTTTTTTCCTCGCAATATTCTTAATTTTTTGTTTTTTGTTTTCCACAGTTCGATCAGAATATACTTCGTTTCCGTTATCTTTGGTCAGTGCCGGTGCCAGCCCCTGCGGCGGAGGAGAGGGTGTTCCGGTGAATATTTGTCCTGTCAGTTGCTTCCGCACGGACCCTGTTTGTGGAGTAGATGGTGTCACTTACTGGTGTGGGTGTGCTGATGCTGTTTGTTCTGGCGCTCAGGTTGCCAAACTAGGGTTTTGTCAACTTGGAGATGGGGTTAACGGGACCATATCTGGTCAAGCTCTTCTGTTGGTTCACATTGTATGGCTCATCTTACTTGCCTTCTTCGTTGTGTTTGGCCACCTATGAAATTTATATCTACATTTCTATTTATATATACTGGCCTTGAATTTAATCATTAATTAGTATGATTTGCTATTCTTATATACTACTGGTGTTTTGCTTTGCAGTGTGTGCGCGCATGCATAAATAGGATTTTTGGATTTTGTTGGAAAACTTTTCAATATTACCTTCCACCACAAACTTGTTGAAATCTTTAATTATCAATTAAGTAGATTTCCTAATATATACTACTCCCTCCCTCTCAAAAAATAAGTGCTATGTTTCACTTTTTCGTGATCAAATTGACCGACTCTAAACTAAAATTTATTTTTCTACATTTTTCTAAAACTAGAAAACCCATTTTAAAGTTGATTAGATATATTTTTAAAGTTTTTTTAATTATATATTACTTATATTATTCGATAAAAAATTGGTTAATTTGACTATTAAAAGTCAAAACATGATAATTATTTTGAGAATAAGAGAGTATAAATTATTCATCGGAGTTATGTATACTTATTTATTAATTATTATTTTTTGACAGAATACTTATTTATTAATTAATACAGTAGTATCTTCTTATCTATAAAATATATATTAAAAATGAATGTATATTGTAGTATGTACTAATATATGAATGACTACGGAATATATAAAAATTATTGGACATTAAAATAATTGTAAAAAAAATTAAAAAAATAGAACACAAATTACAAAAAATTAATATTGAATAGTATTATGTAATTTTGTCTTCCATATTTTTCATATGTTATGTAATTATTTTATTTATTTTATAATTATTTTTTATATTTTTCTTCTTATGAAAACAGAAGGATATTTCATCACCCCGCAGCAAGTACAATCAACTAATTAAGTATTGACTTTGGTACAAAAGATTTGCATGCAATGTGTGCCTCAACAGTCAACTCTTATTAATTGGAGAGAGCGGTGTTTGTTGGTGCATTCGGAATCATCATCGTCCGTATTCATCTCTATCGATATACTAATGAATGATAGTATCATCTATTTATTATATTATTATAAATGAAGTTTCTGACATTTATCGAAAAATTAATTTTTGTAAAGAAAAGATTGGTACGGTTTATAAATGAGGTCGTTGGCATATAATTTATCGAACTAATCTCTGTATTTCTTTATCACCTCTCCGTCTGCTTAACATGCATTGATCTTCTTCACTTCTGATTTTTGAAAAATCATGTCATCCTCTCACACCTTCCTTTGGAGTAATTCTTTCGACGTGAATACTTTCCGTAAAATTGGCAATAACTTGTACCAATATTATGGCGGACCCAGGAATAAAATTGAGTGGGTTCCCAGCTTATATAAATATTTAAATAAATTTTTAATAATATTTTAAAATGTAAAATTTATACAAATAATAAATATTTTTTACATTTTATAGTTATTTCCCATGAAATACAGACTTTTTAATATATATTTAACTTTATATTTGTATGTAATATCCGTAATTTATTTATTTAGATATTAGTAATAATAATTAGAATCAGATTAGAATTTGTAAAGATTATTTTCTTTAACCATAATATTTATTATATTGAATTTGATTAGAAATAGAATTTGTAATAAAATAGTAATTAGATTAGAAGCAGGATAATTATTAAGAGTCTATATATACATATAAACATATGAGTTATTTATTAAAAACTCTAAAGCTAGTTGCTCGGGTCAAAAGAAAAGCAGAGGAATTTCATGTTCTGGTAATATGCAAGAATCATACATCTCCGTTTTTAATTCTTGAGTTTGATGTGTAATTGGAGGAGTGCATGAGGAATATATATAAACAAAAAAATCATTGAAACATGGACATGGTGAGATACAGACATAGTGAAAATACTAGCAGGCTAAAAGCATCATACTGGGTCTGATAGTTTCGTTAGTATCTATTATTGCTATTCTAAGGTACGGATTTCGTTCCATTTCTCTTCCGTGCTACTCTTTTTAGGATTAGTAATATTTAATTCGTTCCGTTCGTAAATCTGTTCCTTCCGTTATTATTCGTTTTAACTGTTTTAATTCTCCGAAAGTTATTTTAAAGTCTGTTTTGAAATATTTAAACATTTATCTCTGCGATTTTCGAAAATTATGTATGTTACATATCTGCGTAGAAATATATGTTCAAGTGATTTTAAAATTGTGAAAATTATTTTATTTGAACCCTTAGAGTGATATAGGGTATACCGAGTTAACCAGCTGTAGGGGTACTACAGTCATGTCATTGCGGCACCAGTGGCATGACACTTCCGTGGCAGTGTGATTAGTCACGGCGTATCCTTCTGATAGCTCAGGTGGCGAGCTTTGCGCATTTAATATTTGTTTGAGGATACGTTGGTGCACCCAGAGTTTGATTTGATTTGTGGTTTGATATTTGACGGTGACGTTGTATATGCCGTACACGTTGTCCGGTTTGTTGCACGCATTAGGTACCCTATGATGTGTTTATCTGTTATCTGTTTTGATATCGGTATGAAATATCATAACCCCTCTTTGCTTCAGCCTTATTTTTAAAAAATTAAAGTTTATTTATTATTGTCAAAATTTATATCTTGTTTCTGTTTTATAAACTTTATTCCAATCCGTACTGGGCATTTAGCTCATGCCGTATTCTTTCTTCTGACAAGTACTTAGGGGGATCTTGGGCTGTGTGATGGAGAGCTCCCTTATTTACATTTATTAGGACGTTTAAACTTAAAGGATTATTTTAGTCATTTTTATTATTAGAGATTTTAGATTTATTCATATTTATCATTTTGAAATATTTTAGAGGTATTGATATTAGTTTTGGAGACCTATTGACCTATTTAATTATTAAGTTTGGTGGATTTTAGTACTCTGTATACAGGTTTGTAGTTTGAAAAGTAATCCTTCGTCTCGTTTTGAGAAAGGGGGGTTATAGAGATGGCATCAGAGCTTAGGTTCTTTCTTGTAGAAAACCTATTTAGGTTTGACCTGTGAGTTTGGGTAGATATTAGGATGGGTATTCAATTTTGAGATTTCATTTAGTTGCGTTTATTTCAATATTATTTCACTCTTGTAAGATTTTATAAACTACTTCGGCTTATTTCTTTCTGCGAACTTCATTCATATCCGTATTTGATATTGTGAATTCTTTTTAGACTAAGAGCTTCAACATTATTTGAATATGTTCAAACTCATTTTGTTGTCTCCTTCTCATCTGTTCGGAATCTTGCAGTTTAGTCTTCGTAAATGAATCCATTTACGTACCATCGTGTTAATTATCAAGAGTGTTAAGAATTTGTAAGATATACTTATATAGGCAAGTTTATTTCCGATAGGGATGCATGACCTTGATTAAATATTTAAGGATTTATTCATCAAACATTTTGGAGCAATTAATTGAAAAGGAAAGCGAATGATCTATGAAGATGCAAGTATATTAGTAACTGTAGATCAAGATTTTTAAATGAAAGTTGTATTTAGAATTATTTTAACTTTATGAGTAAGATAACTTTGGGCTAAGGATTGTATGTCTTTTAGACTTCAACTAGGGATATGAGCTACATATTAAGGATTATTGATTATCAATGAGTTAAATGCAAAGAGATACTAGGTTTGCTCCCATGGTAAGATGTAAAATCGGATATATAAAATTTGAAATGTGGTGCGGAAATGTGGATGCGACTAGATGAAATGATTTCAAGATGACAATGGATTAAAAATGGTTTAATAATGTGTTCGGTTGACAATATTTCTCAGTTGCGCACAAGGAAGCTTATTTTAGGGTGTTGTATTTAATTAGGTAAAATGATTGTAGGAATATTTTTAAATTTAGACAAGGTTTATTAAGTTGGATTAATCGAAGATTGGAGAAACCTCATTGCAGTAATAAGGGAAATTTAAATAAGAATTGAGCCTGGATCTAAATGTTTCTATCACTTCCTTCTAAATTTTATGGTGGATAAAATCTAGAATGTTGGAATACAAAAATAAATAAATAGAGGGATATTAAGAATATATGTTTGTGATGCTCGTAAGAGATAAAAGGATGTATTATATTGTGAAAGCATGTATAGGTTACTTTTGGACTTGTTGCATGTACTAAAGCTATTTTAAAGGTATTTATAAGATAACATCGTTGAAGTTGTAGAAACTGAAAGAGAAGTTGTGAGACTTGTTTGATAAGGGATTTATCAGACCGAGTGTATCTCCATGGGGTGCCCCACTATTTTTGTGAAGAAGAAAGATGGGTCTATGTGATTGTGTATTGACTACATGGAGTTGAATAAGACGATTGTTAGAAACAGGTATCATTTGTCACACATTGATGACTTGTTCAATTATTTGCAATGGGATAAAATATTTATTTCGACGATAGATTTGAGATTGGGTTATCATCAGTTACAAGTAAGAGATGTGGATATTCCACAAACAACATTTCGTACTTAATATGGTCATTATGAGTTTCTTGTGATGTTTTTAAGTTGAAGAATGCTCCAACAATATTTATGGATTTGATGAATTGTGTCCTTCACGATTAGTTTGATAAGTTCGTTGTGGTTTTCATTGATGATATATTGATATGCACTAAGAGTAAAGAAGAACATGAGAAATATTTGCACATTGTACTTGAAATCTTGAGGAAAAAGAAATTGTTTGCAAAATTTTCGAAGTGTGAATTCTGGTTGGAGCAGGTTGCATTTTTGGGAATATTGTGTCTGGTAAGTGGATTGAATTGGATCCTGCCAAAGTCGAGGCTATCACAAATTGGCCGAGACCTAGCATTGTGATAGAGGTGAAAAGTTTCTTGGTTTTGGTAGGCTATTATAGGCGATTTGTGGAAGGTTTCTCTTCCATAGCTTTGTCATTGACTTCAACTGATGCAGAAGGGTGTTAAGTTTGAGTGGAATGATGATCGTGAGCAGAGTTTTTAAAAGTTAAAGAAGAGGTTGGTGACAGCCCCTATACTTGTTTTACCATCCGAGAGTGGAGGATATCAGGTTTACAGTGATGCTTCTAAGAGAGAATTGGGGTGTGTTCTTATGCAGCATGGGAAGGTGATTTCGTACGCTTCTAGGCAGCTTAAACCTTCTGAGGTAAACTATCCTACCCATGACTCGGAGTTAGCAGCAGTGGTCGTTGTCTTAAAATTTTGGATGCATTATTTGTATGGAGAAACTTGTGACATCTTCACTGATCACAAGAGTCTCAAATACATTTTTACACAAAAAGAGTTAAACATGAGGCAAAAGAGGTGGCTTGAACTTATTAAAGATTATGATGCTAAAATTCAGTACCATCCAGGAAAGGCGAATGTAGTGGCAGACACTCTTAGTAGGAAGAATTTGGGAAGTGTTGCATCTCTTATTACTCAGCAACACCTTATTTCAAATATGGAGCGCTTAGGTGTGGAGTTGTATGTTGGAGGATCAGCTGCAAGCATGGCAAGTTTGAAGATGGAATCAAATCTAGTCTCAAGGCTTAATGAAGCTTTAGAAAAATGATACACGGTTAGAAGCTATTAGATTGAATGTGGCAGATGGCAAGCAAATAGAGTTTCATGTTGATGATCATGGTGTGGTATGGTTGGGTAGTAGATTGTGTGTACCTACAGATGTAGCAGCTCGTGAAACAGTTTTAACTGAGGCTCATAGTTCTTCATTCTCCAATCATCCAGGTTCTACTAAGATGTATAGGGATTTGAAGAAGCATTTTTGATGGAGTGGGATGAAACGAGACATAACAGAGTTTGTGGGGAAATGTCTTACATGTCAACAGGTGATAATTGAACACAAGAGATATAGTGGAATGTTATAGCAGTTGGATATCCCGTTTTGGAAGTGGGAAAACATTACCATGGATTTTGTGACCGGTTTACCGAGGACCTTCAGGAAGAATGATGTTATTTGGGTGGTAGTTGATAGACTTACAAAATCAGCTCATTTCTTACCTATTAGAGAGACTACTCATATTCATGATTTGACATAGATATTTCAACATGATATTATTAGATTTCATGGTGTGCTTGTGTCGATAGTTTCAGACAGGGATACAAGGTTTACTTTGCGTTTTTAGAATGGATTTCAACAGGCTTGGGGACGAGGCTTAATAATAGTACAACTTTTCATTCACATACTGATGGACAGTCAGAGAGGACTATTCAGACGTTGGAGGATATGTTGAGAGCTTGTGTTTTGGAGTGGTCTGGTGATTGAGACAAGTATCTATACCTTGTGGAGTTTGCATACAATAATAGCTGGCAAGCGAGTATTGGTATGCTATCATTTGAGGCGTTGTATGGTAAAAACAAATGTAGAGCATCGACTTGTTAGAATGAGGTTAGGGAGAGTTTTATTGAAGGGCCAGAGCTGGTTCGGGTAACTAACGAAAATATAGGGTAGGCTAAAGAAAACTTAAAAGAAGCTCAATCATGTCAAAAGAGCTATGCATATCACAAGAGGAAGTTTGATGGATTTGATCCTGATGATCATGTATTTTTGAAGGTGTCTTCTTGGAAGGGTGTTAAACGTTTTGGTATGAAAGAGAAGCTTAGTCCAAGATATGTTGGTCATTTTGATGTTATAGATAGATTGTGGGAAGTTGTTTATAGAGTAGCATTGCCGCCACATTTAGCTCATGTGCATAATGTGCTTCATGTGTCTGTTCTAAGAGCCTACAGGTATCATCTGTTGTACATAGTTCAATATATGTTACATAAGATTATGGAAGATCTTTCTTGTGAGGAAGAAGCTGAAGCTATTTTAGCTCGAGAGGAATGAATTATGAGGAAGAGAACTATTCTATATGTTAAAATCTTGTGGAAAAATCATTCTGAGAGAGAGATGCTACTTGGGAACTAGAAGAATCTATCCGTGATAAATATCCGCACTTATTTGATTCAGGAATGAGTTTTAGTTTTGTTAGATTCCGCGGACGGAATCCTTTTAACTGGGTATATATGTAATATCCGTAATTTATTTATTTAGATATTAGTAGTAGTAATTAGAATCAGATTAGAATTTGTAAAGATTATTTTCTTTAACCATAATATTTATTATATTGAATTTGATTAGAAATAGAATTTGTAATAAAATAGTAATTAGATTAGAAGTAGGATAATTATTAAGAGTCTATATATACATATAAACATATGAGTTATTTATTAAAAACTCTAAAGCTAGTTGCTCGGGTCAAAAGAAAAGCAGATGAATTTCATGTTCTGGTAATATGCAAGAATCATACATCTCCGTTTTTAATTCTTGAGTTTGATGTGTAATTGGAGGAGTCCATGAGGATTATATATAAACACAAACATCATTGAAACATGGGCATGGTGAGATACAGACATAGTGAAAATACTAGCAGGCTAAAAGCATCATACTGGGTCTGGATAATTTCGTTAGTATCTATTATTTCTATTCTAAGGTACGGATTTCGTTCCCTTTCTCTTCCGTGCTACTCTTTTTAGGATTAGTTATATTTAATTCGTTCCGTTCGTAAATCTGTTCCTTCCGTTATTATTCGTTTTAACTGTTTTAATTCTCCGAAAGTTATTTTAAAGTCTGTTTCGAAATATTTAAACATTTGTCTCTGCGATTTTCGAAAATTATGTATGTTACATATCTGCGTAGAATATTTGAAATATCTGTTCAAGTGATTTTAAAATTATGAAAATTATTTTATTTGAACCCTTAGAGTGATATAGGGTATACCGAGTTAACCAGCTGTAGGGGTACTACAACCATGTCATTGCGGCACCAGTGGCATGACATTTCTGTGGCAGTGTGATTAGTCACGGCGTATCCTTCTGATAGCTCAGGTGGCGAGTTTTGCGCATTTAATATTTGTTTGAGGATACGTGGTTGCACCTAGAGTTTGATTTGATTTGTGATTTGATATTTGACGGTGACGTTGTATATGCCGTACACGTTGTCCGGTTTGTTGCACGCATTAGGTACCCTATGATGTGTTTATCTGTTATCTGTTTTGATATCGGTATGAAATATCATAATCCCTCTTTGCTTCAGCCTTATTTTTAAAAAATTAAAGTTTATTTATTATTGTCAAAATTTATATCTTGTTTCTGTTTTATAAACTTTATTCCAATCCGTACTGGGCATTTGGCTCATGTCGTATTCTTTCTTCTGGCAGGTACTTAGGGGGATCTTGGGCTGTGTGATGGAGAACTCTCTTATTTACATTTATTAGGACGTTTGAACTTAAAGGATTATTTTAGTTATTTTTATTATTAGAGATTTTAGATTTATTCATATTTATCATTTTAAAATATTTTGGAGGTATTGATATTAGTTTTGGAGACCTATTGGACCTATTTAATTATTAAGTTTGATGGATTTTAGTACTCTGTATACAGGTTTGTGGTTTGAAAAGTAACCCCTCGTCTCGTTTTGGGAATGGGGTGTTACATTGTATAAAAATTTATGTACTAATTTTTAAGTAGTTATTTATATTAAAAAATTTTAATTTTCTTAATATTTTTGGATTTTTATCTATTAAATTTCTAAGATTAATGGTTCTTTGTATTATATTTTAATTTAAATTTTACTAAAAATTACTAACTTATAATGTTATCTTCGTAGAAAGTTGAGCGGATGCTGGATACTAGGATATGGGTCCCTTTCCCTTGCCCATCAAAACAAGAAGAAGACTAGAACTAAAAGAAATCTTCTGATAATTGCTGCGAAACTCAACCCAAAATTCCTGCGGCTTGTGAGGGATAAGATCACGACCATCATAAGACTATTCTTATTGAAACTTCACAACTCCGATTCCAAGGCTAATAAATATACCCTTATGTTTCAATGTAGTGACTAGCTAGTGAGTGTAAATCAGATCATCAATCACTTGGTTAGTTTGATACGTCCACAAAGATTCCATACATTTTAATTTTGCGCATACCTTCCATTACCATGATCCAGGAGGTCAAGTCTAGCACCTAAGTTTAATGTTAAATTACCGAAACCAAAAAACGTGTTCAAAGTATCTGCTTCAATTCACAACTGCGGTTCTAACTGTTCATTTGAACATAAAAATCCATCCAGAATCAACTGTAATCACAGGCATAAGCAAAAACAAGGATGTGGACATGAGAAGCAAGAATTGGAGAAGAATTAGTATGAATAACAAGGTAACGTACGACATTTGTGATCTGTCCTATAGATCTAAAATATGGTTGCAAGGTTAATGACTTAATTGAGTCCTAAGATATCTGAGGAGCTTGAAACAGAATAAGCATGAGGCCATGAACTAACAGGATTCAGCACTACACTCCAATTCTCCAATCCTGCAATAACAGATGCAAAAAATGGAGGTTTCTCAGGAAATATCAAATCCGAGTATGAAAAAAAGGGACCCTCGTTAATAACAATTGCCCTTTTGGATCCCATCCTAGGTTTGCGCTAGTTAGGAACTCAGGGTTTGAGGAGGTCCATGATGCAGAGAGTCCTAACTCCTATCTATTAAAAATCTGTAACTTAAAAAAAATCTTATGCAGTTCAATTCAAATTCTGAATCCAAGTAAATTGGCCCAAATACAGCAACTTGGTAATCCACGAGCCCACCACAGACCCCAAAAAATCATAAATTGTTGGTGCATTTAGTTTTAATATTTTGCTTATATACGAAACAAATTATCTCAATCTACTCGATGTGGGACATGGATATTACAAAAATTATGTGACAACCTGGGTCAAATCCCGAATATTTTTTGAAAATCGGGTCAAGTACCGTGTTCCGATTTTCGAATCTGAAATAAGTCAAAGTAAACTAGCTCAAATGCAGCAACTTGGTAATCCACAGGCTTCCATTTAAATTATATATTATATATTGAACAAATTATCTCAATATACTCGATGTGGGACTGGGGTGTTACAAACTCCCCCACTTAAATTCGTGGCGTCCTCGTCAGGCCGAACAGATAGCCCATAGGCCCAGATCGTACCTCTCTAGCCATTGTGGGATAATACTGATTTCGTGTCCCCACCTCCGGACCTCTGTCCATTGTGGGATAATAACACCAGCCTTCGTGTCCCCACCTCCGGCAACTTGACCAATCAAGCTTTCGAGAGTCGGCTCTGATATCATATGTGACAACCCGGGTCAAATCCCTAATGTTTTTCAAAAATTGGGTCAAGTCTCAATTTCCGAATCGGAAATAAGTCAAAGTAAACCGGCTCAAATGCAAGGAAATCCACAAACCCACCACAGGCCCCCAAAAGATCATAATTTGTTGATACACTTAGTACTTAGTAGTAGTACTCTTGCTTATATACTGAACAAATTATCTCAATCTACTCGACGTGGGACTGGGTTGTTACATCATCATAGAAATTTGAGCAGCTAGCTGGTTGACAAAGCTTAGAGATGCAACTATTAATGTGGATGGTATATAGGAAATCAATGCCATTGAGGTTGCTACGAGAGAGAAGCAGAAGGATCAGGCCTACTTTCCTGGCTTTCCTCACAATCAGATGCTTCCAGTAAGATCAAAAAGCATGTGACATTTTTTTGCTAAGTAATAAAGAAGGCAAAATTTCATTTTAGGCCCAGGGAGTCATGGACTATGGTGTAAGATTTGCTATCAGCTTTCTTTTTGCATTGCCGCTGCATTTGCTGAAATTGTGCAGAATAAAGGTTCTAATGGTATGATATTTCATGCTTAATTACAAGCTAATCATAATTTTGTTTGGCGTAATCTAAACCCTTGGATGTTGACTGTAGTTACTAATTTCGACAATGAAAGTAAGAAAACTGTGGATATGTATAATTGGAAAATGAAAGAAACTTTAAAAGCATAAGAGGTGGGACGAGTAAAATTTGTACAAAAATTAATACAAGATTTGCATTGAAACGGACTCAGGTACCGCAATTCATATTGAAAACACTGACAAAAGCTTGTTCAATATAATGATGAACTTCTGAGGGATTAAGGGCAATGTAACAATAAACTAATTCCTCCAGTTCATTCCAGTTTCGGACTCCAACCATTTCTATCATCTCTAAAATTGATTCTTTAATATCTGAGAATGGATCTGATGAATACTTGACTGCGCAAATGCTATCTGCGTAAATACCACCAACATCTTTAGGCAAGCAAGCCGAAAAGCTAATTTGATTTCTTCGGATATGCTGCTTCCTTTTCTTCTGATTTTGATCTTCCGGAAGCACCATTGTGATTCTTTTGAAAGGAACTTAAGCTAAATATGAAGTTGTTGTTTATTGACATGCAAGTGTCTTGTTGCATTAGGTAGTGTAATAACTTGATATATGTATATGGAGAAAGACGTGGGATGTCGTGTGGAGCGTAGTGTATTAAGACAGAGAGTAATGGAAGCCAATAACTTGACAAAACACAAAGCAATTAATTCAGGCCTGAATCATGTGATATAGGAGCCAAGTAGCTGCCGAATAAAACTCACGAATGACTTGTTTTTTTTAACACAAACCGGGGTAATGTAAATTAATTACAATGGACAATGGTACTCGACTACTAATTCCTTTTTACCAGACCCGACAATTTATTAGACGATACAATACGGTAACACAATACGAAAATTTAGTATTTATATTTGAATTTTGAGTACACCAACACAAATGTATATGACTGAGATTTAGATTTAGTGTTGGTTTTGTATTTATCCTTAGCTGCACGACATCATACGAAGTATACGAGATAAAATAAATAAATAAATATTTTATATATAGATATATTATGTTTATTATAGGTATATGTATATTTATTTATATAATTATACATAATTTTATAATTTTGTATATAAATATGATGTAAATATAATATATATATATATATATATATATTTATAAAATATACTTAATAATATAATATATTAATATATTTTATCTATTTATTTATATATTAATTTTTTGATATGACACGAAAACACGACACAAAAGTACACGGATACGAAAAGACACGAGCATTGTGTTTGAGTTTAACATTTTGGTACACTATACTAAAAAGTAAATGATATGAAAGTATATGACACGAACGAACGAATTGTTAGTTCTATTTTTTACTTAAAATTAAGCTTTTACTCTTGAGTTCATTGATCGTTTCACATGCACTCATCTTCACTTTTGGAGATATATATACTTTTGAATTTTAAAAAAATATTAAAATATTGATATATTTATTTGAATTTTAATAAATTCATTAAAATTTTATAATATTTAATAATTTTAAAATGTTTATTAAAATCATGTGGTATTCGGTAACGTTTTAAAGTATCTTGAAGTACTACCTCCGTCCGACCCAATTGTTAACGTTTCGGAAAGAAGGTCTAGCACGCATTTTAAAGTGCATATAAAGTATAGTTTCATAACTTATTTTTTTAAAAAAAATTCTAAATAAAAGTTTAAAAAAATATTTTAAAAATAAGTTATGGAACTATATTTTATATGCACCTTAAAATGCGTGTCGGACCTTCTCTCCAAAACGTTAACAATTGGGTGGGACTGAGGGAGTACTATTCAATTAAGATTTTATAAAATCTTTTGAAATCTAGTTGTATAGAATATTTTGGATTATATAAAATGACTTTTTTAGTAGTTTTAATATTTTTAGAATTTTTATAAGATTTAAAATTTTTATTAAAAATCTTCTCTTAATCAATGGTATCAATCCCAAATTAAATTAGAGCAATGTTAGGTATACAAAAATAATTCCAATTTTTTTTTCAAATAACGTGATATGATATATAGCTTATTTTGATTCGTAAACGCATATATATGCATGTGAGATCTCGGAAAAGTTGTCAATTATACACGTGACTATACAGTTTTTGGAACAAATTTTAGAAGAGGTAGTAGCATTTCTTATAAAATTAATTAAAAACTTACCTTATCACTCATTTGTTTTAGAATAAATATATACTATACATTATAATATTATATACATAGTCATAAATGATTTAGTGCAAGATCATGCCGGTGGAAATGGTATAAAACATTAGTGGTCAATATTATTTGGACAGTCTGAAATAAATATTTTATCAAAAATATCCTAATTCACCTCTCCAGGTTATGAAAATTGAAGGCAGAGGCAGATGTAGAGGCGAAGCTGTTATACCTGCCCCAATCGGCAGTAACCTTTCAGTTGCTTCTAAAGACGGTATGTTGAGAGAATAAATTTGGCTTGTTGAACTTGGCCATGTAGATATTTATTTCAATAATAATCCAAATTTTATTTTTGTGTATGAGAATAATAATATAAATTATAGTAATATAGCCTTTTGTAAGTGTTTCCGCTAATTTTCTTTACAAATGAGAATCCAAAAAGTTATTAAATGATAGATTGATGTGAATCATTTTTTATGTCTATCTTTAGAGAAAATATTTAGTAAGTATTTGAAAATACATAAACAATTTATCTTTCATTTATCGAAATGTGAATAATTTAATTAGAGTAGAAAATGTTAACTTTACAATTATGTACTGGACAAGTCGAAAACTCTTATTCTTGGGGAGCAAAAATTATATTTTAATTTGATTCTATTTTTTATATCACCCTAAGTGTTTATATTTTTATTCATATTTATGAAATTAACCAATGGTTTCTTTCATCTACAAGTACTTTTTCGTGTAAATAAATCCGAAAAATAGTAAAATAAATTGAAAAATACAACTAAGTCGATAAAAGTAACAGAAATATAAGAATAAATCTATTATACAATTATAGTATAAAACTCTCAAATTATGATTAAAAATCATATTAATATAATATGAAACAAAATCGTCATAAACAATATATAACTATCGTCAAATATGTTCAAAACGTCATAAAAATGGCAGTGCCTCGTAAATAAAAAAATCAAATATGACATAAACTCGTGCAAAATCTTAGATGTCAAGAATATGAAAATAAATATCAAAAATATGAAATTCCGCACTTTCTACCGCAAATTAAAAACTTGGCTAAAAAGACCTTAAAACGATTTTTTTCTCTCCAAGCACATGTGAGAGGCTAGTTTTTCTCTTCAAGTTTTCTCAGGCCTTTTGAGAAATCAATGTGAGAGCAAGTCATTTTCATGGCGAGATACAAAGATATTGATCAACATATGGCAGGGTTAGATATCGAAGACGGGGAAAATCAAGAATTCATATTCGAAGGGGAGGTGGAAGAGGATGTAAACAAGTATGAGTTGTGTTTAGTTGGCCGATTTCTGACGAAGAAGAGCATAAATGTACTATGAAGACAAAAATGGCGGACGTGTGGAAACCGGCAATGGGAATTAGCATTAAGGAAATAGAACCAGGCATATTTTTATTTCAATTTTATCTTAAAGAAGATCTTAAATGGGTTATCAATGGTGGTCCCTGGTCTTTTGATAATGAAATGCTAAGCATTAGTACGATTCCGGTGGGAGAGGAACCACCTTTGGCATCTAATTATATGGGTTCAAATCCATGAGTTACCAACAGGTTTCATGACGGAAATGGTACGTAAGCAACTGGATAATTTTTTTGGAGAATTCTTAAAGTACGATGCGAAGAAAAATACTAGTATATGGAGGGAATGCATGAGAATTAAAATCAAACTATATGTTCGCAAGCCACTCAAAAGAAAAAAGAAAATCACGAAGAGGAATGGAAGTGAGTTTGTTGTCACGTGTAAATACGAGAGGCTTGGAGACTTTTGTTTCACCTGTGGTATGTCTAACGAACGGGAAAATTATGCGTATTTTATAATATTCAAATATGTTTTTTTATTATAATTTATTGTAATCTAGATTATTTTTAATCCAATTATTTGTGTTTGGATTTTTATTAAATAGGAAAATTACCTAATATGTGTTATGTGACTCTTGTGTAGTTTAAAATATTTTTATTTTATTTTACTGTAATTTTTTATCGATAGAATAAGGTTATTTAGATTTGTGATTATCGGACTCAGTCCCTACAGTAGACTTGAGGCCTTGTTTTTTATACCTTTATTTTTATGGAAATGGTAAAATCCTCAAAATGATTTTATTTTATTATTTTTGAAAGATTCATAATTTTTGGGGAATTTTGACATATATATTGTAATTATTCGAAAATATTTATTTTTATATTTTATCTCATAATTGTTATTTTTGGGCATTTTATTTTAATTATGGGGTAATTTATCTTCTAATCAAGATTAAGCCCCTAAATTTTCTAAAAATATAAATAGTTTTTATTAATAATTTTTTTACTAAAAACAGTTTACCACCACTAGAGAAATTTGGGGCAAACTTGCAAACTAGGGTTATTGGATTCATTCAATTGATTGAAGGTGATTCTATGATCCGTTTCTCAATTGTGAATATTCGTTTTAAAGTTCATAAATTGTACTTTATGATTATATGCTTAGTTTTATTGTAAAATTGGTGTATATGAATTTCATGTTTAATTGTCTTCTCGGTTAATTTTGATGTGTAAATCGTTGTGTGTTTGTTCAATTGGTTGATAGGGATGAATAGAGCATGCTTTGTTGAGTCTGTAGCTAGTTTTGTTATTATTTTTTGTGTATGTTTCGAGTCGGCCGGAGTTTGGCCAGGGGTTTGTTCGAGTTGGTCGGAGTTTAAACTCTACGGCTTGTGTTTTGGTTTGAACATCTTGATTAGGTTATGTGCGAGTCTGCAAGTGTGTGAGTGTCATTATTGTTGAGTTTGGCTTGTGTTATGAGTCACCGGAGTTTTAAAGTCTTGTCGTCTTTCTCGTTTGATTTCGGCCATATCTTTAAGCTACTATGTGTATAGGTTGTATGTATACGTTCCTGGAGTTTGTAGATTTGTTATGGTATCGATTTATTGAAGCTTGGTGGTAGTTTTGAGGTTCGTCGGATGCAGTGTTTGGCGTTGGGGCCGGATTTTGGCCGGAAACGAAGATCTGAGCTTGGTTTGTGTCACTTGTTACTTGTTTTGTGTTGCTACACGTGTGTGTTTGATGTTTTTTTTGTTAACTGATATATATATATATATATATATATATTAGAAAAAATGAGAATATACAAGGGGCATGGCCACTCCAAGACAGGCCAAGGAGGGACTATCTAGGCACAAACTAACAGGAGCAGTTTGAGCATAGAAAGAACAACAAAAAGGGCACAATAACCCCTAAATAGAAAGTAACCAAGTTTTAAGAAAAGGACTACAAGCATGCTTTTGAAACCATAAAGAAGAGCTAAGCCTAAACTTGATGTCAGCAACAATTCCCTCAAGGAGCTTTTGAGGTGTAAAGTGGCCTTTGTTATGAGCCTTAGCATTCATTTCCCTCAACAGGTGGTAAGTATATACTTGCACTGCTAGAAAAGTCAAAGCCTTGTGTGCCCCTGCAGGAACTTCAAAAAGAGAAACCAAGAAGTCTATCCAAGTGGTGTCCTTCACAAAGAAATGCACCATAATGGCCAGGCTCTCAAAAATATGCCTGCTATAGGGGCACAAAACAAACAAATGGTGGGCAGACTCCCCACCTCCAATACAGAAAAAACACTGATCAAGAACAACAATGCCAAAGGAGGTCAGCCACTGCAAAGTGTGCAACCTTCCAAGACAAACAAGCCAAGTGTGGTGAGCATATCTATGCACATTAATCTTGTGCCAAACAATAGGAGCCCAAGGCATTTCAAAACCTCTATGCCTGATTGAATCACAAATGTGTCAAGCATTAATCTTCTACAGAGGCACAATGCCCAAAGAATGCTATCAGTACCTGCTAGGTTAAAAGGAAGGAGATCAAACTCCAGAAGCCAACTTTGTAAACCCATATCAACATGGTGTAAGTGAGGCCTAGGCCTAGGAAGTGCCCATCCAATGTCATCAAGAATAGTTGCAACAATAGCTGTAGAAGAAAGTCCAGAATGAGCAATAATAAGATCACCTTTTTTCTAAGCCAAACATTTGCCATGCTACCAGGGATCAAACCAAAGAGAAGTATTAAGGTCATTCCCAATCTTGTATTTAATGTGCTCTAAGGCAATGGGACGAAGGCCGATGACTTTCCTCCAAATCCAGGAACAATCAGTAGGAGTTGGCATGGTCCAAAAATGGTGTCTGTGAAGAATAGTGGCCTTTGACCACTTGGTCCAAAGAGAGTGTGAAGGCCCCACTAAATGACAAAGATGCACCAAGATTTGGGCTTTATTCCATGCCTTGGATCTTTTGAAACCAAGGCCCCCTTCAGATTTAGGCAAACACAAAGAATGCCAACTCATCTTGGCACCACCAGTGGCAGTGATTTTACCTTTCCATAAAAACCTTGTGAGAAGTTGTTGAATTTTCCTGTGCACCACAGTGGGCAAATGGAAATGAGAAATCCAGAACGTCTGTATAGAAAAAATCAATTCCCTAATCAATTAGGCCCTTCTTGTAAATGAAAGAAGAATAGAAGTCCAAGCCTGAATCCTATTTGAAATTCTGTCAATCAAAGGCTTGCAGTCATTATAGCACAGTTGGGAGGAAATCAAAGACACACCCAAGAATTTCACTAGTAACAGCCCATGAGGTATATGGAAGGCCTCATCAAACCAAAGTACCAAGAATGGCTCATAATTACAAAGGAAGACAATACTCTTATACACACTAGGGTACAAGCCACTAGCACAAGAGAAAGTGGCAAGGCTGGACATAGTGTGAGAAATGGATGCCTTATCACCATTGTAAAACAACAGGACATCATCAGCAAAAAACAAGTGGGTGAGGCCAAACTCCTTACACCTTCAATGGTGCTTGAAACCTACAGGCTTTGCACTGAGAATACGTGACAAAACATTCATAGCAATAGAGAAAAAGTAAGGAGAAAGGGGGTCCCCTTGCCTTAAACCCTTGGCCCCTTTGAAATAACCATTGATGACACCATTAACTTTGACGGAGAAAATAGTAGTGGATATACAAGCATAAACCCAGTTACAGAAGGCTATAGGGAATTGCATTTTATACAAGGCATGCATAAGAAACTGCCAATCTAAAGAGTCAAAAACTTCGTGCAAATCAATTTTGAGTGCACATTTAGGCATACCTGAGTCCCTAGAATAACCTCTAAAAAGCTCCTGAGCTAATAGAATGTTGTCTGAAATGGACCTTGTGGGGATGAAAGTTGATTGAGCAGGATCAACAAGTTTTGGCATAATGTGCTTCAATCTCTCTGCCAACATTTTCGAGACGCATTTATAGGCCACAAAACAGATAGAGATATGCCTAAAATCCTTCATAGAATTAGGTGTGCCCCCTTAGGAATCAAAGCAATACTAGTAGAGTTGATGCCCTGGTGCATTTTAGAAGTAGAGAAGAAATTGTGCACAGCCTCATAGAAATAAGCTCTCACAATGTCCCAAATAGCCAAAAAGAACTCCACAGTGAAACCATCAGGCCCATGTGCCTTATTCTTCTTCATACATTTCAAAGTACCCAAAATATCTTCATTAGTGAAAGGCCTCACCAAGGCACTAGCATCAACATCATTAACAATAGCACAATGATAATCAGGAAAATCACCAACAATGGAGGGAATGCCAAGGGCTTTTTTAAAGTACTCAACTGCAACATAGGCCACCTCAGCCTGACCAGATACAATAGTGCCTGAATAATCCTCAATTGCAAGAATATTGTTATGGTTCTAGTTGGCCTTAGTTTGATTGAAAAAGAAGCTATTATTGTCATCCACATGCTTAAGCCACTTTATTCTAGATTTTTGAAGTAACATGGCCTCTTCCTCCCCAAGGGCCAAGTCAAGGGCCTTTGTTGTCAAATGCTCTCTAGCAAGAAGGTCATCATTGTGAGGGTCAAGGGCTAAAGAATCCTGCAACTAATGAAACAGAGCCCTAGCTGAAGTCACTCTAGTATGTAGATTATCATGTTTCCTGTTAAGTTCTGTGAAGCCAGCCTTAACAAGCTTTAATTTTTTGCACAAAATAGTCATTGGTTCCTCAAACCAAGGAGTGGCCCAAGATTTGGCTACCACATCCCTAAATCCATTAATGTCTGCCAAAAAATTAAAATACTGGAAAGGCTTTGGAAATTTCTCCAACTGTATTGGCACATGAAGAACCAAGGGGGAATGATCCATGAGACCCCTAGGCTTGACCAAAACCACAGCTTCAGTATGAGTCAGGAACCAAAAACTATTGGCCAACATTATATCCAACATTTTCAAGATTAGGCTTTAATCCCTTTTGTTAGTCCAAGTATAGAGAGGTCCAACTATTTTGATGTCACCCAAACCAGCTTGGAAGGCACAATCCTTAAATTGCTGCATGTCAAGAGCCCAATGGTCTATTCCTCCTAAAAACTCATTTGGATGCAACATACAATTAAAATCCTCACAAACAACCCAATGCACAGATAAGGCATTGATTTGATTAAGCTCATTCCAGAGAGGGAGCCTTTGATGAGGCTTGTTGAAAGCATAAACAAAAGTGACTACAAAGTGAATATGCTTTTCTGAAAAAGTAACATGGCATGTGATATTCTGAGCAGTTCTAGACAATAAATCTACCTTCCAGATTGAGGGATCCCAACCCACCCAAATTCTACCATTATAATATTCATCATAATTAAACAACCAATTCCAAGACTTGTTAATTTTCTTGGAAATTCTATAAGCATTAGCAACCTTAACCTTAGTCTCTAAAACACCCATGAAACCAATTTTATTAACAGAAATAAAGTGCATGAGTTCCTTCTGATGATGACTCGTATTCAACTCCCTCACATTCCAAGAGGCACAATTCATTTAAACAAGTTGGGTTTGGCTGAATTACCTGTCAGCCTGAGGCTTTTCTTTCGATTTGAGACCAAGGTGAAGACCTCAGCATCCACCTGCTTCTTTCCTGGGCTTGGGCTAGCTAGGGTCTGGGAGGGCCTAAGTGCATTAGGGCTTGGGCTAGCTAGGGCCTGAGCAGCTGCCATATGTTAGACCCATAAATGGTGACTTGAGGCGCTGGCTAGCGTGGACTACCAAAACGCTAGGCTTAGGCCAAGACACCGAGCATCGACTGTTGATAGGAGGTGCTAAGCATTGGTGACTACACAATAGTGCCAATGGGAGTCACTAAGCGTGAGAGACCTGACATAGGCGTTGGGCGTATGTGATGACTGGCATGATTAGACATGGGATTGCTCTGAGGACTTTTGAAGGTTTCGGGTTATGCTGTTGGACCAGGGGACGGGGTTTCATGGGATGACAAGTTCTTGCGAGGGATGCACTCTGCATTCAGGCGTGCAAGACTGGTCGGGAGCTGGAGCCGCTCCTCTGATGAGCCCAAGGCAGGGTGAAACCAGTCTTGTAGTCCAAAGAGAGAAGAAGGGTGTCTGAAGAATTTGGTATCAGTATTGATTGACCCGTGCTGAGAGTCGGGCAGACCATCTATGGAAACTCTCGCTTGTGAATGATTCACATAAGCAAGACTCTCCAACCATAGGGTGGCAGTGCATCGAGGGAGACGATAGTCGGTCATGCTGATAGGTACAATTATCCAAGGGTGCTAAAGGCATAGGCAATTGGATCAAAGTCAACAAGTCCAATTGGGTTTGGGTGAAGTCAACAAGGTTGTTCCTATAGAATAATGGGGATCTTTGGAGTCAGGCCTTTGAAGGGGGTAGACGACTTGGATTATTATGGAGACAGATTGAGAAGGGGTCAAGTCTTTACAAAGGATGTAAACACTCAAGCAACAATGTTGGGAAGTATAAGTGTGGCTGATGATACAAGTCAGTAACAAGGTTGTGAGCATTAAGGGGACAGTGTTGGGCAGTATAGGTGGAGCTAAGGGACCCTGCAAATCATTATGTCTTCATACACATCCGAGAGTGGATGGACATCTCAGGTACGGGGTAACTGGGAGAAAAATGAAGAAGCTAAGTGGCTTTAGGCTTTGGGGTATATGTATAGCACATGGAGTCTTGTGTACCAGTATAGCAGGTTGGGGCATTGATTCAGGCAACGGAGATCAAGTACAGAGATACACAAGACAGGTAGAGCACATTGTGAGAATAGGGGTTCGAGTGACACACTTGGTTCATGAGAAGTCAAGCCGTATGGAGTCGGGTAGTGGCAACATGGTGGAAGGGTTCTTCAGGGATGAAACAAGACGGGGTATAGTAGAGTCATGGTTCTAAGGTGCATCTAGCTTGTAGGTGGCAGCCTGTATGGGGGTCAGGGTTGGGGAGGAATGCCTATTTACTTGGCATCTGGGTGGAAGGTGTAAATGTGTTCAGACATCATTGAGAGACATTTTCACAAGTTAAATAGGTTGGGTGTTAGTTAGATCAAGGGAGACCAAAGGCACCAAGATAAGGAGCATGGGAATAAGTAGTAGGGACTTGGGGTTTAGTAGTTCACTTGGTTCTTGGGAGGAATCAGGCCGAAGGGCGTAAGGACACCTAAAACGGGATGTCATTAGGAAATCTAGGCGAATGGCGGAAGAGTTCCTTAGTAGAGAGACAGGGTGAAGGTGCAAGACAACCAGGGTTCTACTATAATTCATGCAGTAGTCTGTGATAGGTAGTCGATACAGGGTCAGGGTTGAAGAAACTTATATGCCTTACCAGGTTCAAGGTGGAAGGCACATATATATGCTTATATGGATCATGCATGGATGGGCATGCCTAATGAAGTAATACATCAAGGCATGGATTATCATAGTTGATCAAAGATAGGGCATATCCTCAGAGTTTGGAGAGAGACCAAGACTGAGTATCTTTTAACAGAGGTATCATACACTGGTTCCGAGAGTTGTCGGACTAGAGTGCTAGGAAAAGAGAGCACAGAAGAAGGGCAAGGAGTCAGTGCATCACAGGCGTATATGACGAGGCACTGTGATAAGAGGAACTCTCCTAGCATGTGAACTAGGGAGAGACACATTTAGTGCATCACGGGTGTATGTGATTAGGCGTTGTGATGATTTGGACTCTGCTAGCAGGTGAGCTAGGCAGGGGTATAAGGAGTGCATTACGGGTGCATGTGAGACTAGGCACTGTGATGAGGTGGATTCTCCTAGAAAGCGATCTAAGAAGAGGTACAAAAGGCACGCGGGTTTGCTGCTTGGCCTATCAAGGAGATGACTAACCCGGTGTGTGGGGCAGGCATCGAGAAAGACAGAGCCCAAGGTTAGCTACGCATTGTTGGCCAAGCTCTAGGCGTAGAGTTGGCGCATCACTCAGCCAAAAGTTTTGAAAAATTAGTCATTGGTCGACGCTTCCGCACGGCTGTGTGACACATAACAACATGGGGGCCCTGAATAATTTACCTCTCTTCAACAGTATTGGAAAATGGCATAGAGTCAATATGATCAAGTAACACCTCAGGCACCAAAGGGTCCTCCTGGGCTTGCTCATCTATAATCAGGGCCTCTCCTGAATAAATAGTGTCAGCCTGTGGTTCCAGAGTTGACAAAGGTGCATGTGCCTTTGGTCTCACCACATGGGCCTCGATTGCATTTAGAAGAATCTCATCATCATCCATCACAACAACACAGCCTAAGAAGTTTCCAACCACATATGGAACCTTGCCCATATTGGCCTCATAATTTTCCTCAACAACTTTTTCCATAGGCACAGGGTGTGCCACAGCAGGCCCAGCATGAGGGGCAGTTGGGTTTCGATTTCTAGGAGTTCCCTGACTCCTATGTCTCTTTCTGTGAGGCTGGGCCTGTGTAGTTTTAGGCCTAGGCTGGGCATCAGGATTGTTGGCTCACCTTGCCAAAGAATGACCAAAAGCTTTATAGAGGTTGTTAGAGTGTGGCATTTGTGAATATTCAATCTCAACTTTGACCTTCTCTTCATTACTCAATTCATCCACAATAGGTACCCAAACAAAGTCAGGCCTTGGGGCATCATACACCAAATCCACACCAGCATATTTCAAAGACTCAAATTTGGAGAAGACTTCATCAAATTTAAATGGCTTGCCAACAGCCTTGGCAATGTGACTCAGGCCCTCATCACACCAGTAGGAGTGAGGCACCTCAACCAATCTAATCCAACAAGGCACACTGTTAAGAACACACCACTAGAAAAACTACATGCAACATCAGTTGCCAACTGATGTCTGAGAAATTTCTGACCGATGTCTTCGCATGTGATGTTAAAAGTATATAATTTACACATCAGTTTTTAAGTGATGTTAAAACAGATATAAGACATCGTCTCCTAAGTAAATATGATGCTAAAACCAATTTTCGACATCAATTTTCTTATAAAAGTCGATGTCTATAGCTATGTTTAACATCAGTTGTTTTTATAGAGACGATTTACTAGTTTCTTTAAGACATCATGTTTTATCTTTATATCTGATGTCTATTACAAATTTAACATCAGTTTCTTCGGTTTAAATGATGTAATAGCTTATTTAAGACATCATATTTTTTAAAGACCAACTAATGTCTTTGTAATTTTAGACATCAAATTTCTTTTATAAAATATTGTTAGATATACTATTACATATCGCTTTAAAAAAATTTATGATGTTATTTCTTTAGGTTCAGATGAAAGTATCATGTGTACATTGATATATATTAGCCAAAATCAATTCAACCAACTAACAAACTTATTCAACCACAACCAAACTACAGAAAAAGAATTGTTGCCACAAAAAGAAATTTAAATTGTCAAACTCAATTGATATATATATATATATATATATATATATATATATATATATATATATATATATATATATATATATATATATATATCATTACCAACAACCAAAGTAACACATCCACATAAATAAACATGGCTAGCTAAAAGCACTTCAATCCAAACAAAATGGAAATTAACCATTCAACTAAACAACCCTATCAGATTCCAAAATAAGTACTATACCAGCAAATTCAAACTAAATGCTTCTAACAATAAAATAACCAACATCCAACAATAACAACCTAAGTATCGGAACTAGCCATGATATATAGTGAACCAAGTTTTTCAAGCTCAAAAATACGCATAATGAAAATATTTACATCTTGTCTTCAATAAATGTCAGGTCTTCAAGCGCACACTACACCATAAACAGCCTACTGCAACATAAAATTTATGTTGCAGTAGGGGGTCAATATGTCGTTGTAGGCCACTAAAAGGGCTAAGGCAACATCTTTTATATGATAGTTTTTTCGATGTTGCCTTAGGGTATCTAAGGCAACATTCACTCTGCCTAAGGCAACATAAAAAATATGTTAGGAAAGACTATGTAAGGCAACATTTTATTGTCCTACACCAACATAAAATTTATGTTACCTTAGAGTAATTGTTTTTTTTAAAAATAGTGGGACCCACTATGGCTGACACGTGGCAGTGTTTATAGCTGACATCTGGCACTGTGGGACCCGCTATAGCTGACATCTGGTACTGTGGGACCCACTATAACTGACACGTGGCAGTGTTTATAGATGACACGTGGCAATGTGGGCCCAGTCAGATTGGCAACACTTTTTCCCCTATGGCAACAGTTTGTTGGAATAAAATTTTACAACATTTTGCCAAGCTACTGCGACATTTCACTAAGCTACTGCAACAATAAAATTTTACAACATTTTGTCAAGCTACTGCAACATTTAACCAAGCTACTGCAACATTTTACCATAATTACCTTGATATATCTACTTTTAATATATAATACTTCCCAAAATGAGCTGTTCATTTGAATAAATCATTTCAAACATACAAAGCAACATCAAATCTAGAATTCAACCAACATCAAATCCAGAATACAACCAATATCAAATCCAACCAACTACAAATATATATTCATACTAGTACCAACACCAACTATTTAATTTAACCAACTACAAATATATATCCATACTAGTGCAAAATATGCATGCTAAACTTAAAATAGATGTACCATGCTAAACCAGAAGCTAAACTGAACATATGCAGGATAAACTAGAAGCTAGTCATAGGAGTACCATCGTCATTGTCACTTTGAACATTAGCACACAACTCCTCAACATCAATTGTGATGTTTGGGTTTGCTTCTCCAAGTTTTTTAAGAACTGATGCCAGGTTTTGTTGCACCTTTCTGTTGACCTGCTCATGAACATCTGCTTGGATTTGCTTGACTTTTTCATCGACTTCAGCAGCAAGGCCTTGCTTTATCTCTGTCGTCAACTCTTTCACATATGTGTCTGTTGGAGCATTAGTTGACAATTTTGGTGGCTTCACGCATCTCCCTAAGAGCCAAGTCGGGCCATGTTTTTTATCCAAAATCAGTTCATCAGGAGCCTCTCCGGTTCTGAGTTTTTTGTTAATATTTTCCTACAAAATAAAGTTACATGAACATATATATGTGAGTAAATAAAAAATTAGAAAAAACTCAAATGGTCAATAATTACATGTAACAGATTATTGAGTAAAATACTTACAATTTTCTTTTTCATTATTTCAGGATTAGTCTTGTACTTGCGTCCTGCAGTACGACCCCGAGCTTCTAAAAAAACCTCTCCGTCACATGGTTCAGACTCATCTGGTGTCTTCTTTTTCTAGAAAAAAAAGATTGAACAAGACAGAATTCACAGGGAAGTTATATTGCATGTTTAACATAAATTCGAATGAATTATAGAAACTCAATATATACATTCAACTTAACTAACCTTATAATACCAGGCTTCTTGATCATTAAACAAGTAAAAAATGAGAATAAAGTCTAACAAAAAACCAGAAATCTATATACAACAACAAAAATTAAATATCGAATAAGAAAACCAGGAAAGCGAAAAATTAAATAAGTTGATCACATACCATCTTCTGTCGAAGCTGTGCAATGCTTTTAGGACCAAGAGTGTGAGTTTCGGTATATGATTTACGGCTTTCTGAATTTGTCTTGGCTTTTGCCTACAAAAAATGAAATAAAAAGAAAGCATCTTTTAATATGTTCCTAAGACAATTTCTAGTGCCTCAAATCACAAGTATACCTGAATAGTCTCATCATTCCAATATTCCAAGAGCATTTTGAACCTCTCGAGTGGAATATCATCAGGCTTATTTTGTAGCCTAATTTCATCATTTTCAAAAGCTGTAAAATGTGCTGCCTTAATTCGACACTTATACCCCCTCTAAGACGCATGAATTGTCTCGATCGCCCAGCTTTCTAATTCATCGGGAATAATATATCGGGCCTTGCAAATATTAATAAGAATAAATTTATCAAACTACTCATATAATTCACATTTTCTAAACATTGACATATGCTCATAAATTACCTTGACATAATTCCACATAGTTCCCTTCAACTTTTTAGGAACATGGCGCCAAGTTACGTAAGTAAGTGGCACACATCGCTTAGCAAGTGTTCCTAGAAAACTACTTAATTCAGAGAGTACCCTGTCATTTTCTGTTATGGGTTGGAAACACTCATTTATCCCAACAACAATTCTCTCGTCGAAGCTTCTCGTATGAATCTTCTATGCCTCATGTAGCACATTTTTTTACTATGTTTTAGGTACATTGCAGAAGTCTCATAATTGCACACGGGGCATGTAAAATAACATTTCGTGCTCCAGCCGGATAACATTGCATATCCAGGAAAGTCGCTTATTGTCCATAAAACACTTGTACGTAAGATGAAATTCTGATTAGTACAAACATCATATGTTTTTACCCCTTCATCCCACAACTCCTTCAACTCGGCCATTAGAGGTTGCATATACACATCGATGCTATTCTTAGGGGAATCTGGACCAGATATAAGTGTTGAGAGAATAAGATTTTCTGGCTTCATGCACAACCAAGGTGGAAGGTTGTAATTCACCAAAATAATTGGCCAAGTACTATGATTTATATTCATCGATCGGTAAGGATTAAATCTATCAGCTGCTACACCCAATCTAATGTTCCTATTTTCGGACGAGAAGTGAGGGTATTTTGCGTCCATTGTCTTCCAAGCCTCCCCATCAGCGGGATGTCTAAGTTTTCCATCCATTTTACGTCCAACTGCATGCCATACCATAAGTTCTGAATACTCCTTGCACATAAATAATCTTTGCAGGTTTGGTCTTAGTGGAAAATACCGCATCACGTTTGCAGGGACTTTGTGAATCGTCTTCTTCGTATCATCATCACTGGTCCCTTTCTTTTCTACTACAACCCACCTTGAATTACCACAAGTTTTGCAAGAGTTTTCATTTTCATTTTCTCCCCAATAGAGCATGCAATGGTTTGGACAAGCGTGTATCTTTTGATAATCGAGCCCTAAATCCCTAATTATGTTCTTCGCAGCGTTGAAAGACAAGGGTATATTTGCCTCTGGAAAAGCTTCTTTGATAAGCTCTAATATATCCCCAAATCCAGCCTCCGTGATTCCATGAACACACTTTAAGGAATAAAGTCGGATAATGAAACTTAATCTTGAAAAAATTTTGGAGCCTGGATATAAGGGTTGTTTTCCCTCTTCAAGATGGGCATACAATTTTTTAGCATCGGCATTTGGTCCATAAGGCTGATGAAACATCTCATCTAGATTATCTCCAAAATTTGTATTATTCCCTAAATCCAGATCCTCGTAATTTGGGAGAGGAATATGTGAAACTTCTACAATCCATTCCAAGTACAATGGCGAAGGGCCGTTGCAGATGAGATGATCATATATAAGGTCCTGATTATGCCACTTGATGTTCTTACATTTTTTACAAGGGCATGTCATTTCATCACCTACGGCCAAGTCAGGGAATGCATTCTGTATAAATGCTTTTATTCCACTGATATACTGTTGACTATATTTTGGAAGGTTTATCCAAGTATTATCCACGTCGTCCATCACTACAATTAAGACAATTCAAGCTATCTTATATGATCTAAGATATTGTTAATTTTACATTTTTTATCATATAAAATTAACATATGAAGCACTACTGAGCATGGTTATCCAATTACTAGCGTCTAGTTATAACATAAACAAGTTTCTACTGAAGTACTAATAATATAATTCGTTAATTTAACCAACTACAAATATATATCCATCACCCCTTCTTAAATAGTTATTTGTCTGAAACAGAAGGTTGTATTTTCTGTGTAGTGGCTTGGGAACATGAAATGTAGAAAACAAGCCATTAGGCATCTTGTTGAATCCTTTTGAGATAATTACCATAAGCTTTACAAGTAGATAATATTATGTTCACTTGCTAGGAATATTAGTATTTAGACAAGCAAGGATAACATAATGACAAACATAGGTAAAAGTGCAACAAAATAAGAACTGCAAACTAACTTTCCCTATCATGGACTCGCATCTAATTTAAACATCACTGCACAAATGAATACATACGGAAATTAAGATCTAATGTTGGGATCCGCAACCATGTATACAAGCAGTCCGACTAAACTTAAATACTACAAATTTAATGTAGCCAAAACACAGCTCCTATTCAGAAAATAAGATAAACTTATATAAATTTTTATAAAAAGTTAGGGTTTAACCCCCAAATTGAAAATAAATCGAAACAATTCATAGATTTGAGTTTATCCACTTACTAAATTGAGTAGGGTTCGAGGTTTTGAGATGAGATGATGACACAATTCATAGATTTGATACGAGCCACGAACAAAACAACCACGAGATGAGATGAGAGCCACGAATGAAACAACCACGAGATGTGATGTACCCACGAGATGAAACGACCACGAGCTTACCACAGATGCACAACCATTAGCCACGAGCTTAATTGAGATGAACAACCTTTAATTGAGATGATGACATGAGCTTCTGAGTTGAGATGACCTGGATTTCTCAATTGAACTAACATTAATCGTTAAGTTGGGATGATTTGTTAAGTTAACCTAGAGTTCTTGAAAAGGGGAAAAGGGGGGAGTTGGGAGAGCTAGGAAGAGGGGGCGTGTTTATGTTTTAAGGATTTTGGGTTTTGTTGTTTTATTATTTTAATATTTAGTTTGTTTGAAAATTTTTAGTTTTTATTGCTAAAGGGGGAAATTATGTTGAAGGGGGAAATTTTGGCTAGGGGGGGATAATTTGATGGAAAGGGAGAAAATTTGGTGGAACGCTTGAATTTTGGTGGAAAGGGATAACTTGATTATTTAATACAAGTAATTACTTTTACCTTTAATTTTATGTAAAAAATAATATATTCATCTTTTAATAGCCTAAGCTAACATTTCTGCATATATGTTGCAACCTTGAACACTTTCTAGCTAAGGCAACACCAATTTTGGGGCTAAGCTAACATAAAAAACAAAATGTTGCGGTAGGGTAGAAGTGGTATAACTAAGGTAACATATTCTAGCAACATTCACTAGGATGGCGTTGCGATAGGTCATTTATGGTGTAGTGGCACCTCATCCATTTCTGGCACTGTGTAAGACTTTGAATCTTCGTAGCCCACTAAAATATAACAAAATAGAAGAAATAAATTACAAATACAGTCTAACAGATTTAACATATGGATCATGTTTTCTTGTGTATAAAACACATCTTAAAGAGACATGACAACATCTAAAAGTATAAGCAAGAAACAAAGCCAAGTTTTAACAATCTATAGTCTGCAAATAACCTCCTAAAATTCGAGCATAAATAATCCCTACGTCCATTTAATACATTATCTTTAGGAAGAAAAGGCCCAATGGAATATTATGAAACAGCTAATATAATGTTGTAATAAGATTATGAAACAGTGAAATGCTATCAAATAAACACCCAACTTAACCCCGAAGATATAAATAATGAATAACCCCCAAATTAAAAATTAGGGTTTCATAAATTGAAATATTTGAACTTACCCAATTCGATTACGAGTTTTAGGAGAGTTGTAGAGCTTTCCAAGATGATTTTGAAGATGCTTTTGACCCAAATTGATTTCGACCCAAATCGAAGCCAACTCGAAGATGTTTTAGACCGAATTTGTAGAAGCCAAATTGAAGCCAAATTTGTAGAAGCCAACTCCAAGATGCTTTAAAATCGAAGTTGTAGAAGTTTGCAGGTGTAGGTAAATTATGATTTTTGGTTTTTGCAGATGAATGTTGGCAGATGGAGCATCTATCTTTTGATATGAGTCAAGTGGAGTCAACTCCCCAATGGCTGCTCGAGAGGTTAAGCATTGAACCACATGAAACTGTTATTAAGATTGCAGGAGTTCCATATGGCATTTGGTTTGCTCGTAATAAAAAGGTATGAGAGAATGCAAAGTTTACACCAGCTGTAGAAATGAAATGGAGTATGCAACAAATTGAAGAGTGGAGATCAGCTCAAAAAACACAGAGGGAAACCAAACGCAAGTATAGTACAATCACATCACGAAGTGGTGAGATGGAAGGCACCTGAGCATGAAACTTTAAAAGTGAATGTTGATGTTTCGGTAGGGGAGAATGCCTCATTTTTTTCAATCGGCATGATGGTTCGAAATGATGCAGGGGATTTTCTTGTTGGTAGATGCAAGAAGGTGGAAGGAAATGTTAATACTTTCGAGGCTGAGGCATTTGGGTTGTATGAAACTCTATCTTGGGTAAAGCAAAATTTGAATCAACCAGTGTGCATCGAAAATGACTCTCTCCAGGTGATCAATGCACTAAACAGAGGCTCGTGTTATCAGTTAGAAGTGGGGCGTGTTATTAGCCGGAAGTGAGAGAATGATTAGATGAAAGCAGAGCTCTTCTAGATAGCATAGAAAATGTTTTTGTATCTTTTGTTAAAAGACAAGCGAATATGGCATCCCACATAATGGCTAGAGTCTCTTGTTCGTTGAGTTGCTACAAGTAGTTTATATCTCCTCCAAAAGTGTTGTTGGAGACGCTATTGTCTGAAACTATTTCGAGATAAATAATATTTATTTTATTTCAAAAAAAAATGAAATTATGGATATTTAAAAGGGTTAATTTTTTAGAAAATATATATAATAATGGTTGCGATGGAAGAATATATTTCATGTATAATTAGTTATAATTATACAATAAACATATTATATATATAACTTATCTTATTCTTCTTTTTTTTGCTTTCTTTTTTTATCAAGGGAAAATAATTCCATAAATGAAGTGTATCAAAATACAATTTGATCAGAAGGATTGCTTTCATTTAATAAAGTTTATCATATAACCGAAAGACATACATAAGATGTCTCCGGACATTTAGACAATAAAACATTAAAGTTTGAAGAGGAAACTCCCATAAATATCAACCTACAATTACATCCTTAAAATAGTTGAAATGTCTCCGACTTTCGTGATACGTGTAATTGTGTCTCCCGCCTCAATTCAGTTTAATCGATTTTTTTTGTACCTGAAAACCATAAAGAGAACAAATAAAAAAAAATGTCTCTGTAAATATTGTTCAATAATTTTTTAAAATATTCCCATATATTACTAAATAATTATCTAACCAAATGGGATCACTTTGGTTATATACCTAAAAATAACAAATAATAATATAAATATTTAAATAATACATAAATAATAAATCTTATCGTTTAAGCTATAATTAAAATATTAATAAATAGAATAACCAACTTTACAAACTCAACAAATATTATATAATAAAATACAAATTTTATTTAAAACTAATAAATCTCATTTTAATAGTTTACAAGCAATATTGTATTTAATACTGATAAATAAATTTTAAAAACTAGTCATTCAAAAACAGAAACCGAAGAATAAATGTTGTTAATAAGTTACTATAAACGAAATTAAAAGTAAAAAATAAAATGGTAACTGACAAATCAATTCCACATATTGTACAAATCTGCCATCAATCATGGCCATAACTACTCCTCAAAGAGTACAAAATAAGCCACCATATATGGCATCCAATAAATAATACTATTCACGGTACAATAACGGTAGAGATAGTGAGAATTCAAATATAAATCTAATACATATTTAAGACTAATACAGACTTTCCATATTTAGTTTACTCATTCATAGCCTAAAACGGTATTATACCAAAATCAAATCCCAACATATGTCATCACTCGCATATAGATACATATATAGTCATACACATATATCAAAATAAGAACACGATGATAATTCAAAAAGTTAATCAAATATTCAAAGCGTCAAAACAACAATAACATAGAAATAAATAACTACCCAAAAGTTAAACCAACTAGACAAAAAAATCATCAGACTCGATTACTTAAAAATCATATTCGACATGCAACGAATTGACCTCAAATTCAAAAATCCAAAACAATAAATCTTACATGAAAAAAATATATTATCTCAACCAACAACATCACTATAACATAATCCAAACTAGGTTTATAAATGTCGAATCTTATTGAAATTAACAAATTAAATATCAAATTCAGGGAAAAACACATACACGTGTATAAATTATAAATACAATACATATAGATGAAAAGTATAGATACAACAATAAACAAATTCTGTTTAGATTGAGATTGGAAAAGTATAGATACAGAAACATCCATACCTGTCTGAATTCAGATAGAGTGAAAAAAATAAGAACTCACGATTCATGATTAAATATTCTACCTTTTTTATGGTTTCGATCTCGGCGTCGACACGATAAACAAACGAAAAAACCCTTAGATATCGTACTTTTTAAAATCATATTTTCCATACCGCAACAAAAAATTTGGTGGCATCACAAATGACGGAAAGAGGAAGAGATAGAGAAAAAGATAAGAATTGAATGGAAAGAGAGCAAACCAAGATCAATTTAAGAATTTGTTTACCAAGTGAATAGTATGATGTGATAAAATTTGTCCTTGATAAAATTTGAACCTTTCATGTACTATTGGCTTTACTGTTTTTCACAAACCACGAATATTGAGTAAAGAAAAATAGAAAGCCAATCTTTTTGTTACGAGTAAGGGTACTAGTTACAACTCACCCGGTTTGGCTAAGCTTATTTCCTGAAAACAAAAATAAGTATTTATTTTTTAAGAAAGTACATATTTATTTACTTTTTCTGAAAATAAGTACTTATTTCTGAAAATTAAACTAAATATAAAATTTATTTTTAAAAATTAAGTACTTCTCTATATAAAAAAAAATAGACTTTTACTTACTTTTTTCGCGTATTCCCGTAATTTAGCGGAAACAAACACCGACGTTATGCGAGAAATTAAACGTATTATTAGGATGTAGACAAAAAATAGTGTTATTATGACTTACTTTGTAAGTTTTTATATGTTTTTTTAAATATGTTATTTTAATTTTTAAAACACATTTTTAGATATTTTACTGCATAAAATTATAAAGTTAAGTTATATAATTAAAATTTAAGATTATAAAAATTAATAATAATTTTTGAATATGAAATCAAAACACTTAATAAAAATATGTGCCAAATTTAAAACAATAAATAAAAAAGAGAATGAATTTTCGTAAGAAGCACGTAAAAGAGTCTCGAAACACACAGCTCGAATTCCGATGCATAAATGTAAAGAAAAGCAGAAACATCTGCATCATCCACAACTGGCTACGCTTGCGGCCCCATCTCACCGCCTTTTTGTCGCTTTGCCGCGATGATAACCAACATCTTTCATTTTTGTATTTTAATTTTAATTAATGACATCCTCATACTTTTCTATCAAGTACTCTCTCCGTCTCTTTTTACTTTTCCTGTTAATCATGTGCGCGTTTGCCAACACACATTTTTTATCGTTAATATCTTTAATTTCGTATTAGTATTAAATATAAAAATTTTACTGTATTAAAATACTCACAAATACGAATCAAACAAAATCACTCATGACTATATTTTGTCTTATAAATTATGTGTAAATTAGTAGTCAATCACTTACAATGAACAGTACAAAAAGTCAAAACAGGAGAAGTATTCTGAGACGGAGGGAGTATCAACTTTTGTATGATATTCCCTCTACTTTTTTTATTTTTTTTACTTTAATTTAGGTGTTCTGATTATATTTATTTTTATTCAAACAAATTTTAAAAATATATTATTTTCAATTATATAATTAAAATATCTAAAATTACGTCTAAAAAAGCAAACGCTTTATATTATGAATTAGAGGAAGTATTTTCTAATATAATATAAATAAATCTCATATTATAAATTTATATATAGAAAATAAAGATCCTGGAGTTAAACTCTGGAGACATCACAACACATACATATATATAAATAAAATTTATTATAATATTTACTTAACATTTATTTTATTTTATTTATAAATTAGTAAAATAAATAATCAAATAATTAATAATTTAATATAATATACTTAAATCAATTAAAATTTAGGAAACTTTACTGAAGTGACGATCCTTATTCTCTTATATATGTGTTATCAATGTTAAAAGGATTAATTGTAAGTTAGCAAAAAAAAGGATTAATTATCATATTATATTATTCTAATATTTCCTTCACTCGAAATTTCATCATACTAAGTGTCGGTTTTTTTTGAAATTTTAAAGTGTTAAGAGGAAAATTTATGAGATTTTTTTTATTATTTTAATAGTTATTATAATATATCAAAAAATTGGTAAATAAATTCTATTATTTACTATTTGAACTTCAAATAATATGTAAGTTATGTTATTATCTATAAAATGGGTTGGAAAGTTATGAATAATTAGGTAATGTATATTAATGTATATTATTAGAGGTCAAATAATAAAATATATAAACCTCGTTTATCAGGTAGCATATTTTATTAATAGACAGACAACATACATCCCATTATATTGACTTTTTAAATAAAATATTATATTGACTTTTTAAAAATATACAAGTTATTTTATGTTCATAAAAATCACCCTTCTTCAACCTATATACACGGTTTGGAAGCTAAGCATTGCCAGATGCCACATGCCAGTATGCAAAAAAAGACAGCGACACAAACTACATTAAAATTTTGATAAATGAATATTCCATAAATTAATAATTTTGATTAAATAATAATTATTTATAGTCTCAATTTGGGCCAATGAAATAAATTAATATTATCAATATACATAAGATAATTATTTTTAAAGAAGTCCTTGAAGGCCCTATATAAATATAAAATAATAATTCATTAAAAATATAAATTTTTCATATATAACACATAATACATAATACATAAATATTTTCTAGACAACTTTACTAAAATATGTGTCAATAGTTGTTTCTGCTTTTCGTGAGAATCAAATTCAATTTCACCCCTAATTAATATTATGTTAATTAATAAATATTATTTTATTGATAAAATAATAAAATATTTATTAATCGATAAACTAATAATCTCGTTAAAATAATAATTTTTCCCTGGCCCAAGAATATTAATTTATAGAGGTTTTACTATAGTATTATAAGCATTGTTCTAAAAATCGGTGATTAGCTCAACGAACTTATTAAATTCTCGATTAAATTCTCAATTATTCCGATTAATACCTGATTCATCCGATTAATCCATATTTCGTACATTGATCGACTAAGTCCGATTTCCACTTTTTATAATACTGATTATAAATATATATTGTGGCCGTAGCGGAAAAGAAAAGGTTAAATATAAAAGTTATTTTTACTAAATCAAATTTCTTAATTATCAAATCAAATTATATTTACTTAAATTATATCCATGATCGAAAGATATTGACCTGCCAAAATTTTGAAGCTTAATATAGTGACCTTCTCATCAAATGTGTATAGAGCATATCTAAGTTATACAATATGATTAGTTTAGATTAAAAAAACCTATCTTTTACAGCAACAATGAAAGAACATTCCAGATTAAAAATGAAGGTGGTTATCTAAAAAGATCCAAGTTATATCTGTTCCAACTATGTCGTGAAGCCGTAGTAACTTTTAAGATAACAATGCTAAACTTTTAAGAATGCAGATAACCATCTATTTTAGTCTTGCAATGTTGCAAGTTTTGTATTGTCTTGCATAAATTGCAAGTTTTACGGTTCTTTATAAGTAAATTTTGTGTGTTTTAAGGGGGGTCTCTAGGAGGAAAAGTCTCTGTTTTTTAGCCAGGTGAAGGAAAGTCTTTTTTCTCAAAAAGTGATCAAGGAACATGGCAACATCGAAGACATCATTGGAGGAGTTGTATGCGCAACTATCTCTGGAGGAGGAGGATGAAGGAGGAATAGTGGTTGCAGGGGGAGAGATTAAGCCAAAAACAACGTACGTAGTAGTGGGTCGATTCCTTACAGAAAAGAATATTAATTTCAATGCAATGCAAAATGTTATTGCCTCATTATAGCGTCCGAAGGAAGGGATGGAAATACATGACCTTGGCAATCAAAGATACTCTTTTGTGTTTTTCCATGTACTGGATAGGCAGAAAGTACTTGATGGAGGCCCGTGGACGTTTGAACAGAGTCTACTGGTGTATCATTGCTTACAGGAGAATGAGGATCCGCATGCAGTAAATCTAAACACCATGGACATATGGGTGCAAGTTTATGATTTGCCAAAGGGTTTTGTATCTGAAACAATTCTCAAGAATATTGGAGATTATGTCGGGAGGTTTATTAAATCGGATCCAAATAATATGACTGGAGGTTGGAAGATGTTCTCACGGATTCGAGTTACAATGGATCTGGATAAACCATTGAAGCGAAGAATGAAGATTAAAAGGGATGGAGGGGAATGGAATTGGGTAAATTTCAAATACGAAAGGCTGAGTTCATTTTGTTTTGTGTGTGGTATTCTTGGCCATCAGGAAAGAGACTGCAGCATTGTCTATGCACATCCTGATAAGGAGATAAGGCGAGCCTATGGAATATGGCTGCGAGCTCCAACTAAAAGTGGAAAGAACATGAATATAGGAGCAAAATGGTTACGAAATGGGAATGATATTGATAAAATATGGGAAGAAGGTTCAGGTAGTGGTATGAAGGAAACCACCGTGCATGGCAGCGGCAGGGCTGAGACGCGTTTCATGGAGGTTGACGGTACAATCACCGAGATTCCAGGAGATAATGGGGGGATTAAAGTGATAGAGAGAAATCAGTTATATTTGATCCTAAAAGAAGACGTGTGGATCATGCAAATATAATGGATCAGGCAGGAGGAGAAATAGTGACTGGGCTTGTTAATTCAGACGGGCCAAAAAACTTGCGAGAGGCGGGTCATGTGCAACAGGCCCGCCTAGAACAATGAGTTGTTTAGCTTGGAACTGTCGTGGGCTGGCCAACTCACGAGCAGTTCATTTTTTACGTGACATGGTCACGCAGCTAAGGCCCAGTTTTATATTTTTATCAGAAACATTAGTAAAGAAAAATAAAGTTGAACAAGTTTGCAAGAAGCTAGGGTTTGAGGGGTGTATTAATGTGGATTCTCATGGTACAGGAGGAGGGTTGGCTCTTATGTGGAAGAGGGAATGTGATATAGTAGTAAAAGATAGTTGTTATTACTATATTGATTTTGAAGTAAATATAGAGCAGATTGGGAAGTGGAGATACACAGGTTATTATGGCTGCCCAGAGCGAGAGAGAAGACAGGAATCTTGGGACAGGTTACGTGATTTAGCTGGTCAGTCAAGCTTGCCATGGTGTATATTAGGGGACTTTAATGATATTATAGTAGCAGATGAGAAGCAAGGTGGATGTGTTCAGCCAAGAAGATTGCTTGAGGGATTCTCTAATGCTATAAATGATTGCCAGCTTTTGGACTTGGGTTATAGAGGAAGCATATTCACGTGGGAACGATCAAGGGGTAGTGAGAGGTGGGTGCAAGAAAGATTAGATCGAGGCTTAGCTAATAAGGAATGGAAGGATATGTTTCCCTTAGCTGAAGTTGTGGTCCATGATGTATCAACCTCAGACCATTTACCTATCAGTTTGCAGTTAAACAGGAAGGTGTATGTTCCTAAAACTCATATGTTTCATTTTGAAAGTATGTGGGTGAAGGAAAAAGACTGTTTGCATATTATTAAGAGGTGTTGGTCGGAGATGGCTGGGCATAGTATTTCAGAGAAAATTGAATTTTGTTGTATCAAATTGGAGGAATGGGGTGGTGGCATGATAAGAGAATTCAAAGATCAGATGAGGGAATGTAAAAGAAGATTAAAGCTGTTACGATTGAGACGAGATAGACATGGAATTAATCAGTACAATGAAGTTCGATGGGCGTATTTAAAGTTGCTGGAGAAATAAGAAATATATTGGCATCAAAGGGCTAAACAGTTCTGGTTACAACATGGTGATCAGAATACCCGGTTCTTTCACAGATATGCTTCAACGAGAAAGACAAATAATGAGTTAAAGGGACTGAAGGATGAAGAAGGGAATTGGACGGAAGAGGAGGAGAAAATCCAGCAGGTTATTGTGAATTATTTTGAAAATCTGTTTGCATCCAATATAGAGCCTGATAAGATATTAACGGAAAGAGAAAAAGTGGCAAGTGTAACACAAGAACAGAATGCAGAGCTGATGAAGAGTGTGATGGAAGAGGAGGTGAAGGAAGCAACCTTTTCTATGCATCCAGAGAAATCGCCCGGAGCAGATGGGCTGAATCCAGGTTTTTTTCAAGTTTTTTGGAATATTGTTGGCTCTGATGTCACTAAGTTTTGTCAGGATTTTTTTAATACTGGGGAAATGCCAATGGAGCTTAATCGTACTCTGATATGTCTTATTCCAAAAGTTAAAAATCCAAAGGAAATGTCAGAATTGCGTCTGATATCTTTATGTAATGTGTTGATGAGAATTGTCTCTAAGGTGTTGGCAAATAGAATTAAGCCATGCTTGAATAACTTAATTTCAGACAAGCAGAGTGCTTTCATTGAAGGACGTTTGTTGACGGATAATGCGTTATTGGCACCACTGTATTAAAAGGCGTACGCAGGGACAGAAGGGGATTGCAGGATTGAAACTTGATATATCTAAGGCGTATGACAGGCTCGAATGGAGGTATATTGAGGGTATGCTGGAGAAGTTTGGTTTTAACAGTGTTTGGATTCAGAGAATGATGGCATGTGTTAAATCTGTTACATGTAATTTTGTGAGAAATGGTAAGATTTTTGGTGATGTTCGTCCTCAACGGGGTATACGCCAAGGAGATCCAATCTCCCCGTATATTTATATATTATGTGCAGAGGGTCTGAGTTCCATAATCAGAAGGCATAAGGAAGTGGGGCTTATTCATGGGATATCCATTGCAAGAGGTGCACCGCAAATTTCGCATTTACTGTTTGCTGATGATTGTTACATGTTCTTTAGAGCGTCAAGGGAAAAAGCTGGGATAATAAAAAAGGTGTTGGGTCAGTATGAGCAGATTTCTGGACAAGCCATAAACTTTAATAAGTCAAGTATTTTATTCAGTCCAAACACGAAGTAGGAAGAGCGTGATGCAGTACGTCAGTTATTACAGGTCAGAGAGGTTCATGATCCAGGGAGATATTTAGGAATGTCAATGGATGTGGGAAGAAAGAAGGTTACCACATTTCACATTCTAACGGATAGAGTTAAGCAAAAGCTGCAGAATTGGAGTAATAAAACAATGTCAAAGGGGAAAATGCACGTTGTTGAAAACAGCAGCTCAGACCATCCCGAATTTCTGGATGAACTTGTTCTTAATACCTAATACAGTTTGTGAGAGTATTGAGATTCAGATGAATAGGTTCTGGTGGGGGCATGGTCGAGGAAATGGAGGTATTAGATGGAAAGCATGGGGAAGAATGTGTGTTGCAAAGGAAGTAGGTGGACTTGGGTTTCGTAAATTCAAAGAATTTAATATCTCAATGCTTGCTAAACAGGGCTGGCGGCTTATAAATAATAATAACCCTTTGGTTACTAGCTGCATAAGGGCGAAGTATTATCCGAGGGGAGATTTTTTCACGGCTAAACTAGGGAATAACCAGAGTTATATGTGGCGAAGCATATTGGCCTCTCAGGAAGTGTTGAAGAAAGGGTGCAGGAAACGTATTGGAAATGGGCAACAAACTGAAATATGGAAGGTTCCATGGCTTCCCTGTGAGGAAAATGGTTTCATGACAACGGAGATGCCTATGCAGTTAGAAGGTAGTAAAGTATGCAACCTAATGCAGGTTGATCAACAGAATTGGGATGAGGAGATTTTGGTGGACATCTATAATGAAAGGGATCGTAAGCTCATTAGAAAGGTTCCTCTATCGATAAGGGGAGGAGACGATACGTGGTTTTGGCATTTAGAGGACAAAGGAGATTTCACAGTGAGGAGTTGTTACTGAAAATTACAAGGAGAGATAGAAGCAGTTGATAAAACTTTTTGGAGCAAATTGTGGAGTTTGAAGCTGCCTGGTAAGGTTACCCATTTTATGTGGCGTGTGTGTTCATTGTGTTTACCAACAGCAACTCGGTTAGTGGAAAAGCGTGTGCAGATTGATACAAGGTTCCAGTGGTGTCGTCTATGCCACGAAACAGATATGCATGTGTTGTTTGATTGTGAAATGGCGGGGAGAGTTTGGATAGATGTGGGTATCCAGAACAGCATACATATTATGGCTGATGACAATGTTTTTGATGTTATTCATCGAGTGTTTGATAGATGTAATAGAGAGCAATGTACGTTATTAGCTATGGTCTGTTGGAGTATTTGGAATGGGCGCAATAGATGGGTGTGGGAGAGAGTTAGTATGTCGAGCTTTGGCATTAAAGCAGCTGCAATGCATATGTTATCAGAGTGGAAGAAGATGGGAGAGACCTCAAGCTGATTGGGTTAAAGTTAATATTGATGCTGCTTTGTTCTAAAGTATTGATTGCATTGGGTTAGGAAGTATGGTTCGAGGATCAAATGGGCAGTTTATTATGGCGAGAAGCATGAGAAAGGAAGGCTTGATCCCCCCGAGAGAAGCTGAGGCAGTAAGTTTAAAGGAGGCGCTATCATGGTTGAAAAATAAAAATTTTAAGAAGTGCTATTTCGAAACTGATTCTCAGGTTCTTGCTCGAGCATGCAAAGGTTTGGATGGAAGATCCTATTTTCATACTATTGTTAGAGATTGTATTGAGTTGTGTAAACACTTTGATGAAGTGTTAGTGCGTTTTGCACATAGGTCTGCGAATGGGGCGGCTCATACATTAGCTAGCTAGAGCGGCTTATTCTTTGACAGACTTTCAGGAATGGCATGAAAATGCTCCTGAGTTTTTATATCCTGTACTTTTTTCGGAAGACTTATAAGATATGCAAGTACATTTTTCGTCAAAAAAAAAAATTATATCCATCCATAGAGCATGATTTGAAAGATAAAGCTCTCCTCCGGGCTTAACAGGCTTATATTCAGCGATACACGAATCAAATTGTTTTAATATTTTCTTTATATATTTTGAATATATTTCTAATTTTATAATAATAATTTGATTTTTATATAATTTTTGATATACTTTATTTGTATTTTAATAGGATAATGTTTGTGTGTTTTGTTTACAGAGTGTGTTTTATTTAGGAAATTAATGTGAGATACATTTTAGTTAGGGGATTAGTGTTTAAAAATTAGGTTCAATAATAATTATCCGGCTCAAATACCGACCAAGGACCACCAGCTACCAAACTTTTAATTTTGCAGCTTTAATAACCGTGTAAAGCACAGATGCTATTAATAAATTATATATTAATTATTTTATATAATGTAAATATTTCATTTAATATGACAATTTGTTTTATTATTAATTTTTTTTACATTTTTCTATACATTGATGTTTATATATTAATATTCATAAAATTTAATGATAAGTAATAATTTTAAATAAATAAAAGAGTTTGAATGGTGATGAAATTGAGTTGAATGTGAGTAAACTATATTAAATAAAAATTATAGGATAAGTAAAAAAAATTGAGTAAGTATTAATTTAATATTAAAAAACCATATGTCATCTACAAAAATAATCGCGTCAAACAAACATAAAACAGAAACAATAGTTGATTAATACATTCTTGTTGGAGTTACAATCATTGAAGATGATATATTTACATGTACTCACTTCACCATATCCAATCGGAGCTAATCTAATTTGAAATATCGATCATAATTGTAATACCCTAAAAAATTGTCACTAAATCAAAAACCATACTCTCACAAACAAAGGAGAGAAATACCAAAATTCTCACCAAGGAGAGACTACAACCAAATTGAAATTGCAAATTAAAACTAAAATTACAAAATAAAAGCAAACCTTAGATCTAAAAAATGAAACCACAAAAATAAGAGAAACCGGACCCCTCGAAACCGAAAAATCACCCGTTTAATCATCGGAGAAGACAGAAAATCTGGATGCTTCGATGGTTTTTGATCTAAGAATTTTTATTGAAAAATGAAAGAAAACCAAGAGATTGGGGCTTTCCATCGGAGAAAACCGGTGGAAGCCCCGACGGCTATGTTTGAGAAAGAAGAAAAGGAGGCGGCTACAGAAAGAATAGAGAGAAATAGGGTTTATAATTTACCGATAGGATAAGTAATATTCTTAAAATAGAAAATATAAATTAAATATAATATAATATTATCCGTGAGCAATTATATAAAAGGAGGATTATCAAAAATAGAATTGTATGTATATTATATTTTATTAAAATTGGATAGTTAGGATCGTTTTTATGGTTCACTTAAAATGGGACGGTTATGATATTTTCTACGGTTCACTTGAGTGTTTAAAAAAAAGTTCTGTAATTTGGTTATTATAATATAGTATAGAAGCGTTGATAAAACATACATATATATTTTTTAATATATTTAATATACATATTATTGAAATAAAAAAAGTATATATATATATATATATAATGAGAAAACGAGGGCGGTGAGGTTACGCTTCTAATATACTTCCGCTCTATTTTACTAATTTTTTCGAATTTTCATAATTTTAAATACTAATAATTAAAACTTCCTTTTCAATCATCGAATTTTAGAGAAAAAAAGATTTGATATATAAGGTTTAAAATGAAAAGAAAAAAAAAGAAATAGCTATGAAATAAGTTTTATATGGAATATAAAAATTAAAAGGAAAATAAGAAATATGAAATAACTATTTTTTAGAGATGGTAAGAAATAAGTTCTATATGAAGATTTTGTAACTAATTTTAAGATATGACAATTATAAAAAGGTAATAATGATTTTCATATGGAATTTTCGTAATTATTTTTTAGTGTATGACAAAAAATAATTTACTATTTCATAGAAGTGACAAAAATTATAAAGATACAATGATTTTATAAATTAGACGTGACACTAAATTTCTCAACAGACAATTTACAACATATTTTTAAAAATTAATAATTAAAACTTATTTTTTCATTATCGAAATTATAAATAAGATTCATAATTGCAAAAAAATTGATAATAAATTTTTTTGAAAAGATTTGATATATAAAGTTTTAAAAGAAAGAAATAAAAAATAGTTATTTTTTAGAGATGGCAAGAAATAACTATAATATTGAAATTTCGTACCTATTTTTTAGAGATTTTGACAATTATAAAAAGGTCATAATAATTTTTATATAGAATTTTCATAACTATTTTTAGCAAATGACAAAAAATAAGTTACTATTTTTTAGAAGCGACAAGACTTATAATTAGACAATAATTTTGTAATCGAGATCGATCTATATAAAGAATTCAGTCCTAGAGATTTAGGTTTTACAAATTTTCATATACTAGTTATGAATGTGATCATAATATATATATCTTCGTTGCATAATGTTTATACATTTAATCTTATTTTTTATCTTTAAATTTCAGGGTATGTACATGAAATTCTTAATACAGTTCGAAGAGGAAGAGGAAGGATGCGAGAAAAAGAGCACAGCAACTTAAATCACCATTTATTCCATATGTACGATTCACGTCTTTATCTGTATCTACATGAACACTTAATCTTCAAAGAAAGATGTATTTTTAATATACAATTGATTTATGATTTGTTATGATTGTTTTTTACGTAAAACTTAGTTTTCGTATAATGATCTATTAACTAAAATTTAGATGTTTTCAATATATAATTTATGATTTTAATACTAATTTTATTACGAGTAGTGTTCTTAAAGCGGGAATTAGATTTAATAGAGGCACCGTCTAGTGATCTGATAGTTAGAGACTAATTAGACTGATTAATCTAGTATTCGAATTATTAGTTAGTACGGTAGTCCACCGAATAAGGATTAATCGGCAATTAATCCTGATTAATTACTTAATTTTAGAACAATGATTACGGACATGAGTTTTAAGCTAAAATTAGATTAGATTCCTTCATTTTTCCTTTTATTTTTCCAGTTTCTTCATAAATTTCAATTTTTTACCGTCAGATAATGTTTACAGATCAGATGTGAGTTTTATTTTACGTGAGAGCACGAGCATGGTCTATCAAGAAGAAACATATTTAATATGATGGTGGGTCGAAATTAATTATTATATTTTTTATATTTAAAAATTAATTTTATATAATTTTAAGACAGGTAGAACAACAAGAGAATGAGTTATTAAGAAGAAACGTGTTTAATGAGAAAATGGTTCGAGATTAATTATTATATAGTTATAAATTTTCTTCTATATAATTTTTAAAAAAATTAAAAAGGTCGTCGCGATATATAAAGGAGAATACAATATTATAAGCCTATATACATATAATTTGTAAGTATATTATTTAATTTTCACATAATTTTATTAGTATCTATTTAAATATTTATTTATTTATTAAATATTTTTAAATTTAAAAATATATTATAATGTCACCGCGAAGCGCGGCTTGTAATACTAGTTTTAATATAAGATCGTTTGGACATAATTTGTCAGGTAAATTAGTAGTATTATCCAATTATTTTTACCGCGCTTATAGTTAGAATTTAATATAATTTTCCTTATTATTAGAATTAAGCGTGTTAGATATATATCATATATTATAACAAATACTCGCCGTAAACTATTTTCCTTTTTTAATGTAAAAATTATTTATTAGACAAATTAAACATCCTAAATTATGTGAATTTACATTCTCTTGGACTGATTCCTCAAAATGTTAGAGATCTCAAAAAATGTATTAATTTTTTTTAAATGTTGATGTTAACTTTCCTCTAATAATAATGCTATAAGACCTCACGTATATGTCTGGTTATAAATCAAAACATAATATATGTCATGCCATATTATTGAATAAAAAAATTATTTATAAAATATTGACTGCTTTATAAATTAAATAATTAATTTGTTTTGACATATATTTATTTAAAAAATTTGATATTGTGATGAGGCCCAACACAAAATACGAGTGGCACTAGAATTTGCATAATCGACTCGAATACTAACAACTTGTTGGGGCCACAAAGAAATATACTCCAACTCCACTGTAAACAAGAAACTGGTTGGCGCATTGATAATCGTATTTATCGACATAGAAAATATAGAGGAAACAACCCCCCAGCATAAACTTCTTGAATATTCATCTTTACTTTCTTCCTCCCAGATATTCTTCTTCTTCTACAATTCTTTATTACATAATAATAATAATAATAATAATAATAATTATTATTATTATTATTATTATTATTATTATTATTATTGTATATTATAATTTTCTACACCTCAGACTTGTCTGCCTGTCCGTGTCCTTATTGTTTGTGGTTGCAGTTATAGAGTATTCCATTGCCATTACCCCCCTTGTAGTTTCATATATTCGTCCAAATATTTAATATTCTATACACCGTCTATTATATATACATAGTTACATACACAACACTTGTCATAACAAACACAAACCACATTCACCTAGTTGTTGAATATGAAGTTTAACCAAATGGGTAGGAAGAAGATTGGGAACTGTGCAATTTCATGTACAACTTTTAACATCCTGGCTCCCATTTACAAGAGGCTTGATCTTCAGGTTCTTTCTTTCATAAAAATCCCATCTTTATTAGTATATTTCTTGTTGATTATTTCTGTTATATATATGTATGTATACCTGCTGTTTGTTTAAAGATTGTATATTGTGTGTTTGGGTCGAGCAGGATCAGAGCTGTAGAGAAAGTGAGAATAAGGCTGCTTGGCTTGATAGGAACCAGAGGATTTTAGATATGTTGTTGTATGAAAGATCTTCCATTATTTGCCTTCAGGTACTATTCATGTTAACTCTTCTTTCTTGATTGAAACCAATTTGTTAATTATATAATATGAACTAATCAAGCCCTCTTGTTAAAAGTTTAAACTTTGAGGTTTTCGAGTGAGAGAGGGGCTTAAATATATTATATGATCCAATTAAACTCTCCTCCTGCTCCCAACAAAATGAGGTTTTAGGGTAGCCGGTGACTTAAAACAAATTAAAATCATTAGGAGGAGGATATGCTAAATAATAGTAATATTAACGTGTGGTGTGTTTTTGTCTACTGTTAATGTAGGAATTTTGGGTTGGGAACGAAGAATTAGTTGCTTTGTATGATAAGGGACTTGGTGATGCTGGCTACATGACTTTCAAGCTTGCACGGACCAACAATCGTGGTGATGGTAAGATCCCTGGCCCAACAAATGCTAATTTTTTTAATTTTTACTGTTTTCATGAATTGTACTTCTTCTGGATTTATCTTTAATGGCTAAACATTAATTGTGCAGTCATTTTTTTTGTTAAAATTATCTTCTCATATATGTAGGCCTTCTTTGGATGTCAAAGATGCCAATTGGACTTTATCCATTGACATGTTTCTCCAGGTTGGAGGATCAAGTTATTTCTCAATTATATGAATTGTTCTTTTATTGTAAAAGAGTAGAGAATTATATCTTTCAAAAATGAATTGGCTTTCGTGTCGCCTTGACTATTTGACTGGTGGATAAAACTAATAATACGTTTTGAAAGGGGATAAAAACACAGCGGTACTGTAATCTCTCTACAGGCAGAGAAGTCTCCTGTGTATGCGTTTATATATTTAAAACTGTCATGATTTAGAATTTGTCTTTAATAGCATTGCTGGAATAATTTTTTTTATATAGTTTGGTATTCATTATATGTCTTTCACTTAATCTAAGGTTTTTGCCATTGGTATTTGTAGGTCTGCTGACTGCTGTCCATAGGGACTACTTTCGGGTTATTAACAATCAACCTTTCCTCTTACATGGGTTTGGAGACCGTGTTGCTCTCCTGTTACATCTTGATGTAGCTACACCATTTTTCCAACATAGAAATGACAGTGTGAGGCAGGAAATCCTTGTTGTAAATACCCACCTATTATTTCCACATGATTCAAGTTTGTGCTTGGAACGCTTGCGTCAGGTAGAATATACTTAAATCAGAATCGTGTTTTGTGTGCATTGCTATGAATAACTTATGCCCATATTATCTGCTCTTTGCATATTAACTTGGATTATGTTGTTTTATGATAGGTGTACAAAATTTTGCAATATGTAGAATCGTATCAGAAGGAAAATAAGCTTCATTCTTTGCCAATCTTATTATGCGGGTAATTCCTTGATTCATTACTGCTACGTTCTTGAACTCATCATGCTTAATGTAAAATTAAGAATTTAATTATCGTTCCTACTATCTTCCACCTTGCAGTGACTGGAATGGAAGCAAGAAAGGCCATGTTTACGAATTCCTCAGGTCCCAGGGATTTATATCATCCTATGATACAGCTCATCAGTACACTGACACAGATGCACAGAAGGTTATCTATGATTACTAATCATATTCCCAACTACGTTCTTGCTTTCAAATAAAATGGTATAATGAAACATCCACCTTATTTTCTTTTTCTTTTCCTCGCCAGTGGGTTAGCCATCGTAATCATCGGGGAAATATATGTGGAGTAGATTTTATATGGCTTCTCAATCCTAATAGTTACCGGAAAGTACTGAAAGTCAGTTGGAGTGAAACAGTGTTTGACATGTTTAAGGTAAGCAATAATTTTTTTTTGTATCCGCTACCTCAACTACTCCCTCTATTCTTATTGACTTTTTTTCACACACTTTAGGTTTATAACAAGGTCTCTTAACATATTTTTTTAGTAATACTTATTCTGATAGAGAAATATGAAGTTAAAAATTTGTTCGTACCAAAATTATTGGAAAATGTATTATGTACAAGTACCTCTAGCACAAACGTTAAAATACGTCAAAAAACAAAGGGACAAGTAAAAGAGACCATAGGGAGTAACACTATTTGATTTACTTCTTTACGATTCTTTTTTGTGGTCTAAAATTCTTAAGTTAGTTGCAAGAAATATTGAGCCCCTTCAAATAATTGATTTGCGCCAACCCCGACTACATCATTTAGGGCACAGCTGCATAACAACTTTGAGTCAATTATAGATAACTTTAAGGCAAAGCAAGATGGTGCCGAAGGAGATGAATCTATTCAACCTACCATAACAAAGGAGATGAATCTATTCATGTAAGCAGTATGACGGTGAAAGGGAGTCGTGCTGTTGCAAACAAACTATTGATGTTAAGAAGAGTGATATTTCACAATAGCGTATAGAAAACAACTTTAAGAATCACAATTTGAAATTTATGAAAACATTCTCTATCCTACTATGAAATTCAATCCAATTGCCTAATTGTCATGAATTTTTTTCTATATATCACAGCTTTGCGATAAGTTTGTTTAAAATTCTGTCTCACCTCCATTTATCATACTGATGGAAAAACGGATTGCTACATTGAATTATCTTGACCAAGTCGTCACTGATTTGCAGTGTCTCATTCGGCGGGCATCACTGACAGCAGATGACGCATTTGCCATCTTAAAGGCTGATAGCAGTGGCGATTACATCACCTATTCTGGTTTTTGTGATGCATTGCGCCAGGTATGTAGTTGTGTGTGTCTATTTATTAATATTATTAAATTATTAAATATTGGTCATGTTGAGCAAAAAAAAAAATGGTCATGTTCCTTTGTAATGTGTTCATATATAATCCTACTATTGTGCAACTTTGCAGCTTGATGTAACTGGAAATCATTATGGTCTGAGCATGGAAGAGACAAAAGACTTGTGGGAGCAGGCTGATATTGATGGAAATGGCATCATAGATTATGAGGAATTTCAGGTAATGTATCGACACATCTATTATGCGTTGTCATCTTTTACTTGTATAGCATTTTTTATTTTCTCTTTTCCAAAGCATTTTCACTTCAGCATATTAAAAAGTTATAAAGGATAATCCGATGCATATATATCCAGGGTGTTAGCTTGGGACCCTCAATAAGCTTTTAGTTCACTTATATGATTCCTTCTGTTACTAAAAACATTTTTTTGGCTCCCCTAATACTTAATTAAAATCACTGCATGAGAAATTTCTTTCAGTCTTTGGTTAATACATCATCAAAATATGTAGTAACTAGTAGTAGTAATATCTTAAATCATGATCCATAATATACTTTTTGTATTAAATTTTGTCCTTGCAGCTGCGAATATGGAATCCTACATTGTCGCATGAGACACGGGAAGATCTTGTTAGTAGTACAGAGCAAAGCTTTGGTTTGAGTGTGAAAAATGCTGTTCTTTTTCCCCCTGAAGTGGAAAAAGGAACGTGGCCTGAAGACTACTCTCTTTCTGATCATGCTCGACTTACTGTGGTATTTTCCCCTGATAGAATGCCATGATCCGGGCTTACATAATCTTGACATACTGGATCAAAGTTGAATATTACATATGTGAGGGATGATCAAAGATCAAGGACATGAACAAAATAATCAACGGTAGTTGAGGCTGTTGATGATTTGGTGAGTCTTAAGCTGGCACAAGAAATTCTATGGTATGAATAAGTGAATAACCACAATGTATCTGTTCTTGTACCTTAATATACCATGACGAGGAATCTCAAACTTTTTTAAAAAAATACTTTTTTCAAAGACGGGCCTTCTGGCTCTCCATTTTCCATTTTTCTCCGCTCCAAAGAAAGAGTCATAGCCAGAAGTCCACCCGAGACATTTGATTGACTGGTCGATGACACCGACACGGGGGATCTTTGCTTTTCATTGTTGGATCATGTGGCTATCTGCTTTGGAAAGGATATGGAAGATTGAAAGCGAAAGGAAAGACATAACTTGTATAGATTTTGGAAATTGCAGTTTGATCACTACTGTATAGTGGTGAAGTTGCACTATCTAGAACTTGTTGTACAACTAAATTCCCTTTATTTAAAATTTGTCGTACATATGTAACTACTTACAAATTTTGTTCAGTGTTGCTGTTTTTTGGTCATTAAAAAATAAGCTTGCAAAATATTAATGGTCGATAACCAACTACTGAGCTTTTGTAAAGTTAGTAGAGTCCATGGTTTATTTATGTGCTTTGATTAATGATTGAAATTGTTTTCCAGCATTAGCTGCAGCGTATGACCCCAGAACTACTTTAAAGATTGCGACAAAAAAGATGGTGAATTATCTTGTTGAAAGAATTTTTATTATGTTCTACTTTTTATATTTCATCTTTATGTGGTTCAAATTCAATCATTTGAACTCGATATATTTAAAAACACCAACTAGAACTAAGATTTAGCCGCCGCCCCCCCCAAAAAAAAAAAGAAGAAGAAGAAGCATGTAGTTAATTTTCAAAAGACTTGCATGGGTGAAATGTAAATCTCATATTATTGTTGTCTTAACAAGGAGGAAGTGATATTCGTTTTTGCTTGGCAAAGTGAATGCCAAGGAAATTTGACCACGTCACGTCCAGAAGATCGGATTTAAATCGGGGGAAGTGACCTTTATGAGTTAAATTTATTTATTTAAATAAATAAGTTGAAATTTTAAATTATTAATTACTCCGTACTTGAATAATGTTATTATTATTTATAAACAACTTATCAGTTTTAAAAATTAAATATTGATAAAAAGAGGAAGAAAATAAGAAATTGAAAATGATTGTGGGAGGAGAAACAAGAGTCGAAATAAAGTTGGATGGGTGGGATATCGATCTTTACCGAACACAACTTTATAAAAGAGCAGCACCATGCAGCAGTCCTGCTTATAGTCAAATAATTATTAAATTGAGATTTTAAAGATCATTTTATGAAATATTATAAATATATTATTTTCTGTAAAATATATATAATCTTCTAAATTTCGAATTTAATAATAATGTGGATGAACTTTTCTACTTAAAGCTTGAATAAAATAGAAAAAGAGTTAAACATAGGACGCGGAGCAAATAATTCTTAGCTTCCTCTGTTCCATTCTCCCTGGGTACCCCTGCTCACCTCTTGCAAACATGTACCGCTGGAGTGCATATCAGGGGTATTAATAGGAAACTAAATTATAAACATAATATTAATATTAATATTACAGTATATAATTATAATATTATTATATGAACCAACCTGGTATTGGTAGCCATTATCCCCAAATTATGCAACTCTTATTATTATTATTATTATTACATGAAAGACTCGAATTCTTGCCAGCAATTGGTTTTTTATATCAAAAATATTAAAAATTAAGTTTTTGACGAGAATACTGAGTCAGTTTAATCTATTCATATTTTGAACAAAAAAATTAGAATTTTCTTTATTTGATTTATAATCACTTATCGATGATAAAAATCAAATATTTTAGGGAAAAATTTATTTTGAAACAAATAAATAAAAAAATGTAGGTTGTATAGTTGTATGTAATACTCGTATAATATACACATTTCACGCGGCTATATATATATATCTATGATTCTATGTTGCTGTAACTTACTGGTACTCCCTCAGTCACGTAACTTATTTTTAAAAAAAATTTATATACGTTTTACAATGCGTGTCGTCGGACCTTTTCTCAGAAATCAACCAAGCAGGACGGAGAAATTAGTATTTTAAAGCAGTAATATATAATTATTATATTTATGATCACCTCCTCATCCTCCTCAGTCAAAAAGAAAACCCAACCCTTTCTACTCATCCTTAATCTCCCCCCTTTCTACTCTCTTATTATTTCACACACACACACACAATATGACTGTTGTCCCTGTTGGATCTCTGCCGGTCGGATATCGGTTCCGGCCGACGGATGAAGAACTGATCAATCACTATCTCAGATTGAAGATCAACGGCTTTCACGAGGATGTTTCTGTCATTCGTGAGGTTGATATTTGTAAATGGGAGCCTTGGGATTTGCCTGGTATACTACTTATTTACTTGTATACTCAACCCCCAGTCTCCTCACCTGTATTACAGTTTGAATTTTTGTATGTTTTCATGTCATTTTTAGGTTTTTATGATCAATTTCGTACGGGTTCTTATTTCTTTTGCTTAAATTGTGTTTTTGTACCTTTTTTCTTCTTTCTTCATGTTAAAGTTTTGATTTTTAACTAAAAAAGGTTATAAAGTTTGAATTTTTATTATATTGGATGGATCTATGCATGTTCAAGATGATTAATTTATCTTCTTTTTTTTGAAATTCTTGGTTGTGTGATTGCAGATATGTCACTGCTGCATTCAATTGATAATGAGTGGTTCTTTTTCTGCCCCAAGGATCGTAAGTATCAGAATGGGCACCGAAACAACAGAGCTACTGTGGCTGGCTACTGGAAAGCAACCGGCAAAGACAGGTTTATTAAGTCAAGTAAAGTTGTGATTGGGAGGAAGAAGACTCTGGTCTTCTATACAGGCCGCGCTCCCAAGAGTGAGAGGAGTCATTGGGTAATCCATGAGTATTGTGCCACTGATGAAGCTCTCAGCGGCATGCATCCTGGACAGGTTTACTGTTGATCTCTTTCGCTTCTTTTATTTGTTCAGTTGTTTAGTAATATTTTGGAGCATTTATGGTGTCAAATTCTTCAGCTTGCCATCATTCTTTGCTCCATATAAATATATCTCCAATTCATGGTTATAATTTGTGTATCTGCCTTGTAAGTAATGTGGTTATGGGGCAAGTTCATTAAAATGCGATATGTTATGGTGGAATTAGAACAGTAATCTTTTTAAGAGAGTACATTTATAATACTCACTAAGTTTAACTATAAGATGTTAGTTTGCAGTGTATTAGTGCAAATGCTTTGTATTAAATTAGTGCCACATGAATTGCTGAAAAGTTTACTGTAAACTTCTATAGTCTCTACACAATATATCTTTCTCTTTATCTCAGGGACATGTTTCTTGGATTTTGATGACTCTATCAAAATTCTAATATGTATGTTGAGATATTTAATCTCCTGATGCAGGGTGCTTTTGTTCTGTGCCGTCTTTTCAAGAAGCATGATGAAATGGGTGAGAGCTCAAACTGTGAAGAAGTCGAGCAGAATATTCCATCTCCTACTGTAGCTAAACCCTCACCCGAAGATACCATGTCAGAGCAAGATACCCCAGTGTTGAGTAGACAGACAGGTGGTTATGAAACTAATAATGGAACCCCTAGTAGTACTGATCAGTATAACTATCCCAGCAATAGCTGTATTGGTCAGGATGCTGGAGATCAATTGTTAGACATGATATCTATCCAGGTGAGAAAATAAAAGCTGGTTACAATTTTCATGAAGCCTTGTTTGTGCTGGGGGATACTTATAATTTTTTTTGTTTTTACACTGCAGCCAGACCCAGACATGGATAAATTCTTGGGAAATTTTCCTGAAGTGCCAGATCATGATTCAAAAATCTTCTCTGATTATCCTATGCAAGTGATGCAAGACTATTATCATGGCTCTACAATTTCTGGCAGTGACAACAATGGAGATATGGATATCGTAGAGTTCCTGGACTCGATTCTAGCTAGTTCAGAGGAATATACATGTCAAGAGTCTTCCAGTCACCCAAATTCTGGTGCTGATGATGAGAGCCCAAAGTACATCAATTGTTTGTCGAGGATCTCTGCCAAGGATAGTGGATCAAGCAGTGGGTCAGATGTGGAAATAGTGTATGACCAGGTATAAATAATATAGTCCTTGAGTAGGCCTGTCAATGGATCGGAGCTCCGATCCGAAACCTTATAAGCGGATATGGATTTATACAAAATCAATCCGATCCGTTAAAAATCTAATCCGATAAAAGTTCGATCCGATAAATATGGATATGGATTATATATGATCCGATCCGTTAATAACCCGATCGGAATAAATATAATTATATTTATTTATATATAACATATAATATTTAAATGAATATAATTACATTTATAGATATTATGTGTAGGTTTAAATGTGTGTATATGTGTATATCTGCATGATGATGAAAACAAAATATAACGGAACTTGCATCTTGTATCATTATTAATGTGGATGGGCTATATATAAAGCCAATACATCTTATCCCTAAAAAAAACTACTACAATTCAAAAATATTCAAATCAAAACTAATCTAATCTTATTTATTCTAAAAACTTGGTCAACATTAACCAATTATTAATAATTAAAAAATCAAAGAATAATTCTAACATTATGTAAAATCTAAGTATTTTAGATTTTGTGTGAATAATTACCTTTTTCTATTGTAAAGTTTATTAGTCAAATTTCATATCCGAACTCGATATATATTAATATTAAATATATATTTATATATCCATATATATATATATATATTATAAATTGTTGGATAATCCATTCTTTATATTTGGTATCCATATTTAGGTTTGGATGAAATTTATAACTTTAATTTAATTTATTGGATAATTCATTTTCAGATTTTATATCCATATATTTAGATTTATTCAAGTTTGACTCATTTTAATAATTACCATTAATATAATATATAATATTTATGGTAAATTTCGTATCAAATTTTGAAATATTAAAGTTAGTTCATTAATATGAATTATATCATAACATATATATATTTGGATAAAATTCATAATCTTAATTTGATATCAAGTGTCCGTATCAAATATTGATATAATATAATATGATATGAGTAAATAACATATATAATACTATAATATGAGTAAATTATTAAAAAATAACATATACAAAATATTATAAGTAGCTTCAAAAAAATAAATTTGAATAAAATTTAAGATACAAAGAATTAAAAACAAAATTAAATATGAATTAAAACATATAAAATATTATTGTATGAGCAAATATTAAATAAAAATTAACACATATAAAATATTACAAATAATAATAAAGGAGAAATTAAGATATTTAAAATAAATTTAGGAAATAATTAAAATAATTTAAACTTATTATGTGAAAGTTTTAAAAATAAAATAGTTAAATATAAATATTTTTATATTTATTATGTTATATTATAATAACAATATTTATTAATATATAAATTATGATATACCGTGCGTGTAGCACGAACAAATAATTTAATTATAAAAAATTAGTAAAAAATTAATTAGATTGGATATCCGATCCGATTAGCCGTGATCCGATACTTGATCCGATCCGGAAAAATAAATGGATTTTGGATATGGATTTAAGGTGATCCAATGCAAATCCGATCCGTTGACAGGCCTATCCTTGAGAGTAGATATCTTAATTGTTAGCAATATGTTTGACTTGGTCCTTGAAAAGTTGTAATAACATATATTTTTAGATGTTTAAGTTTGTTTTACTTTCTGCAAACCAGCCTGATCTTGGAGGATATCTTAATGATGGATTTTTGACGGAGGCTCAGCAAATTCCATCTTTGATGATGATAAGACCTACTGGGGAAGACGGATACCCTGAATATAGAAACGAGGAATCACAGAGGAACTTCCAAACCATGCAAAATAGAGGGGATGTTTCCTCTACTGGTACTGGAATTAAAATAAGGTCTCGACAACCAAATAATCAGAGTGCCCAAAATATTGTGTCTCATGGAACTGCACCAAAAAGAATCCGTCTGCAGAAGAAACTTGAAGTTGTTTCGAATAATGGCTGCCTTACTAAAGATTTGAGCCTTCCTGGTGAAAATACTGAAGTGCCTATGGTTATGGAGGTAAGCAAGTCGTCTTATTTTCAGTCAAGCTTATTTGTCAATCTTCCTGTTCCCGGTGTAATTTGAACTCTATTTGATTTGCATGTACAGGACAATGATGATACAGACCAGCAAACTTCTGTTACTGATGATATAGAAAACCACTATCAGGATGAAGTTGTTTCTCAAGAAGAATCAAGCATGAATGTAAAGCCAAAAAGTGGTTTACAAATTCAAATTAAAGCTCACTCTATATTTGCAAAGGCACCTCTTCTGAGCTCTATTCCATCAGCACTTCATATTCACGGAAAATTTCTTGCTATTGGCATGGCACTAGCTGCCGCCGCGGTTGCCCTTTGGGGCTGCCATGCATTCTGAGGCCCTTTTGTGTTTTTGAGAACTTATTTTATGTATGATTAATTTGCTTACTATCATATGACTAAGAAGAGGAACACTACCTTTAGGGCTGGTATTTAGTGTTGATATGTAGTTGCATCATGCATGTTAGTTTATGTAATCAGCTTTCTTAGTAGCTTATCTATAAATTATATAGTGATATAACCAGAGTTTCTTCTCGATATATTTGCTCAAGATTTGCTTTAAAAATTTTGGAATTTAAAGTATTAGTTGTCCTGCTGGATGTATTTGTGAACCGAGTGGGATCATCCGGATCCTACTCTATCAAACCCAGCATAAGGGTCACAAGAGTCGGGAGGACGGTGGTGAATCCACAGGCACAAAACATCTCTGGTGGAGTATATAGCCTCGTACTCATAAAAAATGTTCACCACCTGATGATCATGTTTAGCTAAACGAAACCTCTTCCTGCACTGAAAAACCGTAATCAATAGGCCAATATGTTAAACAGGGTGCATTCAATTTATGTTAACGTAATATGTACAGTTTGGATAAAAAATTTCTCAAACAATTTTTTAATTTTATGCTGATTTTTAAAAACTTTAAAAACCCTTTCGAAAATTATCAGAGAAATTTACGAAATTCGTAAAAAGTCTACTGGTTTATGAATGCCACCATCTTTCAACTTCTTTTTGAAATCTTGAACAAAGATCGACAGATTTTTATTTTTTTCCATGGTGAAGGGCATGTCACCTGCTGACCTGCATGTTCTAGAGAGGGTCACTTGTAAGAGTGGGACGGCGGTGGGCAGCCACAACATATCTGTTGTGACAATAAGTATATTTCAACCAATGTAAAAATGTCAACCAACCTTAAAAATATCATAATTGAGATAATCATAAATTTTGTCAGTGTATATAATATGAGCAGGCATTATAACTCTCTTAAATAAAGATCAAAGAAAACAAATGTTAATATAGTTTTTAACTAGTTGACTGAAGTAATTATTTTGACTAGCAGATTGAATTAATTGTTTCGTATGAAATTGTTTGATAAATAGCTGTTTGAGTGATTTTTTGTACTTTAACTAGACACATGTCAATCCTCTGATTGAAAAAGCTCCTCAAAATAGTTTTTTGAAAATTAGTTTTTTGAGTTCAAACTGTTATTTCAACATACTAACTACCAAACACCAATTATAGATGATTCACGTGATCAAACTTCTAATATGGCTCAAAGCTCTAATATTTTCTCAAACCTCTACTTCCAAACAGGGCCGCCTTAGTCAGATTAATCTTGCCAAATGCGGTAAGAACATCTCACTGACTATCTTAATTGCATGCATAATGACGATTAAGTGCGCTTAAGTAATCCCTTGAAATTTAAGATTAACCAATTTCATGCATGAATCTCTTCATACTTAGTGCGCTGTATAATTTCGAATAATTGAATCACAAACTGCGCCTCTATACGTTTGGTTCAGAAGTCAAACCCTCGCTGATTATCTTTGCCCTCTCTTTTTTTTACTACCACTTGGTAGTGACTAGTGATCATGTTTAGCTAAACAAATACGAACAGACAAAAGCTTTCCCGCACTAAAAATGTACTCAAGAGGCCAATTTATGAATAATTAAGCATTTGCTTTTCACTATATATACATGTAGTAAATAATGGCCTTAACCATATGATCAGGAAGTAGAAACTCATTACTTTGTGCAAAAAAAAAAATATGACTTGTTTCAATGTAATTTTTCATGATTATGGTTTTGGTTTCATATAATGTCAAGGAGCTGAAAGCTCAACTTCAGGTTGGATGTTATGCCAATACTTGTGCATGGCCGAGTATATTGTCAAAGATGAGGTTGAGAATGCCTTCTACAGGGACCCAGGACTGGCTGCTGGACTTGTTAGACTCCATTTTCACGACTGTTTTGTTAGGGTGAGCACACTTAACTATATGGTTATAAAGTCATCGCACGTGTAATTTATAAACCACACATTGTGCCTCGAGGATAATTGTTTTTCTTCTTCCTATTAGCCCTCACTCTCACAAAAATGCATATAAATATCTATAAAGGCAGACAATTACATATTTAGTTATTTACATTTCATGTATACATTTGAATGTATGAGCTACTAAGACGTGTGTGTCGGTTCCTAGGGCTGTGATGGTTCAGTGCTCATAGACTCGACAACATCAAACAGTGCAGAAAAGGACTCACCAACAAATAATCCAAGTCTTCGAGGATTTGAAGTCATCGACAACGCAAAGGCTAGGCTCAAAGCAGTATGCAGAGGAGTGATATCATGTGCTGATATAGTAGCATTTGCTGCACGCAATAGCGTAGAGATGGCAAGTGACACAAGGGGTCCAGTTTTTTAACAAACCACCAAGCTAAATTTAAAAAGTTTTACTTCGTATTGGTGAATCTAAATAGTAATGATACTTCTGGACTTTGCCGAAAAACTCAGCAGTTTGCATGTAATATATTTCCATTCATAATATATGCACCAATTGTATGTGTCTATCAGTCCGCGTGTGTATATAATATTATCAACTAACGATTACGCATATTCAGACAGGAGGGCTTGGCTATGATGTACCAGCTGGAAGAAAAGATGGGAGAGTATCACTGGCTTCAGAGGCATCCAGCAGCCTATCTGCCCCAATAGACAACCTTAATCAACTAACTCAATCCTTTGAAAATCGAGGACTCACCCAAGAAGAAATGGTTACACTATCTGGTGATTAATTAATCAACCAGCTAATTATCAATTTCTAAGAATTATTAGTCTTGCTTCAATACTTCAAAAAAATTATACATGAGCTATACAACAAACTAATAATATCTGAACTCACAACAGGTGCTCACACCATTGGCCGCTCTCATTGCACATCATTCAGCAACGGACTGTATAATTACAATACCACAAGCATGCAGGACCCAAGCATTGATCCACTATATGTAACAGCCCGTCCTTTTCAGACCGTTAATCTTACATAATCTAATATACAATACAATTATTAATCCAAATCTCTATTACAAAACTAACTATTACAAAAGTGCGGCTAACAAAGACAAATCCATCCAATATTCTACTTCAAATCTAAGATCCTCAAAGTCCAATGCACTCCATCTTTCTCTTACACCGAACCTAAAAATTATAAATAATGAGCTACACAGCCCAGTAAGAAAACTAACTACACACTAGCAGGATCAAGTAGGTTTCGTATAACATATATATATTTCAGAATCATATTCAAACAGACAGAACGAATTTCAAATTCAAAATAATTAAATTATACTCTTTAGACAAATTATCCCATTACGGTTGGTCACATTAGCCGGTGACACGACCCAAAAATTCAAATGCTAATAAACGCGCTACCCTTACTAAGGCCCAAAAATAATGCACCATCCCCGAAGGGCCCAAAAAAAATGCTCCCTAGTAAGGTCCAAATTCTAGTTCCGGAACTATACGCAATTTACTAACGGTTCAATACAAAGCGAAGAGTTCTAAAATACTCTTTCTTAATTCAAAATTCGAAGTTCAAATAACTCTTTTGTTCATAATTTAATCCAATAAATTAGCATAAATGATCCAATTTAATAACAAAATTACATACGTATAAATATAAAATTTACGAAATTAACTAATGTTTCGAAAGTTTACTTACCTCAACCTTGCAAACCAAGAATTAACATCCTAGAACATATATTGAATCCTTAATACCCAATCAAAAATATCACATCTCAAACGTCAAACTTCTTCATAATTCCAATTCTGCCCATATCTGTATTTCACTTTTTTGACCCTCTAAACGATGTTTTCTGGAAAAACTTAAAACACGAAAATCTTAGAGAACGAAAAGATATTTCCAAAAAGTCCAGAATCAACAAATTCTGACTTACGATGAATTTACTACGAATTTTACAAGATTTCTGAGTTGCGTATGAGAAATCCTACGAATTTTAATAACAAAGATGAACAAAAAAAATCAAGATTTGTGTCGAGAGAGATTTATAACTGTTTAGTCTTGGTGGCTTGAAAAGAATACAAAAGAACGAGGAGATCTTAATCTATTTATAGAGTTTTAAAACTCTAAAACAAAACATGCTAGAATCAAATCTGACCCATATTCAAAAGCCCATTATTCTAATCTAATTCTAATTTCTAATCTCTATTAAATTTTAATACTTTTTATTATTATTAATCTATTTTATTATTCTAAAAAAAATACGGGATATTACACTATATGCTGTACAGCTAAAGCAGCAATGTCCACAGAATAATCCAAACATGGCCAACTTGGTTGTGCCTATAAATCCATCTAGCCCAGCAGTGACAGATGCCAACTACTACATGGACGTTTTGGCAAATAGAGGATTGCACAACTCAGATCAAACTCTATTAAGCAGCCCAATTACGGCGAACCAAGTGGCCCAAAATGCTATGAATCCAATGCTTTGGAGGTCTAAGTTTGCTGCAGCAATGGTCAAGATGGGTCGGATTGGCGTCCTAACAGGGAAGGCTGGCAAAATTAGAGCTAATTGTAGGGTCATTAATTAAAACTACAGCGGGGATGTCATGTTATTGCTGCCGTTAGTGCCTGTGATATCATCTATAAACAATAATATTGTCCACCTTATATGGAGTATATGAGGATTCCTGCTTATGGTTTGTAAGAACATGAGGCCCCTGTTATCAATGCATTCAAATCCTAACAAAGCTTTTTATATAAAAATAAGACTATAAGAGAATGGGATATAGGAGATCAAACTGAGAAGACATTCATGCAAAAGAATATGGAAATGTTGGGATAAAATAAAATTTATTCATTTTCCCATCCTCTTATATTTAGTATGTCAAGTCTTTTATCAAACGTTATTACCCAATTTTTTAGGCTAGTCACATTCAAATATTTCTAGAAAACAAAATAAGCATCATATTATTTACTTTGTATAATACGTGGCACTATATGTTCCCCCAATGTTGGCTGGTCATGGGAAAAAGTGCACAACAACCTTAAGATTGAAAATATTACTCATTCAAAGCACAAAAGAAGCCTTGTTATGCAACTGGGTAAATATCCAACAAAAAGGAAACAACATAATGTGACAAGGAAACACAAATTGTGCTAAAACAGCAATAATATGAATAATATCATTAGTTCCAGAACACAGACGAACTAGCTGTTGGAGGAAAGACTGAAAGTGTACCTAAGTTGTGAGTTCCATTATAGCACTGACTATGTCTCCTTCATGCGTCTTGACAGCTTTGACAGCCTAGTTTCTTGATACTCCTGCCTGTGTCGTCATCGGAATCAGCAGCAGCTGAGCTCTAACATGATAAACTTAACTATACCTCTCATTACATTACACCCTTTTTTTACTCATATGTCTACCTAGGGTTGTTGTTTTTTCTTCTGGGCCCAGCCTTATTGTATTCATTCTACAATAATACTCCATTGCCCCAATACCATCCATCTCAGGCCCAATTTACTACCCATTTCACATTTATCATTTTTTTTGTCATCAAATTTCAACTTTTTAATTTCTCATGCACCCTTTATAATCCCTTGTTGTAATTTTGTGTTTCTATTTTCTTTTATATTCTTGTAATAAAATTAACCAATTTTTCTTTTTTATTATTTCATTATCTTAATAATGAAATAATTCTTTTTAACAATGAAATAATTCCAAACTGCCTAGAGTGTAACAATTCTTTTTAATGATTTTACAATGCTTTTATTTCATCAAAACGAGATGCAGTATTTTCTTTTCTTTTACAGGACTCGTGATTTAATAAATGTCACAATATTTTCTATATTTTGAGTGAGAATGGAATGGGGAAGGAATGGAAGGTAAAATTAATGTACGTGTGAAATTGTAAATAAATACGAGGGAATCTAAATTTTCTATGATTAGAATTATAGGAAAAATGGTGAAAAAATGAAATGGAATATTCTTTCCAAAACATGTGAGTTAGAATTCTAGTTCAAATAATTTGGATTGGAATGAAAGAAGGAATGAAAATTATAAACATTTTCCCTGATCTCAACCAAATAAGAGTATAAATTTCATTGCATTCCATCAAAGTGAACACAAACTATGTATTTACTTCTAATGAGATTAAACATGGGATCTCAGGTAATAAATGTTAAGGACCAAAACACCATCAGTTCCACAAGCTATTGTACAATGAAAACCAGATATCAAAACATATGCTCTCTTTACTATTTTGCTGCTAAATTTTCTTACTTTCAATCCATTCAAACCAACTCAAACACGCCAAAACTTGAAAATAAATACACGATACACCCATTCCATTCGAGCACTTTTTTCCCTCACGCCTTCGTCTTACATCCTTCTTTCCTCCCTTCGATTTGTTCACAGTTATTTGTTACATTCCTACCAACAAAATGGAGGATTAGTGTATAGAATTAGCCAGAACCGGAATCAAAGGAGTATCAAATGCAATGTTCATTGTCAATTTCTATAATTTCTCCCAACAGGCAAAAATAACAAAATATAACACTAACCACCTCCATCAACAATAAGCATTTCTATCAATCTTACCAGGGACCTCTTTAAGCTACAATGTACAAACTATAGTACAGGCACTCACTAACAACAAGGCACAAACCATAGTACAGGCGTTCACTAACAATTTCCATTCCATAATTCATTCAGTACAAAACACAAACTATAAAAATCTATAGTACAGGGCATTCAGAAACAATTTGCATTCTTTATTTCATTCGGTACAAACAACAAACTCACATATATTTCAATTCTATCTTGGCTGGCTTAGAAGTCGATGGTCAACTTACATGTGTTTATTCAACCAATTTCAAGATGTATACAGGTTTTGACACATTAAGAACAGTTTGTAGTTGATCCATAAACGCAATTGATACTGAAAATGAAGAATGATAAAGTAAAATGTGAAGAGTTTATCAGCACTACATCATGAACTATTGACATTTCATATGGTAGCATAAGTAAATGTACATCTTCACCAAATCAAAATGAGATTAGCACAATCAATCACTTAGACAATGGTAAGTTGAGGCTTACAACTTTACTGAACAATCACTTCCACCAAGCCAACTTGGTTCCCATAATTAAGATTATACCTTATAGTACCCTTATGGTGCTGTATAATTGATCGCTAAACTGATTGGTAGTTGGATAATTTAGTAAAGCAAAATGCTGCAAAAGATACTTAAGATTTAGTTGACAGCTTTAAGGAGCTTTAAGGAGCTTTTGCATAGCTTTCCTCTGCGCCTTCCAACTTTCATTATTTATAGCATGACAGTGCCCGCTTGATCCATTCCAATTTTCGCAAGGAGCAGCCACATCGCATACAAAACAGTAGCACTACAACCAAACAAATCAAAAAGCAATAAAACAGAAATTCAAACACAATACAACAAATAAAGCCCAAAACTTTAGATAAAACACAACAAATACATTAGACAAGGCACACACATTACAACAATTACAGCACATCCAACAATGTCAAAGACAATATACACAACAAGCACTAATAAAACTTAAGTTTACCAGTTTACAGTAGCTTTCGTGATCGGTAGTACTAAACGGATACTTAGCACAACTATGCCTTGAATGAGGAAAATCTCTACAAGCCACCTATACATGAACCAAGAATGAATTATGAAAAGGCCAACCCCAATTCAGGAAAATAAAATGCAAACAAACATCACACATTGAACCGAAATCACAACATAAAAACCTGTCCTTTTTCAGCAACAACAGAGATATCTGGAGAATCATGACCAGCATTACTAGAAACAGAAAGCTTAGAGATGCTCAAAGACTCATCAGGGTCAAAATCAAGAATAAAACAATCTTCTTTATCTTCAAACTCCTTCAATTCATTCCTATTCTTTAAACAAAAGATGGGCCTTAAAGGGGTGCCCTCTTCAACACCATCATTGTAAGTAGGAGAATTCAAATCGATAATGTCATCAACAACAACAGGAGAAATTTTCAGACCCACTTTCGCTTTGCTTTCAAGATCACTCATTTTTAAGATAATAAAAAGACCCCTTTTGAAATTTGTTCAAATTATTATGGTACTAATAAACCCTAGAGAAATTTCAAAAGACAAGAACTACAACGGGACTAAATGGTAAGTTAAGTAATTTTGAAACTCCTAGTGTTGGTTCGGTTCTTTTACCAGCGTTTCAATGTTCTGGACTTGTGGAGTGTAAGTCTTTGGGCTAACTGTTGTTATTCAGTTTTGCTATTAGAGCCTAGGCCACTAATGTCCTTTTGTGAAGGCCCAATTTTGTAATAAACTTGTGTCATCTATATTATACTATTATATGTCAATATGTGTTTAGTTTGGTTGGTTCAATGCTTTCCAAAAAATACTAAACGCCTTTCAAAAATAATTAAATGCATATAATTTAGTATGTTATTGTATATTTAACACAACTATATCAACATCAATTTTATTATCAATCAACTTATTCAAATAATTAAATGCATATAATTTGGTATAATATTATATCTTACAAAATTATATTAGTTTTATTATCACTCAACTTCTTTAAATATTTAGCCGATAATTATAAATGGTTTATAAAATAAAAATACATATTACTATTTTCAATAAACACTCAACTTTTTTACATAATTAAATGTATATAATTTGGTATAATATTATATCTAACAAAACTATATTAGTTTTATTACCACTCAACTTCTTTAAATATTTAACCGATAATTATAAATGGTTTATAAAGTAAAAATATATATTATTTTAAATAAATACGTATTAGTATTTTACAAATACAAAATCTATACTATATTATAATAATCAAATTAGATAACTTTTTTTTAAACACAAAGCTGAACCATAGAAAAAATTATAAACGTCCAATTTTAGGTGAACCATATAAACGATCCTAACCATCCAATTTTAATAAAATAAAATTTTAGAAAGGATGTATATCGTACATACAACTCTATCCCCGATAGTCCTCATTTTATATAATTTCTTAAGAATTTTATTTATCCTATAATTTTTATTTAATATAGTTTACTCACATTTAACTCAATTTCAAAACCATTCAAACTCTTATATTTATTTAAAATTATGACTTATCATTAAAATTTATGAATATTAATATATAAATAAACGACATTGTATAGAAAAATGTAAAAAGATTTTAATAATAAAATAAATTATCATATTAGATAAAATATTTAAATTATATAAAATAATCAATATATAATTTATTAATAACATCCGTGTTTTGCTTATAAGCTAGTATATATATGAGAGACCGAATAATTAAAGTAATAAATTAGTTATATGGATTTTTAAGTAAGATTTAATGAATTTGATAGAAAATGGTGTTTCACCAGTTTTAGCAATTTTTTAAAAAGTTAAAATCCTTTTTCCATATCTTATTTATAAGAGTAACTTGAAGAGTTTTTTTTAGTATGTTTCTAAAAAATATTATAAAAGCGTAGTTATTTATGAATTTATATATATATATATATATATATATATATATATATATATATATATATATATATATATATATATATATCAACTATAATTAGAGATGTACAAAAAAATTGAATTTGAAAATTTTATTCCATCTTTTCTAAAAATTCCAATTCTAGCACCAAATTCTGACATCGCAATTTAAGGTACCTGATGGCCGACCAAATTTCATCGCTACGACTCCAGTCTCTACGGTTCCGGCTCAGGACTAAACATCCGTAGCCCGGATGCAGGTACAAAACAGCCACTGACTTGCCATTTTACAGTCATGTACTCGAACACCTTAGTCACACAAGAATTCAGAGAAAGAAAAACACGTGTCCCTTTATACATGACTCACTATTGCACCTTCTGTTTGGACGCTGCCACGTGTCCCTTCTAAAAGGGATAAAAAAACACAAAAACAGGGGAAAGAAAAAACTGAGACACAAAGACAGACCAGAGAAAACACACACCTGAAAAACACACACACAAACACAAACACAAACACTCTCGACACAAATCAACATGATCGCTACGGATTGGAAAATCCCACGGCCATCAGTACCCATTCTTCTCGGACCTTAACATCTCACGAGAACTCATATTAATATTTATATTATTATATATTAAGACAAGCAAAACACAAAACGTAAAGTTATTTAACAAAAAGAAATGTCAAGTACCCAAAAATTATCGTGAGTTAGTAAATAGCATTGCTCTTTAGCAAATAGCAACATGTCAAATAATTAAGTTAATGTCCAATAAGATGCCACCAAGCACAAAGATGCATTATATATTCATATAAATAATATTTGGATTTACTCGGGAAAAATAAAATATCAACATGTCTCAAAAATCCTAAATTGTACAAAATTTGAAACTATAACTTGAACAGCACATTAGATCAGAGTAAAAGTTACAATGTGAGCTAACTAATCTAAAGTGGGCTGTGGGCAAGTGGCGGTGCAGCCACCAACTGCAAGACTAAATAATTGATAAGATTTTGGAATAGAGCAGTAGGTAGAGCTCATTTTCAGTGTATGGAAAGATATTAGTTGCTCAGAAATAAAACAGACACTCTACTTTCTTAAATAATTAAATTGAAAAAAGTAACTTCTCCACAGGCACTTTTTCGAATTTTATAATTACAATGTCACCTATGAATATTGAATAAATCATGAAATACATGTTTGAGAACAAACACATAATTTTCTTCAAATTAATCACAAGGTATAATTAAAATAAAAAAAATGTTTTGATGGTAATTATATTGCAGTATTGCAGCTGAGTGGTCACTGCACTACCTAAAATTAGGTAATAGAGTATGAGATGTCATATCGATCTGTTTCATATATACATTCCTTCAGTTTTAAGCGATCACATACAATTACATAATTAATCAACCAAACTTTTATTAGAAGAATTTGTTTTGAGTTTAGGTATTACAACTTGTACAAGTTACAAATTTAGCTAAAAAAACCTTCTACAAGTTACAAGTAAGAAGAAAATATTAACCTCTGTGAACCAATTCTAAGCTACCAAATGGTTCATGGTTGTACTATTATGAGCCTGATTGGGATAGTTTTAAACCGGGGTTTAAAGCTGTTTTTAATTTTAAGCTGTGTAATAAGTCAGATATTGACTTAAAGTCAGAAATAAGTATTATGCATTTTTTTCGGTGATTTTTTTATTACTATTTTGATAAAAGTTATCTACATGTAATAAATTACTTATAAGTCATTTTTATTTTTATTATTATATTTTTAAAAATTCATAAGTTACTCATAATATAAAATTACCCAAATATGCATTTTAAACTCCCAATTTATCATCTTAAATCACTTTAAGTTATAAGTCACAATTTTAAATTTAACCAAACAAATCATTTACTTAACAAAAATATATGTAACGATCACGCTATCAATACATCTCCGATTTGTCAAACGTTCATGCCTACAAAATATAACTATGAATTTCCACATTCACATTCACTAAGGACATTATGTTGGAAATTCTAAACAATATATAGACAACAAGAGAACTTATATATAATTGAAAATAATTTTAAAAATAATGTAGATAAAAAATCAATTAATAAAATAAATGCAAAGGTCAAATAATATTAAATGATCAATAATAATAAATATAAATAAAAAAAGAAAAAAAACTTAACCATCATCGTCAAATGAAATAAAATATTAGCTGAATTAACCACCAAATCTTAATAAGACTCGATTGTTCTTATCATTTCACCTGATGTCCGGTGCTTTCACAATTTTCGAGCGGACCTAAAACCGACATTAACCCAATTCAAAAAATATCAATTAGGGTCGGTAAATGTTTAATCCGAATCCGAAACAATCAGGTACAATCAGACATAAACTCAAAATTTGAAAATGACTCGAAGATTAATGAACCCTATATTTATAACCTTATTTTTGAAATATTTTATGTTTGAAATAATTAAATTTAATTATAATAAAATAACTTTCGCGTGCATTAATAGATACTCGCTAATTGATCCATAATTATTTAATAGTAATAACAATATTTTTATGCATGTCATGCCCTTTTTTACATCTAACAAAGTGAGCACAATATATATTTATACATTTGAAATGTAACTTTCATGTGCAATGAAAGAGAAATGAACTGTTTTTTTTTTAATTTGTACAAAAGCAATCAGTGTATATAAATCGGGAAAGAGTGAGTATATAATATAAGAGTATATTTTCAATCACTCTAAAAAAATAGTAAAGACGATGAAACCCGAAATGACCGAAACCCGACACGAACCCGATAGGTACAGGTTAGAGTTTAAAAAAAATCAACCCAAAACAATCCAGTATAATCTGACTCGACACGAATCCGAAATTCTCATCCCTAACCTAGCACATTGGTGGACGACACTAACATTGAGAGACAAATTTAAATATTCATAATAGAAAATAAACTTTAATTATTAAATTTCAAATATCACATCAAAAAATTAGGTCTCTTCATTTTCTAACACATTATACATAATTATTATGGATGTAAGGTGTCGGTTTTTAATATTTGAAAGTGTGCTTGTACTTTCGCATTCTCTGAAATTAAATAAAAATATAAAAATATTTATGAAACATATACTATTTGACACATATTCTGCCTGAGTCGAATCCTAATTGTCCTATCCTCCAAATTTTTTTATTGTCTATGATTATGTGCGTAATCGAATAATTCAGACGATGCTTGTTAGACTTATCTTATAAATAATTTATAAATTAAAAATAAATAAATTTAACTTATAAGTTATTTATAAGAAAAGACAAACGTTGATGAATGCATATTCTCCGTCTTCTCTGCTCAGAAATATTTATGGACAAGTCGGAGGTACCTTTTTCCGTGAGGCAAACTGAGTAGATCACAAGTGTCTGTTTGGCTTAATAATTAAAGAACCGTTTTCTATTTTTAAAAATATAAAAGAGTTTTTATAAAATATATATGGTGTTTGGTTTTTTTTTAAAAACAGTTTTTTTTAATAAATAATTTTAAAACACCACCAAATTACTCGTCAATTTCCAGTTTTCGTGTTTCAAATAAGAAAAACTAAAACACAAAACTAATTAAGGTGAGTCCAAGTTTTCAAAGATGTCTAATTGTCTATCACTGCTAGTTTGATTTTTATTGGTGCCTATTAGTTTTCAAAGATGTCTAGACTGACTTTCGAGCCTATTCAAGAAATTAAGCAACTTTTCTTTCGAATAAGCACCACCAATTATTTCTTAATTAAGGGGTATATTCTAGACATTGAAAATAGAATGTTCGTATTCTTTTTTAACCTGCTTGCAAGTTGAAAGACATAATACCTGCGGAAATAATTCTAACCATGGCAACGATCTTTTTTTTTTGAACTTAAACCAATAATTCATTCAATGTAAAAGATCATAAAAAAGAGTCTCCAATAAATACGAAAAATGAGACGTGAACAAGTTATGGGAATTAACTAAGCAGGGAATTCTAGCGACTTCATGTGCTACCATATTAGCGTTTTTCCGAATAAACATAATTGAAACTCTATTTAAGCTTCCAACGATTATTTTACAATTCTCAAGTATCTCTCCAACCTCTTGAAAATTTGAATTATTCCCTACAATTGCTCTAATTCATCCCCTTGCATCTGCGTATCCTTGATCCATGACAATGATCTTAAGAAGTGTTATGCCCAATATTTGGACATGGGTCCTAGGCAGGTCCGATGACATAAATTGGCCGGCCCACCTTGCATTTGGGCTCACATGGCTCCAAAGCCCACATCCGGCTCGCATTGTGTTAAAGAAGATAAAATATTCTAAGGCCCTTGGCCTAGCGTGGGGTCGCATCGCTAGCTCACCAGCCTTAGACTCATTCGGCTTCGATAAGGAAAAGAGAGGAGAACCGGCCCCCCAGCCCGGTTCACTTCTCATCATCACCTCTCAGGTCGCATAGATTTGCCAGAGAGGCCCTCAGCCCGGCTCGCTTGGCCAGGCTCACTGCCTCCGGATCGCTTCGCTAGCCCGGAGTACTTAGCACGGATTTCTCATAACTAGCTGAAAGGCTCCTAGCCTCATGGGCTCACCTCATTTGGTATTATTTGCTAATCTGAAGACTACAGAAGGCCCCCCAGGGTAATATCTCAACATACTTATTGATTTGAAGACAGCTAGCCCCACGGGCTCTCATCTCATCAAGGGATCCGCACATGATCACCTCTACATACTGCTTATCACGCACGACTGCTCCCGCGAGGCCATATCGCGCATAACTCCCTACGGGAACCCCTTGCTCTACAACTCCATGACAGCCCCCGGAGCCTAACGGGCTTGGGCCATGACAGTTACAGACATCTGGGAAGTTTGCCCTCCACATCCACACAGACTTGGGCCAAAGCCCAGCACGTCTAAGGATTTGGGCCTGATGGACCGGACCAATACCTAGCCCATATAGGTAACTTGTCCTCCAAGAACTACGTGTGGCTTGAACCCCTATATAAAGGGTACGTAGGCCTCTTGTTTCAGTTGAGACAACAGTTGGCAGCAAGAGAACACATATTTTCTCTGGCCTTCTAACGAATCAACAACAAGATCAGCTACCAAAATCCATCACTTTCCTCCCGTGTTCTTCGCGTTCTTCATCAAGTTCATAGCAAAATCATCATATTTTGCTCCGTGATTCCAGCAAACCTCCAAATTACTGTTATACCAGTTTCTCCCTATAACAATTGGCGCTAGAAGGAGGGGCACTTGACATCTGAGGGAGAAGGATGTCTAACTCTAGGAGAACCGGAAACTCATCAGAAAGTGATAGAGCTGAGGATGACGAGACCCCGAGACATGCCAACGAGAATCCGCCTCAGACCGACCCCAAACTCTTGGAATTCCTTGATGAGATGGGCCAGCAGATGCTCGAGTTCAACAAGAGAATGAGGCGGATGGAGAGGAGAGGCGCCTCTAAGAAGGCTAGCGCGAGCGCCCGGCGACGAATGAGGAGGGCCAATAAATCTAAGCGGCCCTGGTCGACCGTGAAACCTCGTGACCTCATGAATGATTTTAATGATGAAGCCGGAGATGTAGGGAAGGATGAATCATTAGAGTGGGATGAGGTGCCCCCCAGTCAGGCGCGGCAGGCCCATGAGACCCCTCACAGGTCGTTTCATGGCCCAGCCCCCTCTGAGGCGAAGGCAACCAGTGTTTTTGACAGGGTCGGGAGAAGACTAACCGAGCATGATCTAAGGATAAAGCTGGAGAGAGCCCGAACTAAAAACACTGAGGTAAGGCCCCCGAGTCTAGCACGTGAAGCAGAGGGACCCCCTCGCCATCGAGAGCGCGCCAGGTCCCCATATCGTGCTCACGTACCGGAGAGGCCCCCTCCCAGGGGAAGAAATCAGGAAGCTCAGTCCGTGATAAGTGGAGAATGTGGAGGCCGAAGGCGTGAACAGGCACCGCCCCCATCGCATAGGGCCAGTAATGAAAATAATAATGAGGAGAGGCTGGGAAACCTCCGCATGAACGATCTTAGGCAGCTCCTAGAGCGCATGGAGAAGGAGAAAACCGCTCCAAATCCTATCTCCACCCAGTCACCTTTCACCAATGAGATCCGAGTCGCACCTCTGCCCGCCATCTTCAGAAACAACCCGAATCTCACTTTTAATGGTGATACTGATCCAGCCGAATACCTAATCCGCTTCAATATTGAGATGGAAGTTTACCAGGTTTCCACTCTAGCCCGGTGTCGGCTATTCGCCGCCTCTCTCAGAGGTAGTGCCCAACAGTGGTTCTCCAAACTCGGGCCCATTATGATCGACTCATGGGAACTACTGGCAGATATATTCATCAAACAATTTCAGTCTTCCATGCTCTATGCCCCACCTGTGGCGACCCTTGCTAATATTAAGCAAAGGGAAGGAGAAACCCTGCAAGATTACTTCAAGAGGTTTAATGCCGAAGTACCCCGAGTTAGAGGAGCAACTGAAGAGGCTGTAAAGAACTTCCTGATAGCAGGTCTTAAGGAGGGAACTGACTTCTGGAAAAGCCTACATGCTAAGACACCTGAAACGTTGTCTGAGTTTTACCGGCAGGCTGAGCCCTTTAAATGGGTAGAGAAATCTATGCTTGACTTAAAGAAGAGTAACAACAATGGAGGCCGGGGAAAGAATAACAAACGCAAGGGATCCCGGAGTCCGGATAATAGAAACAGGGGCCGTAGAGACAGAAGCCCCAGCCCGAAGAGGTATGATAAAAGGGAAAGAGAGAGGTCCCTTGAGAGCAATAGGTCAGAGGACAGGAGGCCTTATCCGAAATACAGTCGCCACACCCCACTAGTGGCCCCAATTGAGCACATCTACGCAATTAATGCCTCTAAAGGAATCTTCAAGAAGCCTCCACCAATGACGAATTACGGTAGAAAGGACTCTCGGAAGTTCTGCGCCTACCATGAGCAGTCGGGCCATGACACCGCCGATTGCAGATATTTGAAAGACCAGATTGAAGACCTCATTAGAAGTGGTCACCTCACTGAATGGGTGGTAAGAGAAGTGAAGAGACATCAGAGGAGTGATTATCATAGCGTCCCGCCTCCTCCTTCGAAAGATAAGGCTCCCCAGGATAAAGAGAGACCTGGGCTTGGCAGTACTAGAGAGGGCAGTATCCATATTATCATCGGGGGTCCTCATATTGGTGGAGATAGCAAACGAGCCATGGAGAGATATGCCAGAGAGGCCAAGGAGCGTCCCCTCACTAATATCCACCACCTCTCGCAGAGACCTCCCAAGCTGTTTAAGGGAGAGGAAACTGATATTATGTTTACCGAAGAGGATGCCAAATGGGTCCATCACCCCCATAATGATGCCCTGGTAGTTAAAATAAAGATCGGATCCTCGAATGTGCACAGAGTACTTGTCGATAATGGAAGCGCTGTTAATGTTCTCACTTATGACGTCTACCAGAAGATGGGTCTCCTTGACAAGGATCTCACGCCTACTATCGGCCAGCTCTACGGATTCACCGGGGCCTCGGTTAGCGTCAAGGGCCTCATTAAACTCCCCATCACTCTAGGGGAGGAGCCCTGCATGACCACCCAGGTTGCTGATTTCATGGTGGTAGACCAGCACTCTGCCTACAATGCCATAATTGGCAGGCCCATACTGAAGGAAATGAGGGTGGTGACCTCTATTTACCACCTTTCAATGAAGTTTCCCACTCCAAAGGGGGTAGGATGTGTCAAGGGCTGCCAGTATGATTCTCGAGAATGTTATAACAAGGCCCTCAAGTCAGCCGAGAAGACGAGTAGAGAGGTAAAAGCCATCAATGTAGACGATTACAAGCCAAGTTCATGTGATACCATGATCCCACCAAAAATAGAGGACGCTATGTGCAACACCATCACCGTCGAAGAGCTCCCGCAAGATTATTTTGAAAGCATGGGAATTCAAGTAGAGCCGGTACCGGGGGCACTCATGATGGAGCCCTCCCAGCCAGTTCAAAATTTGGTAGAAGGAATTGTGGAAGAGGCTAGTGATGATGAGGAGACCCCAGAGCAGTTAGAAAAAAGACTCAGTAAAGGAAAATGGGTTCCAGAGAAGACCTCAGCAGTGATAGATCTCCCCAACGGATTCTCTCGTGGAATCACAGGCATCACCGAAAGATTAGTCAGTCCGAACGGACCCGGGGGGTACATATTGGAGGATCAAAACAGGGAAGTGCTCTCTATTGAAGAAGTGGGAGAAGCGGATATGACTCAGGATTTCGAGATGGATATTGATCCACGTATGCCCGCTCATGTAGAAAGAGCTGGGGCAGCCGAAGATACTATCACGATTCCGGTGGACACAAATGATCCTTCTAAGTGGCTGAAGATTGGCTCTAATCTCGACCCAAACATGAGAGACTCTCTGGTCTCCTTCCTCAAAAGTAACCTGGATGTGTTTGCCTGGTCCCATGCTGATATGGTAGGGATTGACCCTAAAGTTATGTGTCATCACCTCAACATTGATCCAAATAAAAAGGGGGTGAGGCAGAAAAGGCGCCCTGTCAGCGGAGAGAGGGCTGAAGCCCTCAAGGAAGAAGTGGACCGGCTCCTTAAGGTCGGGCTCATCAAGGAAGCTTTCTATCCCACATGGTTGGCCAATCCGGTTCTCGTAAAAAAGCCAAATGGGAAGTGGAGGACTTGCATAGACTTCACTGATCTAAACAAGCATTGCCCCAAAGATAGCTTCCCTCTACCAAGAATTGATCAACTAGTGGATGCAACTGCTGGTCACGCACTACTCAGCTTCATGGATGCTTATTCGGGATACAATCAAATTCCCATGTATGAGCCCGATCAGGAACACACAGCATTCATCACAGATAGGGGTCTCTATTGTTATGTTGGGATGCCCTTCGGCTTACTCAATGCCGGATCCACCTACCAGAGGCTGGTCAATATGATGTTCGAAAAGCAAATTGGTAAAACCATGGAAGTATATGTAGATGATATGCTGGTTAAGTCTAAGGAGGCCGTGGATCACGTCGGCCACTTAGCCGAGATGTTTGACATCTTGAGGAAGTACCGGATGAAGCTCAACCCCCAGAAATGTGTCTTCGGGGTAGAATCCGGGAAATTCCTAGGCTTCATTGTTAATCACCGAGGGATCGAAGCCAACCCGGCCAAGATCAAAGCTCTAATAGAAATGTGGTCACCCAGGAATGTCAAGGAGGTGCAGAGCTTAACCGGGCGGATAGCAGCTTTAAATCGCTTTGTCTCCAAATCATCTGACAAATGCCAAGAGTTCTTCAAAGCAATCAGGAGCATAGGAAAGAAGTTCGAGTGGACCCCTGAATGTGAAGAGGCCTTTCAACAGATCAAAGAGCATCTAGGCAGCCCACCTCTCCTATCCAAGCCTCTAGCAGGGAGACTTTAATTCTCTATCTTGCTGTTTCAGACTACTCGGTTAGTGCTGTTCTGGTTAGAGAAGAAGCGGACACTCAGTTTCCTGTGTACTACGTGAGCAAGAGGATGCTTGATGCAGAGACCCGATATACTAACATGGAAAAGTTAGTTTATGCTCTCATTCTGGCATCAAGGAAGCTCCGACCTTACTTTCAGGCTCATAAAATTGAAGTAAGAACCGCCTATCCACTAAGGCAAGTAATGCACAAACCAGAAACATCTGGCAGGCTATTGAAGTGGGCGATTGAGCTAGGCCAATTCGATGTTTCATACAAGCCCCGCAGTGCCATAAAGGGGCAGGCTCTCGCAGACTTCATTCTGGAATTTCCACCTCACAGTGACGAGAGCACACAAATCCCCACTAATGTCTTGAGCACCACACAAGAGGAAATCAAAGAAAACAGCGCTCCTTGGTGGACCTTGTACGTTGATGGAGCAGTGAATAATGAAGGAGCAGGTGCAGGGATAGAGCTTGTGACTCCGGAGGGACACAAACTCAATACAGCTATCCACTTCACCTTTCAGGCCACAAACAATGATGCTGAATATGAGGCCCTCATATCTGGCCTCAAACTAGCCTTAGAAATGAAGGCGGAAAACCTTAACATATTCAGTGACTCTATGCTGGTCGTCTACCAAATAAAAGGGGGGTTCCAAGCTAGGGGTCCTCGTACTGAGCTATATCTTAATTGCTCCCGACGGCTCCTCAACCTCTTTAGAGAAGTCAAAATCGAACAACTCCCACGGGGTCAAAATGCCCATGCAGACGCACTGGCCAAACTCGGCTCTCAGCGCGAGGCCACTCTGTTGGGGGTCATTCCCCTTGAAATCCAGAGGAGGCCCAGTGTCCCTGAGGAACTGAATGAGAAGAAAACTTCATCACTTGAGCTAATGGAGATTGAGATTGAAAATCCGGCCCCAACTTGGATGACTCCAATATGGGAGTATATCAAAATGGGTTCATTACCTGAAAATAAGAATGAAGCTAGAAGAATCAAGTACAAGGCCGCACGGTATGTTATTTATGATGAGGTCCTTTACCGAAGGGGCTTCAATATCCCACTTCTCAGGTGTGTTGATGGGGCCGAATGTAATTATATACTTCGAGAAGTGCATGAAGGTATTTGTGGCAATCACACGGGGGGTGGTTCTCTAGCCCACAAGATCCTCCGACAAGGCTACTACTGGCCTACTCTCAAGCACGACGCCATTGAATTCGCTAGGTCTTGCGACAAGTGTCAAAGATATGCTAACTTCAGCAACATCCCCGCTGCTCCACTCACCTCTCTGATGAGCCCGTGGCCCTTTGCCATGTGGGGGATTGATTTGATAGGAGAGCTGCCGAAAGCTAAGGGAGGGGTCAAGTATGCTGTGGTGGCAGTTGATTATTTCACTAAGTGGGCCGAGGCCGAGCCCCTAGCCACTATCACCGCCAAGAAGCTTAAGGATTTTGTGTACAGGGCTATTGTGTGCAGGTTTGGGATCCCCTACAAGCTCATTTCTGATAATGGAAAGCAGTTTGATTCCAAGGAAATGCGAGAATTTTGTGACAACTTGGGCATCAGGAAGGATTTCTCAGCTGTCTGCCACCCTCAATCAAATGGCCAGACAGAAGCAATAAACAAGATAATCAAGCACACTCTGAAAGCTAAGCTGGATGAAAATAAGGGCAACTGGCCCGAGGAGCTCCCTAGGGTCCTCTGGTCCTACAACACTACCCCGAGGAGCACTACTGGTGAGACCCCATTCTCCTTATCATATGGATGTGAAGCTATGGTACCTGTGGAAGTTGGCTCCGGATCATTCCGTCGAGATCATTTTGACCCCAATAATAATGAGGTCAACCACCGACTCTACCTCGACATGATTGAAGAGACCCGGGCAGACTCTCAGGTCCGCCTAGCGTCGTACCATCAAAGGACAGCTAGGCACTACAATGGGAAAGTGAGGGCTCGTTCACTCCGAGTTGGAGATCTAGTCCTACGTCGGGTCATGCCAAACACCAAGATTCAGGCACATGGAGTCTTCGGTGCCAACTGGGAAGGCCCCTACAAGGTCAAGACTGTTCTCTGGGAGGGAACATATCACCTCTCTGATCTCAAAGACAAGCTTATTCCGCGAGCATGGAATGCGGAACATCTCAAGAAGTATCTACCTTAACTGCCCATGTAACTGGCAGTACTATTTATTTTTAGACTTCGTATGAATAAATCATCCTAAGTCTCGGGGGGTAGTACTGTTATATAAACACCCCTCCGAGCTGATGTAATGACTCTATTGGCCCTATGTTCTTCAATTATTCAAGAAATATGCATGGTTTTCTTTCAAATTTTATGTAATGTGTATCAATATTCATGAAAGTTCGTGCAGTTAGGGTCGAGCAACGACAATGTGCGGCCAGAAATTGCTTAGCTAGGCGAGGCCTGTTGGCCAGCCAAGCGATGCGACGTGGGGCCCCGTCGTCACATAAGTGAACGATGCGAGGCCATAACCACGGGCCCCGTTGGGATGAGGTCAGGTCAGTATCAGTGCGAGGTCACTCTATTCTAAGGCATACGAACCGGGCCCCCCCCATGCGAGGCCAGATCAAATTGGGCAAATGAGAAGCAAGCTCACGGGTAGTGACCTGGCAGCAGTTGGAAAGTTTTGAAAATATGAAAAACAACGACAATGTGCGGCCAGAAATTGCTTAGCTAGGCGAGGCCTGTTGGCCAGCCAAGCGATGCGACGTGGGGCCCCGTCGTCACATAAGTGAACGATGCGAGGCCATAACCACGGGCCCCGTCGTCAAATAAGTAAACGACGCGAGGCCATAACCACGGGCCCCGTTGGGACGAGCTCAGGCCCCCATGCGAGGCCAATAGTGATGAGATCGCAGAAGCGACCTGGACTTACTTAAACAATTGTGGAATGAAAGAATAAAGCAGATAAGTCAAGATTGTTAGCTTCACGAAGCGGTCAGAAAATAGTTCATAAAAAAATACCAAAAAGTGGAAATATGCAACATGAAGATATATTATGCGATGCGAAGAGAAAATCAAGATATGCATAAATAAAATGGTGCGAACAGAAAGAAGATGTAAAACATTGAAGAATTGAAGCATTAAACAAAGCTCAAATTAATACAAACGCGAGGCATAGTCGGTGCCCGCAACCCATGAATTCAGCTCGCGAGCGAGCACAAAGTACTTGTTCAGAGATAAATTACAAATAAAGAAAATGAACTAAGAGGCCCTTTCCTCGGTTCGCTGCTCCTCAACGCGTCTGGCCTCGAGCTCCGCGGCTCGTTGAGCTGCCTCCTCCTCCACTTCTTTGCGAAGCTGTTCCGCATAGACCCGGGTCGCCTCGCCGAGCAAACCCCAATCGAAGTCAGGAACCTTCTTCATAAAAGATTTCATGAATTTAACTTGCCCAAGAGCCGAGGCCTCAGCAGCTGCCTCCTTCTTCTCATCAGCAAATTTAGAGATCGCAGTCTCTTGGGTTGCGATCTGAGTTTGGAGCTCGTTCAACTTCTCATCGAAGGCCTTTGTGTTGACAGCTCGCTCCTTCTCCAGATCATTGATTTTGTCCTTAGCGGACCGGAGATCCCTCCTCAGCGGACTAAGCTCGTCCTTTAACTTCTTCTGCTCATCCAGAAGCTTCTTCTTCTCGGCCCCCATCGATTCGACCTTGAAGTTAAGAATTTGATTTTGAGAAGTAAGGGCTCGCATCTCCTTATGCCGGCTCGCTTGCCTATAGAAGAGCTCTGCTGCAGCTCGGGTCAATGCTGAGTTGTTTTCCTCAAGCGAGGACTGGGCCCATTGATTAAGATCACTTTCTGGAACGAATGAATGCCCCAGCTTCGCAAAAGCATTGGCTGCAGCATGAGGGGGAATCGCGGCCGCGGGCGTCTCCTTGCTCGGCTCGCTTCGCTGCTTTTTCGGGTCATTTTTCACGACCTCAGCATCCTGGGACCTCTTCTTGGAATCGACTCGAGGAGGCTTGCTGCCAGAAGCTTTGACATCCTTCAACGAGCCAAGTTGAGCCGGCCTTGAGACCACATTCGTGATCGCCACATCATCGTCCTCTTCAGTGAAAGGGGGAGGAACGATGTTAGATTTCGACATGTCTGCATAAGAAACACGAAGCGATCAGGGGCCAGATATAAGAAATTATGCAAATAAAGGAGCAAAAATGTATAAAGCATGATGCGATACGGGGTAGCAGGTAACAACTAAAATATATATAATATACCGGACTCGGTCCGAGCCCGCTTCACAGAAGGTTTCTGAGTTGAGCTCGCGATGGCCTTTCCCTTCTTTGGAGTCAGCCTCGCTCCTTCCTTCAAGAATCCGTGAGCGACCAGGTTCGAAGTCGTCACCAACTTCTTCACATTTCTCTCCTCAGCCGCGAGTTGTAAGATGCTATCAGCTCGCTCTTTGGCTTCGCCAGTGAGAGGAGTGCGAGGAGGGGCAACTTGAGAAATAAATTAAATGACGAAAGGTCAGTCTTAATTAAATGGCAAAAGTATGCTAGAAGGGAACGAAGCGAAGTGGCCACACTTACTGGGTTTGTAATTGAAGTAGGTTTGAACCCGGGTCACATCGAAGACATAAAAGAAGGGATCCTTCCAGTGTCCCACGTTGCTCGGGGCACCATGCAACAGATTCTTTCCATTGAACTCGGGCCACACTGACAAATAAAGATAGCCGAAGTCCTTCTTCCCCGAGGACTTCAAATTTAAAAAATATCCAAGAGTCTTCGCGTCGAGGTCTGGATATTTCAGCTTCTTGTAAAGGAGGAACAGAGCAACAGCCGACCTCCAGCCGTTTGGATTTACTTGCATGGGAGCGATGTGAAAGTACTGGCACACATCCTGGATGAACGGATGCATAGGCGATGCGATCCCCACCTTCAGAAGTGAAGTGGAGAGAACCATTCTGGGAACGCGACCACCATTTTCTTTGTGGTTAAATCTATAACATCTTTGGTGGGGTCGCGGCAAAACGATGCGACCTTCTAGCCTGTACTGGTCGACAGCCTCCGACAAAGTCTGCGAAGTGAGGCTGGTTGACAGATCCTTGGCAGCAAAGTGCCGAGGCGAAGATGGCCTTGTTGAGGAGCTGCTCGCTTCATCACTTAACGGCCTCGCACCTAAGAAGATCGGCCCCTCCAGTTCGGGCTGTGCAGGAGGAACATAAGCCTCGTCCTCGGAATCCTCGGGCACAAAATTATAATTCTCCAGGTCGATCGACCTGGTTACAGAGTCATCCTCCTCGCTGTCTGAGGACTCGACCCAATGAGAGGTGGCCTCGTCCTCAAGATCCATATCGACCTCAGTGGGGACTCGTTTGCCCTTCAGATCACGGGGCTCATAATAGGCGCTCCCGAGCTCACTCCAGCTCGAATCGCTACGAACAGGAATTGGTCGTTGGGGATGAAGGGGCTCCTCGCCAGATTGAGCTTGAGTAGCTCGCTCCGCGACCCGACGAGCGATCTCCTCCTCGGCTGCTTCCTTCGTGAGAGGGCCCGGCCCGGCATTTAAGAAGGAGAGGTCGATGGGGGTTATCGGTTTCTTTTTCTTCCATTTTTCAAGACCCTCGTGTCGGTCAGAATCTTCTATGGCCCAGGATGGGTCCATGTTCAAAACGAACGAGTCCGAACTCGACTGCTCGATCCGAGCTATGAGGGCAGCCGCTTCGGGGCTGACTTCGGTCCCTGGGATGATGGGATGACGGTGCGTCCCCGATATCTCATTTAGTTCGCGTTGGAATTCACGCGAACCCCTCAGTTCCTTTGGGTAATGGCTGAGAGGCGAAGAGGTACTCGTCTCCGAATCGCTCGACATCTGAAATAGATGGTGAATCAATTAAGGTGTGTGCTCTTAAAGAAGAAAAGGAAAATCTAAGTGTCCTCACATCGCACACGAGCCGGTCCTAAATCTAAGGTCGAGATCGTGACGCGAGGAGAAGTGGGGGTGTGTGAGGTGATGCGACCCGGTGAGTAGGATCGCACCACATACAATATACTTAATTGGTTAAACATTCAAACATAATAAAAGAGCGAAGACAAAATAATGAGTTCGGGTCGTTACCTTTCGTGTTGGAAGGGGGGCTCGAGTCGCTGGATGAACGTGGATCGGAACTCTGCTCGCTTGAAGATTCCGGCGAAGAAGGATGAACAAATCTGGTTCGCACTTGGATTCTGGGCATGAAAATCAGCTAAAACCACCGTTTGATCCTTGAGCTCTCAGACAAAAATTCTCGAAAATGATTTTGGAAATGATTGAAAATGATTGGAAAGTCCACCTATTTATAAGCAGCTGAGGAGAGAGAAACGACCAGGACACGTGGCATGATCTTGGCCACCCGTCTCGATCTGGTGCATGCGACCACACCGTAAGCATATATTGCCTCACCTTCAACGACTATATTTGAGGTCGCTTCGCACAAGGAATCCCTTCAATTGCCCTGAAACTGGAGAGGTTTTATGTGGCCAGCTCGGTCCATTTGATATCCAGATCGCTATCAGGATGGATCATCGCAAGAAGACTATCAATTCCACCAAGGCTGGGCAATTCGCTTCGCATCTCTATTAGAAGCCTTCTTATGGTCGCTTCTCTTGGAGGATTTCTGGCTTCAATTACTATCTGATTCCACCTCGCATCGCTAATGGCGAGGAGGAATCGGGGGGTAGTTGTTATGCCCAATATTTGGACATGGGTCCTAGGCAGGTCCGATGACATAAATTGGCCGGCCCACCTTGCATTTGGGCTCACATGGCTCCAAAGCCCACATCCGGCTCGCATTGTGTTAAAGAAGATAAAATATTCTAAGGCCCTTGGCCTAGCGTGGGGTCGCATCGCTAGCTCACCAGCCTTAGACTCATTCGGCTTCGATAAGGAAAAGAGAGGAGAACCGGCCCCCCAGCCCGGTTCACTTCTCATCATCACCTCTCAGGTCGCATAGATTTGCCAGAGAGGCCCTCAGCCCGGCTCGCTTGGCCAGGCTCACTGCCTCCGGATCGCTTCGCTAGCCCGGAGTACTTAGCACGGATTTCTCATAACTAGCTGAAAGGCTCCTAGCCTCATGGGCTCACCTCATTTGGTATTATTTGCTAATCTGAAGACTACAGAAGGCCCCCCAGGGTAATATCTCAACATACTTATTGATTTGAAGACAGCTAGCCCCACGGGCTCTCATCTCATCAAGGGATCCGCACATGATCACCTCTACATACTGCTTATCACGCACGACTGCTCCCGCGAGGCCATATCGCGCATAACTCCCTACGGGAACCCCTTGCTCTACAACTCCATGACAGCCCCCGGAGCCTAACGGGCTTGGGCCATGACAGTTACAGACATCTGGGAAGTTTGCCCTCCACATCCACACAGACTTGGGCCAAAGCCCAGCACGTCTAAGGATTTGGGCCTGATGGACCGGACCAATACCTAGCCCATATAGGTAACTTGTCCTCCAAGAACTACGTGTGGCTTGAACCCCTATATAAAGGGTACGTAGGCCTCTTGTTTCAGTTGAGACAACAGTTGGCAGCAAGAGAACACATATTTTCTCTGGCCTTCTAACGAATCAACAACAAGATCAGCTACCAAAATCCATCACTTTCCTCCCGTGTTCTTCGCGTTCTTCATCAAGTTCATAGCAAAATCATCATATTTTGCTCCGTGATTCCAGCAAACCTCCAAATTACTGTTATACCAGTTTCTCCCTATAACAAGAAGAAAAAAGGTAAATTTATTTTCGAGAATAATTTATTGTTACACCCCATTTATGTTGACCGAACCATATCCATATATACATATAACATATGAATTTATATAAATTAAAAGACATGTATTTTCGATTAGCAAAAAAAAATGTCATGCTTATATAGTATACACTCCCTCCCCACTCATTTGTTTACGTTTCGGAGAGAATGTCCGGCACGCATTTTAAGATGCATATAAAGTATAGTTCCATAACTTATTTTTAAATTTTTTTCTGAATAAAAATATATTTAAATTTTTCAGAAATTTATTTAAAAATTTAAATATATTTTTATTCAGAATTTATTTTTTTAAAAAATAAGTTATGAAACTATACTTTATATGTATTTTAAAATGCGTGCCGAACATTTTCTCTGAAACGTAAGCAAATGGCCGGGAGGATGGCGGTATAAATCAACTAGACATGCGAGAGTTGGGGCCTAGGGTGCAACCAACAGGGGGTTGGTGAACCAAAACCCATTAATAAACAGACACTCTATTTCAGTACTATATGTGACTGCATTCTCCATACAGTCAGTTATCAATTCTTTTGGTCACACTTTACAACCCCCTCCTCTATTATTTGCCACAACTTGCTCTCTAAAAATGAGTACAAAGACTGAGCTAATACCCCCAACTGTCCAAGTGGATGATGAGGAAGAAGAAGCATGCATGTTTGCCATGCAACTAGCAAGTGCTTCTGTACTGCCTATGGTTCTCAAATCAGCCATCGAGCTTGACCTCCTCGAGTCCATAGCTAAAGCTGGTCCGGGCGCCTACGTTTCGCCTTCTGAGCTTGCTTCTAAGCTTCCCTCCAGCCAACCTGACACGCCCGTCATGCTTGACCGCATCCTCAGGCTCCTGGCCAGCTACTCTGTGCTTAAATGTAAACTTGAAGACCTCCCTCAGGGTGGGGTTGAGCGGCTCTATGCCTTGGCGCCCGTGTCCAAGTTCTTGACCAAGAACTCTGATGGCGTGTCTATGGCACCACTTTTGCTCATGAATCAGGATAAGATCCTTATGGAAAGCTGGTAATTTTCTTTTGATCTATGTGATTTTCTTCCTTTTTAGTTCATCAGGAATCTATCATTTATTATTTGTCTTAAAAATATATATATCTTACCCATTGATTGCCTACCACTATATGTAATGCATGTGTCTACTTTGTGTCCATTCATTCTCTATCCATATATTCGTTTTTATTGCATTCGAACTAGAGAAATCAGAGGAAGGCTTAATCAGAGGAAGTATGTCACTGACAATATAAAAATTTAAGTAACTGACCATAAACAAGCATTACATGAGAGAATTAATTAGTTTCATATCTATCATCAATTTTCTCAGTTTCTCAGAATAAACTACTAGTTGAATTTTCACTGATCAGTTAAGCCTATCCATAAACATTTGGCCGGTAGCTGGGGTGACTCTGCATATTACGTAATAAGATTAATTATTTACAAGAGTTAAATATAAATTTTCTCCGACAGACATATTGCTTTTAACCCCCATTTAATTTATCTTATAATCTGAAAAATACGCCCGTTTGACTTATTTTTTAAAAAAAAGTTCCTTAAATAAGTGTTGATAAGTAAATTATTACTTACTCTTATAAGTTATTTAAGTGTTTGGATAATTTTTCTTTTAAGTTAATGAAGTGTTTGGTAAATTTAACTTATAAGTTGGCTAGAAATTTTATTTTTTTAATTAAATTGTTTAGTTATAGATGGTTTTGAATTTTTTTAATTAAATTATTTACTTATGAGGTTTTTAAATTAAATTATTTAATTAAATACAAAATTTAAAAATATAGATATTAATGAACGAGAGAGTCTGAAACATGTAAACAAAGGTTTAAAAAAGGTAGACGTCGCAAATATAACATTTAGAGAAAGAGGTTGCGTAAAAGTGTAAGCCTATGTTTTAAACCACCTAGAATGGTGGATGCAAAATTCAGGACTGAAAAAATAAATTGGCAAGACAACAAGACTAAGAGCTTGATTGCCTAAACGAGTTTATAACTTATTTTGTGTAATAAGTCTGTAGCTGACTTAAAATCAGAAATAAATTAGAAACTGACTTAAAGTTAAAAGTATGTATTAAGTATTTTTTTCAATGACTTATTTTTTCATTTTTCTATTTTGATAAAAATTATCTATATGTTATAAATTACTCATAAGTTACGTTTATTTTTATTTTTATACTTTTTAAAATTCATAAATCACTTATAAGTCAAAATTATCCAAACATATATTTTAATCTCCCAGACTTATAAAAGCCATAAATCTCAGTTATAAACAGGTTATAAGTTTAGTCAAACACACTATAAATTTCCATTTATAAGTTACTTACAAGACAAGTGGGCCCTTAGAAGAATGCCAATTTCGGTATGCATGTGGTGTTGATAAGAGTCTTTTTCTGGTTTGAAATGATACATATGTACTACTCAACTGCTTAGATATAAAGGATGCAAATAATTTTGCACATAATATTGGGCTATATGCTCAAGGCAAGTAGGCTACTACCTCACCTACCACACTAGTTCAGTTTTTCGCCGGACCTTTCAAATGAAGTTTATATCGACAGACAACCGATTTCTGGCTGCTTGTACATAATTCAAATAAATTTAAGGCAATACTGGAACAAAAAATTTATAAGACCGGAGCTAAATTATTTTTAATTGGGACTTAAAAAATAGGCACTAATTTTTTAAAATTCTATTAGAGTTTAGGACACCGCCCTCATGCTTATGCATCTGCAATGGTGTTTCAACGAGCCCAATATTAATCAGGCCGATTTAGATCTGGCATGTACAGTAATGAAAAAGCTTGATTGTACTTGACAGGATCATAACAAAAGAGCAGTGTAAACTTTTTGGAATGTGTACTTGATCATATAGGTACTACTTGAAAGATGCTGTACTTGATGGTGGAATACCTTTCAACAAGGCATATGGAATGACAGCATTCGACTACCATGGCACAGACCCTAGATTCAACAAAGTCTTCAACCAGGGAATGTCTAATCATTCTACTATTACCATGAAGAAAATCCTTCAAACTTACAATGGTTTTGCTGGTCTTAAAACTGTGGTGGATGTTGGCGGAGGCACCGGTGCAACCCTTAACATGATTATCTCTAAATACCCTAATCTCAAAGGGATTAACTTTGATCTACCCCATGTCGTGGAAGATGCTCCATCTTATCCTGGTACGTAAGATCGTAATAATGACTGACTCTGGTTAATTCAGATTTCGAATTTTTATTATTTGGTTTATCACCGATCATTTGATATAAAAATAAGAGACACTAGAAACAAGAAAAGAAGGTATGAAAAAGTAAAATACGTGGTAAATTTTCTAGATTTAATTTGATTTTGCAGGTGTGGAGCACGTTGGAGGTGACATGTTTGTTAGTGTACCAGAAGGGGATGCTATATTTATGAAGGTGTGATTGGTTTTTATATAATCTCTTTTGATCTTATATACATTGAATAGTTTTATTAGGCCAGTATCACCCAGAAAAAGTCTAACTAATATCACATCTTGCGATGACGACATTTTCAAGTTGATTCTTGAGACAGTATTCCAACCTTTTCCGTTAAATACTGTAGTAGTATCCTGATAAAAGAACATGTTAACCCAATTAAATTGTACAATGTGCAGTGGATATGTCACGATTGGAGTGATGAACATTGTCTGTCATTCTTGAAGAATTGCTACAAAGCACTTCCACAGAATGGGAAGGTAATACTCGCAGAATGCATTCTTCCGGAGGCACCAGACTCTAAGCTAACAACCAAGAATGTCATTCATATAGACGTTATAATGTTGGCACATAATCCCGGTGGAAAAGAAAGAACTGAGAGAGAATTCGAGGCACTGGGAAAACAAGCTGGGTTCAAAAGCTTTAACAAGGCCTGTTGTGCTTATAATACCTGGGTTATGGAATATCTTAAATAGAAGATTGATCCCTGCAGTTTATAAACTTGGGGTTTGGCATCTGGTTAATGCTCGGCTTTGTGGTCACTTCATTGATGAGATATGTGAAATACTGTAATGTTTTCATGGAATAATTACAATATTATGGTCTTGGTGTTGTGAGAAATCTGTTTTTTCGTCTTCTTTGCACGAGGTTGAAACTTGTAACTATTCATAATTGTATCTTTTAAGAGTTCAAATGCCAACTACAATATACATTACTTAATTGTAGCTTATATAGCCCATCGAAATTGAAAGTTGGCCCGATATGTTAAGTGAATGGCAGGCATAACCAGAAAAAATCGAAATTCTGTTAAATTTTTAATTTTCAATAGTAGGAAAATATGGGTTTAACTGAGAAAAGGGTGTTCGAGTAATAAAACAATTCAATATTTTGACAATATACGAATTTTGATATTATTAATGTATTTATCAACTATTAGAAATTAATACTTGCAAGTCAGAAAAATAATTTCGAGGAAGTTGGGATTCCCATACCAGGTATAAACATCAATCTCAGATTGCAATTTATGTGTAATTTCTAGTAGCAGCAGAGCATCTTGTTCTTGCCCAGAATGACTATTCAGTAGGGGAATATTAACATTAAGTGATGTTTGATTGCTGATGTTATGAATAAAATCGCCTTCGAATTTCAAAAAAAAAAGAAGAAGATCGTATGTTATTTTAAGATAAATGACGTTAAAATTGGGCGATAGAATATAGTTCATTGTTCATGACTAACCTACCTCGTCAACACAACTCCAAACACATTAGCAGCGCTGCAAAGAGAAGCTCAGGGCAAAAGTGCAAACACTAGAATTGTTGGCTATGTATCCATTTCTTACATGTAAATTACAAGTATCTGCATGACTATTTCAACTACATAAGTACATATGTTGCAAAATACAAGTAGAAAAATTACTACATATCAATCAGCTGATAGCTGTGCTCCATGTACACTCTGTTTTTCCATGAAACACGCCTCAAGACTTTCTGAAAAATTGATGCATAATATATGTTTTTATATTTTACATAAAAAATATGAAAATACCTTTATTTATTAATCTTAAAATAACAATGAACTTAAAGAAGAAAGTACTGATTTTAATTTTGAAATCATACAATAAGGCAATAGCTACCATGCTAATTGTTTTTTTTTTGGTTGATAATATGAAGAATTTAAATACGCACTCACTCGTATTTTGGCTGAAATTTGAATCTCGACCTCTTATTCGGCTCTTCAATCTCTTATTATTCATCTCAAGACATGTAGCTATTAGGCTAACTAGGGGCAGTTTGGCTCCCCTTAATTTTGAGAAATAAGTGTTTATTTACAGAAAAAAAAGTATTCCCCTGTTTGAAAATAATTGACGCTTGATTGTTCGACACAAATCTTCAGGATGTTTGACAATATAGTTAAAATTATTATTTTTAAAATTTTCATTTTTTGAATAAAAATTTTAGTTTAATATTTTTATTCACAAAAGGAAAATTTTAAAAATAATAATTTTAACTATATTGTCAAACATCCTGAAGATTTGTGTCGAAAAATGTAGCTCAATTATTTCCAAACAGAGGAAATATTTTTTTTCTGTAAATAAACACTTATTTCTCAAAATTAAGGGGAGCCAAACACCCCCGATCGAAAGCCAAGGAATCAGTCAATTCTTGAAAAGTTCCAAACAATGGTCATCATCAAGATTTCTACTCCAAAACCTTTTATAGTATTCTGCATAAGTATAGCTCCTGTAAATGCCTGTCGATCCTTCTTGTATTAGATTCTTGGGAGCACTTATCACGGCGCAATCATATGGGCAGAGAAAAGAAGCTACGGACAGCCGTGGTTTGTCGGCATTGACAACTGCCCTGTGAAACACACTTTGGTATCTTCCATTACTCAATGCCTGCAATACAAAATGCACAGGGACAGTTATGCTGCATCAATTTTGCGGCTATATCATCTGAATTACTACTTAATACGAGTACTACTTATTCAACTCAACTTTTGCGACTTTTGACTTGCATGCATATAATTTTTGGAAATTTCAAAAAAGGGCCACTGATATGTTACCCTTTGTAAAATTTTGGATTGCCCTCGTTGATTCAAGATTGGAGCTAGTATGAATATATGACATCCAACTTGGACCCGTCATCAAAGACAGCAACATGTATCCAATTTATTTATGAATTATTACACTCATAATTATTTTACTAAAGAAATGTCACAATCAAATCCCAACATTTTAGCAAGATATCAATTCCTACTACCAAATGTAATGCGAATTTTTAGAAAATAAGAGAGACGTTTTGTTTTAATGGGTCTTTCTACTATTAAGCACTAATTTTTTAGCATTTTTGTTGAAATGATTCATTTTTATTGGTGTATAGTTTTTTGTGTATACAGATGGTCCATTATTATTAATGACTAGAAGAGCAATTAAAATTTAACACCTAAGTTATTAATGTGTGTGAATGGGTACACATTAGAAAAACCAAAACCGTGTTTTAATATACCCAAAAATATCAAATGCCGACATGCCGTACAATATTTTAAAAGAAGAAAATTTTAAAGAATTACGTTGTGTGGCGCTCTATGAAAACAGTTATTTGTACGAGAATACGTGAGTATAATTGTTAAACCTTTACACCAACAATGGATAACTAGATATATGCTGGCAGGGTGAGAATAAATGAATACCTGAAATTGGTCACCAATATTAATGACAAAGGCGTCAGGGTGGGGCTTGACAGCTAACCAGCGGCCCTGTTTGAGGACTTGAAGGCCAGAGACATTGAGGTCTTGAAGGAGAATGGTTAGTGCATTCGGATCCGTGTGGCCCGGTAATCCATATGTCAGGTCCGGTTCCGGGCACTCGGGGTAATAGTTTATGGCCATGTGTTGACCTTGTTCTCCCAATACATTCTTTATGTATTCTTTTTCAAGTCCTAAGCTCTCTGATATTGCTTCCTCCAGTCTCATCCCTAGTTCCCGTACTTCTCTACAGTAATTGCTTACAATTTCCCTAACACGCGTATTACGTAAGTTTGTTTAGTCCATGCATCATCAAATTACATAACCACTTCGCTTGTTTAAATCATTAATTAAAATGGTTTATACAAGGGATTAGGTGATTAAAATTTTAATATATTAAATTGTCTTGTTGGAGGATTTAAAAAATGCTGAATTGGAAGTGTACGTCACTAGAAAGTCCAGAATCCACTCAATTAAATAAAATATATAGAAGTGTTGATCGAGTGTGCTTATATTTATAAATAAATGCAGTGGAGATGAGTAGATCTGATGGATACGTCAAGGAGCTAAAGATCATGTTGATCGTATAAGATATTCTTGTTAGAATTGTATTTATATAATACTTACACTGTTTAGAAATAATTAACGTTTGATTTTTTAATACACATTTTTAGAAATTTTGATTACATAGTTAAAATTATTATTTTTAAAATTTTCTTCTTATGAATAAAAATATTAAATTAAAACTTTATTTAAAAAAAATTAAAAATAATAATTTTAACTATATATTCAAAACTCATAAAGATATGTGTCAAAAAATCAAATGTAAAGCATTTGCCCAGTCGAGCTTAACTTTTCAACTACCGGTACATGAAGTATTGGGTAAAATGACACATGCATACAATGGTTCAGCTCTATTGATTTTAAATAGGTCGAGACTTTGTGTCATTGGGTGCTTGATTAAGGAAGCATAGATAATACAGTAGAAAATGTAGAAGCCGTGTAGCACAGTAATAATAAAACAAGATGCAGATTATAATTAAGGACCGCACCCCGTGCTCCGATTAGAATTTTTACGTTAAAACCCCCTTATTCTTGACAACAAAAAATATATAAATTAAAACTCGAATTCGCAAAAAGGTAAAAATTTACGAATTTATTTTTGACAATATAATTCGAGTCGAGTTGAATGACAGTTATAACGTATACTTAACCTGTCAAAAAGAGCAGGACAGTAGTTATCTTGATCTTTAAAGGGCAAAACAGTAATATATTTTAAAATCTCTTTCCCACATTCTGACATCAACACGGGTTTATGACATGACGCAGTTGACAGGAAGTCGACGCAGGCCAATAAATATTCCGCATTTTAAGAAAGCTGAATTAAAAAGCAAAGTGGGTGTATGACATCATCCATGAAGCTCTACACTTACGTCAATACCATAATTATTCTTGTATAAATAAAATGTACAATAATAATAATTATATAAAAAATACATATATTTTTTAATTTAAAAATTATAATAAAGCTCTAGTTGATTAAAAATATTAGATATGTAAAATAATTATTATATTTTTTAAATATTAGATAAATTAAATCGGTTCGAAATCTCTAGTTGATTGACTGATTAAAGCTCTATTTGGGATTGTTGTTAAAAAATGTTGTGCTGCGAAAAAAAGTGCGGGGAGAAAAAATGTTGTGAGAAAAATTACATAACTATTTGGTAACTTTTTTTGATTTGTGCATATTTTGATATATAATATAAAAAAAATATTTTTGGAGAGATTTGATGATTAAATTTGTATTTATTTCGTGTAAAAGCTGAAAAACAACTTTTTCCAAACATCTTACTAACCGCTTTTAAATAAAAAAATTATATAATTGCAATACTACCAAACGGAACCTAATTACATAAACAGACTACACAACAAATAAATAAACGAGTAAGCACCGCATGGTCCGCTAATTGTGCATTTTTAAGGGGTCTACAAAAAAGATATTTATATAAGGAAAATGCTAGAATTTTAATTTTTGTTCCAAATTTTATTTTATATAGTGACGCTCTCTCTCATTACCAAAAGAAAAATCTTTCTTTAACAGAAAAATCAAATTGACATTGTACGTAGCAACAACAGACATTAACTGACAATGGAGTGCATATACATTTTAAGCCGTATGTGTACAAAATAAATGAAATCGCTCTCATTTTGTATCCATAGTATTTTATAATTAACTTCACTAAAGTCATTAACTTCACTAAAGTCATATAATTGAAATCAAGGTCGAAGACTCAGATCTATCTAGTACCAGTACTAAATTTAACTTTCAATTGTACTCTATCATTGGGTGATTAGTTTATAAACTAAGTTTTTTTCCCAAGGGAAAAATTTAAATATTACTTGCTCACAATTTTATGTAATTACTAATAATAAAAATAAAAATAAAAATCACTTATTTTTACGAAAACAACCTCCCTATCTATCTATGAAAAGAAATATCTCACGTCTTACGTACCTGCATGGGAGCACATCCTAGCCTACTCCAACTCTACTCTAGGGGTCAATATACTGATCCATTAATCGAAATGTTTGTTCTGATCATTTGGTAGTAATATTTGTTTTCTCCGGTTCTGTTTGTTTGCTAAAAAATTCTTTTTTTTAAATAAATATTTACTTTTTATTACGTTTTGTACTTAAAATAATAATAATGAATAATCATCTGTCGTCCCCGGTCTTGAGTTCACTTTGAAAATAAATACTCATTATTGATAAGGTTTTAAGCCTATATCTCCAAAAAAATTAGTGAATATTTTTAAAATACGTCAACGATTATTAGTCTGAAAAAATTAATATATTGTACATCTTATAGTAAGTAAAAAAATTAAGAAAGAAGAATTGGAAACAGGTACGCAAAATAAGTCCTGTGTATGTTGTCTTATCATCCTATTCAAAATAGTACACGCCACTTGAAATTCATATATCAATCAAAGATTTGCATGGTACATATTCAATTTATAAATAAAAAAAGTAAAAATAGTGTAGAGATGGATTCAGATTTGAGAAGAGTAGTGACTAACCTGAAGGAAGATGGATTAGAAGGCCACTCAGGCGCATACTGCTCGAGAGGATAGCAATGAAGCCTGAGATAGTCTCTCCAATTGTGAATTGTTTCCTTTTTCACGTTAAAACTTGTGGACAATCTCATTGTTTTTGATGGATCATCGGAATACAATTTCAATTTTTCTTCCACTGGTAAACTAAAGAATTCTCTTGATACTCCTTGCATTTTCTCCACTGTTTCCTTTCCTACTCCGTGATTAATAACCTGCTCGCGCGCGCGCGCACATAAATTTTTATGTTTCGGAACATAATAAATTTGATTTTTAAGCTATCGCTCGTATATATGTTAAGTACGAGTATGATTTAAATTTATTGAGGCTTACCTGGAAAAAACCGTACTCTTGACAGGCATCTCCAATTTGTCGACTGATGAGTTGTCTATCATCACAACCCAAGTCAATAACAGGTACATTTTCGCACTCAGACACCTCAGTCGAATTGGGTCTGTCGGATACTGGCCGGATGTAACTTTCCGGCAGCTTAGCAAAAGGGACGCCGGTGGCAATCATTTTAGTACTCTTATTGTTTAAATGATTAATATATATGATATATCTGGTAACCGATGACTCAATTAGCTCGAGTAATTACGAAGAAGGTGTTAACAATACGCGTACATATATATACAAAAATATTTATAGGCATCCGAGAGAGGGTTGACTGCTAAAGTCTTTAAACAATGGCTGTGTGTTACTTGTTTATTCAAATAAATTTAAAAAAGGTTGAGATTTATTTTATACACAATAAAACTTTGAACTTCAATTTTCCAGCAGATATATTAAACATTTAAACATAATATTCTCCCTCCACTATATAATACAATATTTTTTAGGTTCTATTTGAAATTGCGGTTAAAAATTACACTGCTGGTAAAAAAAGTGTTGCTAGATCCATTAAATGATCGTTTGGTATTTTTTTTAAGTTATTCATATTTTGAAATATAACATATAAAAATGATATTTTTAAAGAGGCTTGAAAATGAAATTTGTAATTATTTACTTCGAAAACTGAGAAACGGTTTTTTCAAAAGTATAGGGGGTATTATTTCTCTAACAAGTGCTTTTACAGACAAAAGTTTTTAAATTTTACCAAACACATTTCTGAAAGTTTTTCAATAAAAAACTGTTATAACAATACTAAACAGAATCTTAATCACTTTTAAATGAGTGATAAGGTTTATCATCTTTCGTCATAAATTTTGGATCAAATTTTTGCTCATTTCAAAATTTATTAAAATAAATATTTATTTATAAATTTATAAAGTTAATTATTAAAAAAATGACAATGGTCATAACTAATAAGAGAAAGTAAAAGTTCACAACTGCATCATACACAAGTCTTTTAATATATCATAATTTTTTACTTAACTATTACAATTTATATTTATTAAATATTATATTATTAAATTTGTATTTGAATTAAAATATAATCTTTTATACTATATTATTATAATTGAACTTGAGATCTTTTATAATCGGTTTGGTTACACAAATTTTAATGAACTCAATATTTTTAAATATTATATTATATTTAAATAGAATAAGGGATATGATATACATCTCAATTAAGTAAATTTACTCATATATTGAATAATATGATTTCAAATATTGTGCAAATCAAAATAATATTTAAAAAGAGACGGAAACTTTTTATGATATGCAATTATTTTATTTAATATCTCAGAAAAATTATTCGAAATATATCTCAATTTCCTTATTATCATATTTAAATTATAGACTAAAACTTATATACTTATATTATTAATCCTATTTACAATCTAATTTTTATATAATATAGTTGTTTTTATATAATATTATTATAATCGATCTTCAAAACTTTTGTAGTCAGTTTGTAATCGGCTTGGTTAACTCAATATTTTTAAATATTATATTATATCTAAATTATAGCCTAAAATTTATTCACTTATTAATAATCCTATTTAGGATTTAACTTTTAGTTATCCTAGTTGTATCAAATATATTAGAATGAGGATTGAATGCAACACTACACTTTTTCCATTCTTTCTTAAATAATTCATTTAATCTAACTACAACTAAAGTGTTTAAGTGTACTGAAGAAATAGAATAAACAACTCCGACAATATATTCAAAATCAATATATTATTAATTTTATTAAATTTTTTGCTACAACCGACTGGAATTTGAGGTTTCAGTTTTTGAATGTTTCAACAACTTTTTAATAATTATTGTTACAAATTGTTGAGAGAATACACAATTTCAGTTTTAAAACTCCTTGGTAAAGTATTATGTGAAAAATCTTTATATGTTACACTGCTCCACATTTAGAGATGTACTTTACATGTAAACGTATAATACTGCCAGAAATAAAAACTTACTTTTCTAAAGTGGTCTTTGATGTATTCTATTTGTAGTTAAATAAATCTCTTTGATTTGCTCTGATTAGATCTTGACTTCTTGAATCCTTCAACGTTATCCTCATGATCTTTTAAGTTGCAGTAGTAGACTTTTATAGGATTAAAACTTTGTTTTAAGCACCCCATGCGATGAACAGTTCAATTCTATTACTTGAAACATATTGCCAGCTTCCTAGAGTTATTGTTTAAACTTTAGTTTTCATGCTCTTGACCGTTGGTTATCTTTTGCCGATGATGATGTCATTGAAAGTTACTATGTAAAAGATATTGTCGTAGTTGCGCCAACCTTGCTGTCAACTTCCGTCAAACTTGTTGTATGAAAACATGATATCTTCATATTGCATCTAGTTGCCAAGTTTGCTCTCAATGAGAATTATTGTCGCATGTTTCATGAATGTTGTTGTCACCTAAATGTGTTGTCTTAGATTAGATTTGAGACAATATATTTTCATAGTACTATCAAGGATTGAAAACATGTTGTCACCTATTTCTTTATTTTTTTTATCCCAGTTTCTTTGAGACACATGTTATCATCTATTTAAAACTTACAAAACTACTGTCTAAGTGATTGTTACATGCAACATGTCGTAAGCCTGCTAGACTAACAATATATTTCACTTAATATTTTCCACGACTAAGCATAAATAAACTTGATTATACAATTATCTAGCATACAATCCTAATAAAATATAATCTATTTATAAAACTCACTTTAAACACCTAAATTCATTTAAAATAGCAACCAATTAATTAAATTTCATGAATGATAAATTATTATTATTTTATCTATATTAAATTTTATTAAATTTTTAAATAAAATACAATCTAAACATATTAATTTAATCACCACTCAAACTATTCAATTCATTTAAAATGGCAACTCGTAATCAGATCTCATGAATATTATTACTCTTTTACATATATTATTTATTAGAATTTTATATAAAATTTATTAAAATTTAAAGAGATTAATATTACCGATGTTAACTCTCATAATATTCCCGAGGTTAAAAAAAATCTCATAGTATTATTAATTTTAATTATAGTAGATTATATACAATTACAAAAATGCAATTACTATTTTATACTAAAAAATACTTGCATTTTAGGAAATTTTTAAGAGGTACAAGAACTTTATTCTCAAATTTAAAATATTATAGGTTACAATGTACAAAAAACAAATTTTCTACTTTAAGTTAACTTTTATATTAGAAATATAATTATTTATATTCTTAAATTTTTTAAATCAATTTTATAATATAAATTAATTAATATGTCTAATAATATAATAATATTTTTATATATTAAATAAAATTAAAATAGTTATTCTAAATATAAAATAAATTAAATTAGTATTATAAAAATAAAAATAAATTCAAATCATATAAATAAAATATGAAAATAAAATTAATAAATTAAATGCAATTTGTGTATCACACGTGATATAAGTTAGTATAATATAGTAATATATTAATACATGTTTGATATAATATTCTCCTTTAGTCGAAAGCGTATTAATTTATGAGTTGAGAGTGGATCACGGACAGAGTTAAACATGAAACCCCTATTGACCGACTGCCAATTTGATATCACTAAAATTAAAGATGTTAGAATATCGACAAATCATATATTATATTATAACACATTTTTATATATTTGAAACTAATAATATACATGTTTAATTTTAATATGTTATTAATGGGATAATTTTTAGAAATACTTGAAATTTAAGATATTATTAATATAATTCAAATTTTAAAATTTTAATAATAGTTTAACTACTATTTTTTTTAAGATAATCAAAACTAAAGGAATCCAATATATTATATGTGCTGTTTCTTTGTTCTCAAACTCTTTATCAGATATCATTTGATATTTGTTTGCATTTTTTTTTCTTAGCTTGATGTTTTTAATAAATATCAAATTAAGATGTCTTACAAATTAAGGTGTACTGCGCAAAATAATTTTTGCCCTTTTGGAGAAAAGGATTTGAATCCTTGCGGTCTCGCACTCTTAAAACAAACAAAAAGTTTTGAACAGCCGAGCCACCTAAACATAATTAACGTTTGAACCAATATTCTTTGAATCTTGTACAAGATTCTGAAACCCTTTAGATTTTGATGATCACATTGTTAGCAAGCTGAAAACTTGTATATGATATAAAATAGCAAACTGTTATACATGTAATAACGTGGTTTTGCAGGTATTAGCTTACTGACATGTTTTATCAGTATAATATAGTTGTAGTACATTGACAGCAAGCTGAAAGAAGGAAAACAGAGTGTTTCAGCAAGCTGACAGCATGGTAACAGGTTGTATCAGCAAGCTGGCACTGGAACGCAGAAACTGTTTGATTTGCAAGGAAGTCCGATTTTCTTGGAGAATTTATAGGATCTTACTTGTACGAGTCTATCTAATATATATATGGTTATATATTATATTAGGGCTCAGTTTTATCAAATTCAAACAAATTTTAATATTCAAATTAATTTTCCTATTTAATAGGAGTTGGAGTTTGACTAAAACTTATCTCCTAAAACTAACTCTTATCTATACTATATTTAGGCTGATTTCAAACGGTTCTATTATCTTTTTATCCTCAATATACGTACTTTTAAATATATATATGTATCTTATCTTAACTAATTCAAACGTTATAATTTCAACGTTAGCATTGGTTTGATAAAATCGAATATATATATATAAACAAGTGTGTATAGTTTTTCTCTAAGAAACCAAGTGAAGATATACTGATTTGAAAAATACATACACACTTCTTCTCAAACTCAAAACGATCTTAGCAAATATCTTGAGCTCTATTATTCTATATAGTTATATATATACGTGAGAGCTTATAGTTTGAGTTGTAAATTTCATTCACTTGTATTCGTTTGATTGTAATCAAGTTGTGGCTGGATTGCTAGGCTTGTGAAATGGGGTTCAAGGGAACTAGAAGCTAGAGAAGGCTATGCTAGGGTAGTATAGTGCTTAGAGGGCAGAATAGTTCAGTGGAACAGGTGTTTCAGCAAGCTAGGATCAGCTGCAAGGGATAAAGGGTGGAATATTATTGTAATCTATAATCGTGGTTGATTTGATTAATAATATTCTCTCTTACCAGTTGGTAGGGGACCAGGACGTAGACCATAGGAGATTAGGGGTCGAACCTGGCTAAAAGACTTGGAGTTATTTACTTTTTCTGTACTGCATTGCATATAGCAGCTAGCTGACAGTGTCTGTTAATCAATCTTAGCTAGCTGACAGGTTTAATAACTTGGTAAAATTAAAATTGGTCATTGTTAGCCTTAACACCTATTCACCCCCCCTCTAGGTGTGCATTTTCATTTGGTATCAGAGCAGGCTATACTAATATCTTCTGTAACAGGAAAGTATAGAACAGATGGCTGACAAATATCCAATGGGAAGTTCAGGCTCGAGGGCACCTCTTCTACTTGGCACAGAAAACTACAACTGGTGGAAAGGTAGAATGAAGCAGCACCTGGCCAGAGAACCCATGGAGTGGAGAGTTACAGAAAAAGGTCCTTTCAAGTTTCTTACTACAGATGGTAAAGAAAAAGATATAGATGAACTCACTGCTGATGAGCTGATCAAGCTTGCTTACAACAACCGAGCTATCAACACTATGATGACTGGTTTATGTCCTGAAGAGAGTGATAAAGTTTCTTCATGTACTTCTGCAAAGGAGATGTGGGACACTCTTGAATTATGTCATGAAGGTTCAAAATCCTTAAAGAAGGTTAAACTCAGCAAGCTGATGAACGAGTATGGTAATTTCAAGCTCAATAAAGATGAATCTATTAAGGATACTCAAGCTAGATTCCAAGTCACTATGAATGGTCTCACTTTACTTGGCAAGAAAATTCCACAAGAAGAGATCAACATGAAAATCATTAGTGCTATTCCATGGATCTATGAACCAAAGGTCACTGCCTTAGAATCCTCTCCAACAATTGATACAATGGACACTCTAAGTGTTTTTGCTGAATTGGAGCAGTTTGAAGGCAAGATAAATGCTAGCCATGCAAATTCTACTTCTGATCTCACATCAAAGATGAAGAATTTGGCACTTCATGGTGATGACAGCAAGCTGAAATCTGATGATGATTCAGATGAGGAAATAGCACTCATGTCCAGAAAAATCAGGAAGATGATCGAACAGAAAAACAAGATGAAGAGAGATAGAAGGAGTTCAGATTTCTCTAAAACCAAGAAGTTCTCCAAAGATTCCAAAGGAGATTCAACATGTTTTGAATGTGGCAAAACTGACCATTTCAAGAAGGACTGTTACAAGCTAAAAGGGAAACAGCAAGCTGGATACAAAGACAAGAAGAAATTTAAAGCTTTGCTAACCTGGAGTGATGATGAAGAAGACGTTTCACCAAGTGACAGTGACAACAATGATGATATGGTCAACCTTGCACTAGTTGGAATGGAGGATGATATTGTTCGAGGCTTAACTGAGGAGATCATTGCTGAAAGTGATTCTGATGATGACAAAAGTGAGGTAAATTCATTCAGATTTGATATTTCTTCCGATAATATTATTCTAGATGAACTAACCATGCAGGATCAAGATAGTATTCCTATAAAGGAATATAATTCAGTAAAGACAGAAAACAACAAGTTGTCAAAGAAGAATGCTTACCTTAGACAGATGGTTCAAGATTTAATGGCAAAGGTAGAATCATTAATTGAAAGTAAGGAACCGGTTCAAGCAACAAATGAAGTCAAAATCAAAGAGCTTGAATCAAAAATTGAAGATCTAGAAGGTTTCAACAAGATTCTGTTAAAAAGGAACAATGCTCTAGCTGATGAGATTTCTGATCTAAAGGCTGATATAGAGGCAAGAGATGCATGTCTTGAAACATTTAAACTCAGAGAATCTTCCAAGAAAAAATCATCTCAGCCTGCTGAAACATCATCTCAGCCTGCTGACAGTACATCTCAGCCTGCTGCCACTTCATCAAAGCAAGCAGAAAGAATTATTTCCTTGGAAAAAGAAGTCATTAAGCTCAGAAAAGGCATGGGTACTTTTGTTCAAGGAGAAGAAGGTCTCAAATCAATGATGAAAAGCATCAAGGTACCGTTGGACAAGGAAGGAGTTGGTTTGAACTTCAACAAGAGGGCTACTGCACTACAGTATGAAGGCAGACAAGGAAAGCCATACAAATATGCTATGCCCTGGACAAGCTGCAAGAAATGTGGTGGTAAAGGTCATCTAGCTCAAAATTGTATATCTCAGCGAGCTACCAGAATTTACCAGAAAGAAGCTGACAGGAAGCCAGCTTGCTGGAACAAACAGTCAGCTAGCCGAAATGGTTCTGGCAGGAAGAAAAGAACAAAGAATTCCTTTCCCAAAGTGGTTCAAATGTGGATCAAGAAATCTAAATTAAATGTTCTTTATATACTTGCTACTAACCAATCAGGACCCAAACCAATATGGGTACCAAAAGGTTAAGTGTTGTTTTTGTTTGTTTTGTAGATATGTCTTGCTGCTAAGATCAAATCAAAATCATGGATCATTGACAGTGGATGCACAAGACATATGTGTGGAGACAAAGCTCAATTTATTAATCTCAAATTCAAGAAAGGTGGAGGTGTCACAATTGGTGATAGTAAGACTCTTCCTATTTTAGGTAAAGGTAAAGTAGGTAATGACACAACTTTTATTGATAATGTTCGTTATGTTAAAGGCTTAAAATATAATCTGCTTAGTGTAAGTCAGTTGCATGATGATGGACATTCAGTTGTTTTTGATAAAGATAAATGTGTTATTACTGTTGCTACTAACCAGATTCCTCTAGTTGCTAGAAGGAAAGGAAATGTGTATGTGTTAGACTTTGAATTATAGGAAACAGCTTGCTGCTTAGCTGCTGTTGATAATGATCCAACAATCTGGCATAGAAGATTGGGTCATGCTCACATGGACTTGCTCAACAGATTATCTAGCAAGAAGTTAGTGAGGGGTTTGCCAAAATTAAAGTATGTCAAGACACAAGTCTGTGATGCATGTCAATTAGGCAAACAGATTCAAAGTTCTCACAAGGCCAAAAAGGTTGTATCTACTACAAAACCCTTAGAATTATTGCATCTAGATTTGTTTGGCCCAGAATCTTATAAAAGTATTGGAGGTAAACAATATGGTTTTGTTATTGTTGATGATTACACACGTTTTACTTGGGTTTTATTCCTTCGTACTAAAGATTCTGCTTTTGAAGAATTTGAGAAGCTAATTAAGGTTCTTGAAAACAAGCTGGATACAAGACTTGTAAGTATAAGAAGTGATCGAGGTGGTGAATTCAAGAAAGATTTTGTCACTTACTGTGAAGCAAGGGGCATCACTCATGAATTCTCTGCACCTAGAACTCCACAACAGAATGGAGTAGTGGAAAGAAAAAACAAGTTTTTGGAGGAAACTGCTAGAACTTTATTGCAGGAAAGCAAGCTGCCAAGGAGCTTTTGGGCAGAAGCAGTGAACACAGCCTGCTATGTTCTTAACAGAGTGGTGATCAGGCCTATTCTTGAGAAAACTCCATATGAGCTGTTGAGGAACAAAAAGCCTAACATCAGTTACTTCAGAGTGTTTGGCTCAAAGTGTTTTGTCCTCAAGAAAATCGACAGGGATGGTAAATTCGATGCTAAATCTTATGAGGCAATTTTTCTTGGTTATTCTTTAACTAGTAGAGCATATAGAGTCTTTAATTTAAAGAAGCGCATTGTTGAGGAGTCTATTGATGTTATATTTCATGAACCTAACAATGATCTGCCAAGAGATGAGGAAGATGATGCAGGTGATAATGATGGAAGCAATAAAACTACTGCAACATCAGGTAGTCAGCAAGATGACAAGACAAAGGAGCAAGCTGCTACAACATCTACTGCTCAACAGTCAGACAGTCAGCAAGCTGGAACAGCCAATCAGCCAGCTGACACTGCAATCTCAGTAGATGATACTATTGAACAGTTGTCTAAACTCAATCTAGGAGGGTCACAAACTCCTATAGCAAGGACTACAACTTCTGTTAGAACTGTTCATGAAGAGATATCCCAACATTCTCTCCCCAAAGCTACAAGAACTGTGAAGAATCATCCACCAACACAAATCATTGGTGATGCTTCTGAGGGTGTCAAGACTAGAAGAGGAAAAGCAAACATCTGTGCTTTTGCAGCTTTCCTAGCTCAAGAGGAACCCAAAAATGTTCAAGAGGCTTTAGAAGATGAAAATTGGATCATGGCAATGCAAGAGGAGCTGAATCAATTCAAAAGATGTGATGTATGGGAACTTGTGGAAAAGCCTAAAGATGTTTCAGTCATTGGTACTAAATGCGTCTTCAAGAATAAAGCTGATGAATTTGGTACAATTACAAGGAACAAGGCAAGGCTAGTTGCACAAGGCTACAATCAACAAGAAGGGATTGATTTTGATCAGACTTATGCACCTGTTGCAAGGCTAGAATCTATAAGAATGCTACTTTCATTTGCATGTTACAAGAAATTCAAGCTTCATCAAATGGATGTCAAAAGTGCATTTCTTAATGGCTATCTCAAAGAAGAAGTTTATGTCAAGCAACCTCCGGGTTTCGAGCATGAAAAGTTTCCAAATCATGTCTATAAACTAAAGAAGGCATTGTATGGACTAAGGCAAGCTCCTAGGTCTTGGTATGAACGATTAAGTGAATTTCTACTTAAAAATGGCTTTATTCGAGGTAAAATTGATCCAACCTTATTCCTTAAATTTGATGGTAAGGATATTCTTGTTGTTCAAATTTATGTGGATGATATTGTTTTTGGATCAACTAATGATGCCATGTGTGAGTGGTTTTCCAAGTGTATGCACAGTGAGTTTGACATGAGCATGATGGGTGAACTCAATTACTTTTTGGGTCTTCAAGTCAAACAAACAAAAGATGGAATCTTTGTGCATCAATCCAAATACATCAAGAATCTACTCAAGAGATTTGGATTTGAAACTGTCAAGGCAAAATCAACACCAATGAGTCAAGCCAGCAAGCTGACAACAGATGAAAAAGGTGTAAATGTTGATATTCGTAAGTATAGAGGTATGATTGGTAGTTTACTGTATCTTACTGCTTCTAGACCTGATATAATGTATGCAGTTTGTGTATGTGCTAGATTTCAATGCAAGCCTAAGGAATCCCATTATAATGCTGTTAAGAGAATCTTTAAGTATTTAAGTGGTACTATCAATTTGGCTTTATTTTATCCTATCACAAATGCATTTGATCTTGTTGGGTATAGTGATGCAGATTATGCAGGTTGTCACACTGATCGAAAGAGTACAAGTGGTGTTTGTGCATTTTTAGGCCAGAGTTTGGTCACTTGGCAATGCAAGAAGCAGAACTCTGTTGCTTTATCAACAACTGAGGGGGAGTATTTGGCAGCTGGCAGCTGTTGCTCTCAAATGTTGTGGATGATACAAACACTAAGGGATTTTGGAATCAAATGTGGAAGGATCCCAATATATTGTGACAATACAAGTGCTATCAACATTTCAGAAAATCCTGTCAATCACTCAAGAGCAAAGCATATTGATGTGAGACATCATTTCTTGAGAGACAATGTGACTAAAGGGAAGATCAAGCTGATTTTTGTGCCTACAGAGTATCAGCTAGCTGACATCTTTACAAAGCCATTGGCAGAAGAGAGATTTTCTATTATTAGAAGGGAACTTGGCATGTGTAACATCTAGTCAGCAAGCTGACACTAGGTTTTTCTAAATCTCAGCTTACTGATCGAATAAGTGCATATATAATTTTATTGATTTAGATTGAACTTATTTTATTTAGTTGTTATGTATTATGTGCTAAGTTTGGCAGATTCCATTATCTTGTTATCTGTGTGTGATTTTTCAAGTTTCTAGGCAAGTAATTAGTGTTATTTTTTATTTTGAAATTATCTTGTTGTTTCATGATTATTACTATTGTTATATATATGACATGCTTATCTGTTAACATGATTAATTATCTGTTTAATCATTGTGTAGTTTTTTTTTGTCATAAAATGTTTAGTATTTTAAAGGGTGGGACAATTTCTAGTATTTCTCCGAAAAATACTCCTTTTAAATCAATTAAAATAGGATTAGTTGAGCTTATTCACTCAAGACTCTTTGGCTCCCTATATTTTCGGCCAAATCTGCGAATACGAGCTCTAGGGCTTTTTTTTAACAAATACACTATATCTCTTGCTTTATCAATCTCAATCGTCAAAGTCATGCGACAGACAAGGAAAATGAAGGCATCTGCAAGTGTTAAAGAGAACAAATTGAAGCGCAAGCTTATCGATGAGGATGATGATTTTATTGAACCACTGAACATTAATAGTGGAGATGATGTGTCAGAAGTTAATCGATCAGATCGTGAGGGTTCAGAATCGAAGAAAGTTAAGCGAAGTTTGCAGTTCGTCTCGGCTGATTTGGAAGCAAGGTCATTGTCTCTTGATTTGCTCAATCGTAAAGTTATTTTCGGCCGCCCTATTGCTGGTAAGGTTTTCTTTACTTGTGGCGCAGTAAAGTATTTCACTGATTTAGGTTTTGAGTCATTTTTGGTTGACATGCCTAAGGATTGTTATGTGGATTATGTTCAAGAGTTTTATGCAAATTTGGTGCCTGATCAGTTTGGTAACTTTATATCTATGGTTAGAGACACCAAAATTACTCTGAACAATGCTGTTTTGAACTATGTCTTGAGGATTGAAAACCCATCTAAACTATCTGTGTTCACTAAAAAGGGTCCTGTATTGTTGGATGATTTTAGCCCTTTAGTTCAACTGAATACAGTTAGGGGTTTGCATGGTATTTTGGAGTTCAATTGCCCTACTACATCGAATGTTACTCCAATGGCTCATGTTCTGTTTAAGATTTGTTTGGCAAATATCTGTCCTAGGGTTGGAAGTAGGTCAAATTTTAACTGTCAAGATGTGTGTGTTGTTGGTATGTTACTAGCTGATAAGAAGTTTAATTTAGCTGATTTGATTTTGAAGAACATGTTGGCTGTTTTTGAGGGAAACCAGAGTACAGGGTTACCATATGGTTGTTTATTGACTAGAATTTTTGATTGGTATGGTGTCAAACTGAGGGATGTTGACAAATCTGTGGCTAAGGAGTTCTTGGACAACAAAAGCTTAGCTCAGTCTCATCTCAAAGTGGACAAGGATGGGAGTTTGGTGCAAGTTGAAGTTCAAACTCCAAGTACCGTTGTTGGTGAAAAATCTACTGGATATTTTGAGAAAAAGTTTGAAGTTCTTGCTAAAGAGTTGAAAAATGATAATGCCACTATGACTCTTGACATTGCTCACTTGGCTTCAAAAATTGAAAGTTTAACTGATGAGGTTAAGTTTTTTAGAGAAGTTGTGGTAAGTAAGTTGTTGACAGCTTATAAAAAGGAGCTCAAAATATCAGATGATGGCAATGCTACAGAGTGTAACTTGGCTGGTCTGACAAATGCTGCAGTAAGTAGTGCTGAGAAAAGTGGAAAAGCTGGTGGATCAACTACTCCAGATGACAAAGTGCTAAAGACAGATGCTGAAGATGACAAGTTTGCAGATCCAGAGGATGCTGTGAGCCCAGAATATTCTTGAATATTCCTTTTTAATGATTAAGGGGGAGTATTTTAGGAGAATTAGGCTGGGTTGGGGTCAGTTTTAAGTTATAATTTCAAGCATGATAGACTTGTTAATTTTTGCTGGTATTTGTGGTACTTGAATATTTGTTGGTTTTTTGGTACTTGGTTATTTTGGATAATTTTTGCTGGTTGCATGCTAGTATGCATGTATTATCATGATATGCTATGGATTTGGTTTTAAATCTTATCTGTTAAATGTCTAGTGTATTTTATTTGCAATTTTATATCTGTGTTTACAAGATTGCAGGTATTTAAGGGGAGTAATTATTCTCCTAAATTATTTTGGTGATAATCATCAAAAAGGGGGAGATTGAAACCCTTTAGATTTTGATGATCACACTGTTAGCAAGCTGAAAACTTGTATATGATATAAAATAGCAAGCTGTTATACATGTAATAACGTGGTTTTGCAGGTATTAGCTTACTGACATGTTTTATCAGTATAATATAGTTGTAGTACATTGACAGCAAGCTGAAAGAAGGAAAACAGAGTGTTTCAGCAAGCTGACAACATGGTAACAGGTTGTATCAGCAAGCTGGCACTGGAACGCAGAAACTGTTTGATTTGCAAGGAAGTCCGATTTTCTTGGAGAATTTATAGGATCTTACTTGTACGAGTCTATCTAATATATATATGGTTATATATTATATTAGGGCTCAGTTTTATCAAATTCAAACAGATTTTAATATTCAAATTAATTTTCCTATTTAATAGGAGTTGGAGTTTGACTAAAACTTATCTCCTAAAACTAACTCTTATCTATACTATATTTAGGCTGATTTCAAACGGTTCTATTATCTTTTTATCCTCAATATACGTACTTTTAAATATATATATGTATCTTATCTTAACTAATTCAAACGTTATAATTTCAACGTTAGCATTGGTTTGATAAAATCGAATATATATATATAAACAAGTGTGTATAGTTTTTCTCTAAGAAACCAAGTGAAGATATACTGATTTGAAAAATACATACACACTTCTTCTCAAACTCAAAACGATCTTAGCAAATATCTTGAGCTCTATTATTCTATATAGTTATATATATACGTGAGAGCTTATAGTTTGAGTTGTAAATTTCATTCACTTGTATTCGTTTGATTGTAATCAAGTTATGGCTGGATTGCTAGGCTTGTGAAACAGGGTTCAAGGGAACTAGAAGCTAGAGAAGGCTATGCTAGGGTAGTATAGTGCTTAGAGGGCAGAATAGTTCAGTGGAACAGGCGTTTCAGCAAGCTAGGATCAGCTGCAAGGGATAAAGGGTGGAATATTATTGTAATCTATAATCGTGGTTGATTTGATTAATAATATTCTCTCTTACCAGTTGGTAGGGGACCAGGACGTAGACCATAGGAGATTAGGGGTCGAACCTGGCTAAAAGACTTGGAGTTATTTACTTTTTCTGTACTGCATTGCATATAGCAGCTAGCTGACAGTGTCTGTTAATCAATCTTAGCTAGCTGACAGGTTTAATAACTTGGTAAAATTAAAATTGGTCATTGTTAGCCTTAACACCTATTCACCCCCCCTCTAGGTGTGCATTTTCAGATTTAATACCAAATCAACCGAGGGAAATTCGGTCACGTCTGCTGATATTATTGTTATAGATATTATTAGAAAATAGATAAAACAAAGTTAATAATAATAAAAAACAGTTTGTTGAAAAAGTAAATTTAATTTAAAAATTATTTTTAGAAAAAGTGAGACCTCATAGTTTTGGGGGAAAAAGTTGTTTTCAAATTTTACGGAAAATAATCACATATTTTACTATTAAAATTATTTAAAATATTATTTTTTATATATTATATCTCAAAACATGCAAAATTAAAAATATTACTCTAAATAATAATCTGATTTTTCTGATAATATTTTTCTTAAAGCACAACAATTTTAAATAAAAGTTTCAAATAGATAATTTGTGAATGTGTTGAATTTCAATCAAGAACAAATCTTTTTTTTGCTAAGTTAATATATTTTATAGATTTAAAACCAGTACAAGGGTGGTCTCCTTCCTTAAGGAGACCACCCAACTCTAAAAGGGAGGAAAGACATGGGGAAGAACTCCCAAAATGAAATTCTACAACTGCACAAGCAACAACAATAAGCAACATCAAATATTACACATCAAAATTTGAACTAAACAGAACAAATATAACATCAATCCATAAGTTTGGCAGTATTGCCATCGACTTATTTGTCACCTACATCAGCTCTTTCACTGTCCCGAGCCTTTCTTTTCGTTTGAACTATCATGTGCTGTGACTCATACTACCCTTCTGACATCATAAATTGATCTTCAAAACATCCGTATTGATGAATCTCATTGATATGGACACTGTCTTGTTCAAACATAAGTCTTTTCCTCTTATATATGATGTCATTGGCTCCCTGTTCTTAAATCCTAGATACTCTTAATTCAACATTCAAGTCACAACAAGTAGAGGCAAAAGTGGGATAAGGATAAAGCACACTTTGACCTTTCTCACCAACTTCTACCATTTGATTAGGGTTCGAGGAGGTGGATAATGATGGTTCATCTCTATACATGCTGGAGTCGGAAGATTCATCAATAAAAGAATCAATATATGTCAGAGAAGCAGAAGGGAAACCAGGGCAATTTTTAGACAAATGAGCTGGGGACAGACATTTGTTGAAAAGAAGGGTATCCTGATACTGAGCTCTTATCCACATAGTAGTTTCAAGCAACTTAACCCATAAATAACATGGTCTAGGTCTATCGTTAACAATGTTAATAAGAACAAGAACTTGAGGTTGGAGGTCATGACGACTAGCACATTTAAAAGTTTCAGTTGACATGGTTAAAGGGGTTCCCAGAGCTCGACTAACATAACATAAACCTTGTGTGGACCAATACATGAATTGAACATTATGAAATGTAACCCAAGTAGCAATTTTGTCATAAGCAACATTGATGGGGAGATCCTCTAACTACAGTTTCAAGTCAAATAAACAACCCTCAATCTCTAGAGGACTAAACTTAATGGCTTTCGACATGGCAATTTCATTTTTAAAATTAAAGATCAAATAACCCACATGATGTTGGAACACACTCTTGAGACCAACAAACTCATAAATATTTAGAGCAGATTTCATAACGGCATTAAAATCAAATTCAGTCGATCTACAGATCTCATAACAACAGTTCTTCCAAAATACAGAAGCATGATTAAAGAAATCAAAGGGCGGAAAGACAGCTTGAATCAATTTCCAAAAATAACATTTTAAAAGGAAAATTAGAGGTTGAACTCTGATTGAGTTCCATCACGAGTCTACAAGCATTTGTGCATAACTATAGTAAATGAAAGACATAGAAAATAAAGTAATTTTTAGGATGTGAGGAGATCAGTCAATTTTTTATCTTCACGAATTCTAAGGCCGTTTCAAGGTTCGAATTATTCAAAAATGAACATATGAATCAAAGCTAACCCAACCTTCACAATGCATAATAGCATGAATCATGATATGTATTAAGAGTTCAAGTTAACTCTTAGTAGAATCGATGAGATATTTAAAATTATTTAAAGTTTGAAATTATAAATTGAAAAAGTTTAATTTATACGTATTTTTATAGCGGATTATTTACCACGATAATCGGTATAACGTGTAAGTGGAGCTCGTGAAGTCTTTGATCTCAAACTCTTATACGATTCAAACCTATACAGTATTTGATACTCCATCCGTTTCATTTTACATATCATTTTTGAAAAAATTATGCATATTAAGAAGTTTTAATATAAAAATTATTTTTCATTTGTATCCATATTAATTACATTGATTTAAATAGTTTTAATGTATAATTTGAATGATAACTCTATTATATTAATTACCAACACTAATACCAATACTTAGTCAAATGATTATTTTGAAAATTTATCTATAAAATTGCATTGAAAAGAGATAGTAGACATGTATTATGAAACAATTTTTTTCTTAAAAATGACTATTAATTTGGGACCGAGGAAGTAACAAACTAAGTGAAGTGTATGCCAAACTAGACTAAAACCCAGCCTGATATCAGAATTTTTGCTCATCTCGAGCTCGTTCATAATTATAAACAAAATATTTCAAAAAATTAATTTATAGTTAATAAATTAAAAACAATCTAAATAATTTATATATTTTTTGAATGTGAATTAATTTATTAGTAAAAAGTCATACAACATCTATAAAGATAATCGAATCGAATAAATATTAAATAGAAATAATCGCCTATTAACTCATTCAAATAATATAATCAAACATTTTAATTGCGGAGTTCGAGTGTAAATTCAACTCGGCTACTATGCGAGTAAAGTCAATCCGACTTACTTATCAACAAGTTGAGTTCGATTAATCGTCCCTTTGTTTTATCTTATTTTTAAAAAATAAATACTTATTCTTTTTAAAAAATGTAAATATATATATTCTTTTCTGAAGATAAGAGGAACAAATACCCCGTAAATCTTTAAACTCTCGTAACTTATTTAAATAACTCAATTCATTTAAAATGTCTGAATTTAAGTATATTTATTAAATATCTAAACCTAAATATTTATTAAAAATGGAATTAGGTTTATATTTTTATTTCTTTCAAAAAGGCATTTATATTTTTATTGGAGGATTTGATAGAAATATTATTAGTTTTTATTATTTTTTATAATTACTTTCTTATAATTTAAAATTGAAATCTAACCCACTAATTCTAAAATTAATATGTTAGTATTAGTGTCCTAGAGACAATACTTTTAATGTTTTATTGAAAACAATTAAGGATTATGTTTTATGTGATTATTTAATTAATATTTATTATGTCTTTATTTACTGTGTCATAAATTGAAAGAATAATAAATGTTCTTGGAATATTAACACATAATATATATCTTTAAGTATGTGACTTAAAAATGAGATTATATGAATAGTATTTTATTCCTAAAATTTCCTAGTAAAGTATTATTATTTAAGGACAGTAATAATGCAATAAAACTAGTATGTTTGTTGACAGATGACCACATCTCATTGGTCATAGGTATGGTGATACTAAAGTCAAGAACATAAGTGTATGTATCAATACATGACACTGGAAAGACCCGCCGTGAGATTCTACATGTTAATAAGTGTCATAAGAAATCTCACAGTGATAATGATGTAATGATCCTCTGACTTGAAATCATTATATTTCTATATGAGAATTAATATACTTTGATTACACTCAAAGTTACCTTTAACCGGGTAATGATAAAGATGGACATTGGGTATGCTATGAATCGTATGGGGAATATGAATGATAGATATAGGATTTAACCCTCCAATTCTAGGAGTGATATTATTGGCCTCTTGATTGAGTGGGACTATGAAATGCATGGTCATGCTCAAATATTGATTTGTTTAAAGTGTCTACTCATTGATCAAAGAAACCAAGATTAAACGTTGAAGAGGATGACACTATACATGACTCGAGTTTTATCTATAATATAAGGTTAAAGGGATTATATTACATTGCACATTATTCACGAAAGGTTTAATTGAATCACCAATTATTATTGTTACTTGGGTAGCAATGATGTATTACTAGATGCCGCTCATTGTTTATAATTTTATTATTAGATAATAAAATTATTGCCAACGTAATAATAACCTAAAGGGTCACACACAAAGAACGTCAAAACGGAGGTTTATTTAAATTACGAATTTAAATATATTATTGTTTATTCGAATTTAATTATTAAATTAATTAAGTGGGACTTGATTAATTATATTAGAATTCAGATTTAATAAGTATTATTATTATTCGAATTTAATTATTGAATTAATTAAGTTGGACTTGATTAATTATATTAGAATTCAGATTTAATAATAATAATAACCCAAAGTCATAATGAGTTTTGGAAACCACATGGATTAGGGTTAGGCCCAAAATCTCTCTCTCTCCCCCTATATATACATAATGATGCATAGTATTAGGGTTGAATCATTAAATTTCGTTTTAGAGAAAAACCATAGCTGCTCAACATCAAGAGAGGCTAGAGAAAGAGAGAGGGAGAGAGACAAACAATTCGGCTAGTACCGACTCCGGTGATCGTAGGACGATCGGGCGTTCCTGTGGACTTCTTTAGAGAGCAAATTTTTGCAACAAAGGACTGCTGTGATTCATCTTTCTGGACCTCCATTAAACAGCATACGAAAGTTTTGTCAAGGTACAGACTTCTTCACCATAATCATCCAACGTTATACATGGATCCTGCGATTGGGTTTCAATTTTTTTTATTGTTTTTACGTTAATTCCGCTGCGTTTTCATACCCGAAACCCTTCATAATACTCTTTTCTTCTTATTCTACATTTTTTCTCCAATTCTTTTACTTAATCCGTTTTGCTATATTGCATATATATTATTATTTTTAATAATTTTTTCCCTAATTTTTTATTGCATTTCTTATCTAATACAGCACTTCCTCTAGACCCAAATAATAGATTTTTGATTTTTTGACACGCATGTTTAACAGTGAAAAATACACACACACATATATATATATATTAAAAAAAATTATATCAAATAAAAATTTAAATTTTAAATTTTTATGTGATATAAAAATTAAAAACTAATATTAATTATAATTATATATTTTTTACTCCTAAATATAGGTATTAAGAAATCAAAAAATTATTATTTTGGAGGAGGGAGTATCTCTGAGTACAGGCACAAGTCACACGACATTAATACAGTACTGTATGTCCGTATGAGAATGCTACAGTTTTCTTACAGTATTTTGCTTAATAAATGTGTCACAAATCAGTACTCATACATTAATCTATTACGCATTTATGCGTTGTCTAGCCGGGGCCGCGAGTCCACCGGTCCCGAAAATTTAGGGTTTTTAAATTTATAAGGTCTTATATATATTTATAAATATTTGTAATAAAATATTATGATTTATTAATAAAGTTGAGAAATATTGATAATATTATAATAAATATAAAATTTGTTAGATATTATTTTTTATTTATGATATTTTTTGATAATTTATTTTATTAAATAAAATAAAATTTAACAAATTTAATATTTATTGAAGTATAAAAAAGGCTCAATTTTAAAATTTTACATGGAACCCCGAAAATATTTGCTACGCACGTGTTCTTCCAGTCCATTGGAAAAAAAGGGAAGATTGATTGGTTTTTTGAATAGCTTGCCACCGACAGAGAAAGTAAATGAAAAAGAGCAATGCTACGCCACAGAAATTATCCCGACTTTTTTTCCATATGATTTATTGGCACGTATGTATATATGCGTGGTCTCATATTATTATAAAAAATTATTAATTATTTAAAAATTATCTCAAATACTGAATTGTTATGTGTGTAATTGATAATTATCCTATAATAATATGAGAACTCGCGTGTATACATATGTAATCACGAATTAAAATAAGTCATATGTCATAACATGTTATTTAGAAAAAAAATTGAGATAACTTTTGAGTACGTACCATTGCTCGTAATAAATATAAAATAATCAAACATACATAATTATGATGGGATTATTAGCATCCTAAGCATGATAAAAATAATTAAACCTTTTGTATTAAAAAATATAAATTTTAATAATAAAATATACTACAATGTACCCTTAAGATCGGCTTTTACTAAATATAAATAATATCATATATATATATATAGAGTCCTGCTCAAATAGAAAATAGCTTAAATAAGAAATAGAAAACTTTATCATTATACCTGCCGCACTCACACACAAATTATATACACCCTCAGACACATAATTCCATCTATTCTCCTCCGTTTTTAATTTGATTTTTCCCGTCAATTGGCAAAGGTTTTTTCAAATCTAACTTCACCACATTTTTTTTCATCTCCCAACGATCAGTTTTCATACCATATGTGCTATATTTCGGTAAATATAATTTATAATTAAAATAAATTCGTCACTTATCAGATTCAAACTTCAATCACTAAATTATATTACAGAAACCACTAATTTGTATTATAGAAATCACTAATTTGTATTACAGAAATCACTAAATTATATATCCTGGATTCACAAAAAATAATAGAAATCGTCGAAAAAATAAAAGTCACCGGAATATATCACATATGGTATGCAAACTGATTGTTGGGAGATGGAGAAAAATGTGGTGAAGTTAGATTTGAAAAAAACTTCACTAATTAACGGGAAAAATTAAATTAAAAACGGAAGGATTATGTGGGATTGGGTGTATGAGGGTGTATTTGATTTGTGTGTGGATGTTCCCCCTTGCCATTAGTTTAGATTGAATATGTGGTTTAGATCTTATTTTCTATTTTCTATTCTAAATTATTTTCTATTTGAGCAGGACCCTATATATATATATTAACCATCTTATCACTCGGAGGAGAAGATAACAAGTAACCTATTCCCCCACCTCATATAGGGGTGTTTGGCTTAACTTATAAGTAATAAGTTATTTTTTTAAAAGTATTTTCATTTTTTTTTGAAAATTAATATTTATTTTAGAAATTTAAGACCAAATCTTATTTCCAAATTTGAAAATAAGTTACTTATTTTCAGAAAAAGTACATATATACTAACTTTTTCATCTTATAAGCTGCTTATAAGCTTGGCCAAACGGGGCCATATATAGTCCAGAAATGAGCATACGATCCATGTTGATAAATTATTTACCACTAGCTATTTATCACTACAGTACCGATTTGGCACTCATTACTCATTAGCATCACTTTGCCGCCTCAAAACACTGTTAAACTACTCTTCTAGCTAGTTGGTTCCAAAAAAACAAAATTCGTTATCAACTTTTAATTAAAATATTAGTATGTTGTAAAATGAACATTTTAGTTATCATAAAAAATCATTTTTTAGTGAACCGCATAAGTAAATATATTACATTATATTATTAAAACTAAATTATTACATATTTGGACACCTGCTTTTTGAATATATACATGTTTATATCACCATCAATTTTTTATATCATAGGAGCTAAGGAGTATACTTTATAGCATATAAACGAAGAATTAACACCCTCAACTTGACGCACGTGTATGGAAAATAAAGGTATAATAGGTACTACTCACGATAATGATAAGCAGATAAAGATGCAAATGCAGATAATAACGTAATGTGTGGTTCCGGTGTATAAAGTAATTGACACGTTTCTCCAAGAAATTGACTTGCTGTCGCGCCTCTCTTTGATATCATTTTTATTATCGGTAGATTTTAACATGTGTAATGCATAAATATTTTATTTTATTAATTAAATTATTTATTTTAAAATTATTAATATTTTATAATTTTAAAAAGTCTTAATATATTATAATTATATTAGTTTTTTAACTTATTTAAATTATATATTTTTCATCAACCGAATTAAATATAATTTTTTTTATAAAATATTAAAAATAAATATCAACATCTGCACAAAATATAAATTTATATTATTAATATATAAATATACAAAATTATGTGATTCGAAATATTATGAACATAATTTTTTAATATGTTCTTTATTGAATCAAACATATTACTTCATATTAATACTTAATGTGTGTTATGACAATTTAACATGTGTAATAACATATTTTTAGAAATATAAATGACTTTTAATTATAAAAATAGTTAACAGTAGTCTTCAGTTATTAAAAATTAATTTAATATAATTTTCCTATATATAAATTAATTAAATTTAAAATATCTATTAATATTTATTAATTTATATTATTTTATTTTAATTTATTTTATTGATCAAATAACATGATTTAAAGTATGTGATAACGTGTTTTTGATATAGTATTATATATAATATAGTAACAAAATAGAATGTGTATTTAATATCTTATGTTAATGTTGAACTTTTAGTCGGGAAATTCAAATATTTTTTTTAAAAGAAACTAATTTTTTCAATTCGATCCAAACCAATGAATTAATAAAGTTTATGAGTTCTCAATATAATAATTTATCCTGTAAGTATAACCAGTTTTCAGTATAAAGTTACCATAATATCTTATATAATATATTAAATATTTTTATAGAAAAAATTTGAATAAGAAAAAATTTAATTCTCCCTCTCACAAGAAAATTTATTATACATAGAATATAATTATAAAAAAACAAATAGCAAAATAATAATGAATTTATAACTGATTTTAAATTTATAAATTAATTATCAAAACAAATAGGGCATACACCCATCACATAATTTCAGTTATTTTCATCTTAATACTAGTCCTTCTATCTTAAAATAATAATTTTATTTAACTTTTGAGTGGTCAAATAAATTTTAATTGAAAATTAAAATATTTTTTATAATTTTAAAAAAATAAGAAATTTATTATTAAATAAATTAATATATTTTTTAGTGATATAAGTTTTTAATTTTTTTTATAAAATATATATAAGTTTCTGTAATAATTTAATCAATTTAACTATTAAAAATTAAAATAAAACCATTATTTTAAAATTAAAAGAGAAATTATTTGCCATTTTTTGTTATATTTATTCGTATGGTGTTCTCCAAGCTGTATATGCATGTGTAAATTGTAATGATTCGCCGATTAACTTTAGCATGCTTCAACTAGTACTGGTAGTCCTTTTAATTGTAAATGTATTCTAATATTTATACTATATTCTATATAACCGAATTTAAGAGTTTTTGTACTCGGTTTTGTTGGTTTGGTTAAATTTTTTAATTATACAAGAGATACTAATTACTAAATTTAAAATATATACATAAGAATAGTTAGATCTAATATCAAAAGTATTTTATATTTTATTAATATTATATTATATCTCAATTACAGCCTAAATTTTATAGTCTAAGAATTCTATTACAATCTAATTTATGTAACATAATTGTACTTATTAGTTAATACAATCCGCCAACACTTCTCAATTTTATAAAATTCAAACTCTTTAATTCATTTATAATTAAATTTATTAAATTAACTTAATGAATATTATAATATTATTATTCATTTATCTATATTAAAATTTACATAAAATTCAAAAATATTATATAATTTTAACATATATAAATTTATTTATATTATATTATTATAACCGAACTTGAGATATTTTGTAATCGGTTTGGTTAAACCTTTTAATCATAAAAAGAATACTGACAATTAAATATAAAGTAGATAGATAATAACTGTTAAATTTAATACTAAAAAATATTTTATATTTTTTAATATTATATAATATCTAAATTATAGCCTGAATTTTATATTATAAGAATTCTATAATAGTATATTGTTTATATAAAATAATTGAACTTAATACAATCTACAAATACTTCCCAATTTATATATATATATATAGGCAAGTGATCAAATAGAAAATAACTTAGAATAGAAAATAGAAAATAAGATCTACACCACATATTCAATCTAATCTAATGATAAAGGAGAACATCCACACACAAATTAAATACACCCTCATACACCCAATCCCACATAATCCCTCCGTTTTTAATTTGATTTTCCCCGTTAATTAGTGAAGTTTTTTTCAAATATAACTTCACCACATTTTTCTCCATCTCCCAACAATCAGTTTGCATACCATATGGTGAAGTTAGATTTGAAAAAAACTTCACTAATTAACGGGAAAAATCAAATTAAAAACGGAGGGATTATGCGAGATTGAGTGTATGAGGGTGTATTTGATTTGTGTGTGGATGTTCCCCCTTGCCATTAGATTAGATTGAATATGTGGTGTAGATCTTATTTTCTATTTTATATTCTAAGTTATTTTCTATTTGATCACTTGCCTATATATATATATATATATATATATATATATATATATATATATATATATATATATATATAAAATACTAATATTATATTATATCCTAAAATTTATATACTTATATCAAGAAACTTATTCAAACTCTTTAATTCATTTAAAATAACAACCAATTAATTAAATCTCATGAATGATATAATATTATTATTCTTCTATCTATAATAAATTTTATTAAAATTTTATACCAAATACAATCTAAATATCTCAATTTAATCACCAATCAAACTATTTAATTTATTTAAAATATATTTAAAAAATAAAAGAAATCTGTACATTGCATGTGTTATAGTCTAGATAATCGTTCGGGTAGTTGATTAATTATTGGACCTAATTTGAAAACAATAATTTCCTGACTAAAATATATCTCACATTAAACTTCTAACGAATATGATATATTATAAAAATGAAAATAAATTTTTCTAAAATAAATTTTACATTATTATTATAAAAATAAAAATATACTTAAATCATATAAAAATATACTAAAATATTGTAATATCCCAATTTTTTTTAGAATAATAAAATAGATTAATAATAATAGTAGAAAGATTAAAATTGGATAGAAATTAGGAATTAGAATTGGATTAGAATAATGGGCTTTCGAATATGGGTCGGATTTGAATAACCAAATTATAGTATGTTTATAAATTAGGGTTTTAGAGCACTATATATAGATTGAGATCTTTTTTTTCGTATTCTTTTCAATCCACCAAGTCTAAACAGTTATAAATCTCTCTCGACACAAATCTTGATTCTTTTTGTTCATCTTTATTATTGAAATTCGTAGGATTTCCCATACACAACTCAGCTATCTTGTAAAATTCGTAGTAAATTCATCATAAGTTAGAATTCAGCGATTCTGGACTTTTCGGAAAGATATTTTCGTTCTCTACGATTTCGTGATTTAAGTTTTTCGAGAAAATATCGTTTGGAGGGTCTAAAAGGTGAAATACAGATCTGGACAGAATTAGAGTTACGAAGAAGTTCGACGTTTGAGATGTGATATTTTCGCTTGGGTGTCGAGGATTGAATATATGTTCTAGAATGTTGTTGATTCTTGGTTTTCGAGGTTGATGTAAATTTTCGATTGATCTTTCTGGTATTTTCAAAATTATGTGTATATTTGATTATAAATTTTTGGGCTAAGTGATTATATTTTGAAGTGACGTGTATTACCCTATATGTGTTGTGTGTCAACAATAATTTTGGATCTCTAATTTATGTCATGGTTTGTGAAAATAAGAATAAGAACTTAGGACCGAGTCACTGGGTTATAGTGACAGTTTTCTAAAAATTTAGGACCGTTATCACCGGGTTGTAGTGGTCGTGGCATAGATCATGGGTTTTGAATTATTGTTATTTATGTGGTTATATGTATCGCATGTATCGAATAAGAATATGAAAATATATCGAAAAGTTATGTGTATAGTTATCGTATTATCAAAAATTATTTTGTTATATGTATTACTTGTTACTTGACCCGACTAGTTGGATCGATTGGTTACTTGCTGGGCTGTGTAGCTCATTACTTACAATTTTCAGGTTCAGTGTATGAGGAAGTTGAAGTGTATCGGATTTCGAGGATCTTAGAATTGGAATAGATTGGTTGTTCACTCGTCATTGTTAGCTGCGCTTTTGTAATAGTTAGTTTTGTAATAGAGTTTTTGGATTAATAAATATAATTGTTTTAGATTTTGTAAGATTAATAGCCCGAAAAGGGCGGGCTGTTACAAATATTAAAAAACATCGATCCGTGCATCACATGATATATAAACTAATATATATAATATAATTGGATGAATTATTTTTCTGACTAATGAACATGTATATACATATACTGTATGTCTAGCGTGAGTTTGGGTTGCAGGTGTGAAACAAATCTGCAAAAAATATAATAATATAATATGAGTGATTGCGTGTACGAGTAACAAAACATTATATGTCTACGAATAAAAATAAAAGGATATGAACGGAAGATGTCTCGAGTCGAGTGCGAAATTATCTCCTTAAACCTATTTCGCCTCTTACCATATGCGCGAATCGATACCCTCCTAGGATAAAACGAGAACACGATAATTTCACAAAGAATAACACCTTCAGCAAGCTAGAATATAAACTTGAGTAAATTTATGCGCTACACAATTGCCTAATTAACCACGCGTTAATTAATTAAGGAAGACGGTTGTCAAATCAATCCGTAATCAATTTTGAATTAATAATAATAATAATAATTATTAAAAAAATATCAAATTATTTATTTGAGTTAAAACACGGTGGAAATTAATATTTTAGCAAAACTGGTCTAGATTTATTCGGCCCAAATTTTGCCGCATTCGTGTACGCAGGTCGCCCACGCGGAAAGTCCGAAGGCTTGAGAAACCACGACTTTTCCCTCGAAATTTCATGATTTGCACCCCCCTACGCGCATGTGAGTGGTGGACTAATACCATACTAACACAAATTAAATACTACATAAGTGTTCTACTATATAAAATCATGGAAATCACTTTTCCAATTCAATGTGGAATTCAGGTTTTCATTCTTAATTTTCCACTTTCAAGTGACCAACTTTGGATCAACATATCTCATCCATTACTTGATCATTTTGAATACTTAAATATGCGTCGAAAAGCTGTCACGGAGGAGAACGTACTCCAATCATAACTTGTTGCGCATACGCACCTAAGAATCACTCAAACTTAGGCTCAAAATGACTTAACAATGTGGAGCTTATACCCATATTTTCCAACAATCCCCCACATGGATGAGATTGACGGTTCAGTAGCACATACCAAACAGACATGGAATTTCGCTTGGTGATAGTTTCTTCGATAAGATATAGCATACGATATGTAGAGAATGCTCCTTCAACCTCCGATCAATTAAGCATACTGACCTTACTGGTAGACAGTAGACGCGGGTGTCCTTGAACTGTTCGATCGTTTGTGTAAGTGATGATATACTTATCACTATCTCTTTTCTGACTCCTCCAGCTCTCATGATTATGTCCATTTTGGCCATGTATATCGTCTTGGTTCTGCGGGAGTTTCTAAAGAATTGCTTTGCAATTCTCCTTTGAAGCAGCCCCACTTTTCTCCTATATAGGTGATCTTTATCTTAAAGAGTAACCCGTATTTACTCAACTGAATTCCATGCATTCAACTTTGAATTTCATGTACTCGCCGAAAGATCATTAAAAACGTAAAGCTTACCTTCATATCATACGAGTCTCACTGTTTCCTCATCATATGAACAGGCCAGGGGTTACCCCCACAGTAATTTGGTCATCATGATTTAGTTTGCAGCTTTGAACCAAGTTCTTAAGACTTCTTGTCAGCTAGGTTGGGTGTCCACCATGACGTCATTAAATAGTAGGCTTAAGACCTATCCCCTTAGATGATTTATCAACCAGTTCTCTTGATAACCCTTTGGTTAATGGATCTGCGATATTATCCCTTGACGGTACAAAGTCAATAGTGATAATTCTAGTTGATAATGGAACTGTGACGTCGTCGTATGTGACGAGACTTACCATTATACAACATACTCTGTGCTTTACTAATAGCTGACTGACTATCTCAATGTAGTCCATGAATTGACGTAAATATTCAGCCTCTTGTGAGCATTTGTCTAATGCCACGATCTCAGCGTCCATCATGGACTGAGTTATCACCATTTATTTGGAAAATTTCTATGACACGGCTGCCCCAGCTTGTGTAAATACATAGCCACTCGTAGACTTTAATGCCTTCTTGCTAGATATCCAATTTGCATCTGTGTACCCTTCAAGTACTGTTGTATATCCTCCATAATGCAGTTCATAGTCTCGAGTTTCCCTTAAGTACCTTAATACTCTTATGATCGCTTTCCAGTGATCAACTCCCGGATTACTTGAGAATCTACTCAACTTACTAATTGAGTACGCAATGTCTGGTCTCGTATAACTCATTAGGTACACCAGACTTCCTATTATCATTGAGCATTCTTATTGGGAAATCCCTACTCCTTTATTCTTGGATAGATGTAAAGTCAAATTCACAGGTGTCTTGGCTATCTCAGTATCATCATTGGCGTGATATCTTCTGATGTTCTAGAGATTTTCATACTTAGACTCACATCTGCTTGTCACATGTCTTTCATGTCAAATCTTGATTTTAGCATGTCCTTTATAGACTTGATCACTTTTCCACTACTGTCAGCAATAAGTAGATCATCTACATACAATATTATCATGACATATTCGTTCTCGTTATCCTTGTAATAGACGCAACTATCACATTCATTTACCTTGAAGCCGTTTTCCATCATGAAATGATGAAAACTTTTCATTCCACTTCATGGGCGTTTGCTTCAAGCCATATAGTGACTTAACTAATCTACATACCTTTTTTCCTGTCTAGGAACCACAAACCCTTCATGTTTTTTCATATAGATTTTCTCGTCTAAATATCTATTTAAAAAGGTTATTTTCACATCCATTTGATGTATTTCCAAGTTTCGCAGTTCAGCGATAGCAATCACTATTATTATGGATGTTATTTGTGATACATGAGAGTATGTATCAAAGTAATTGGGGCCATGTTGTTGCTTGTATCCTTTAATTATAATTCTAGCCTTATACTTGTCAATAATGCCATCTATTTTCAATTTCCTTTTGAAAACCCACTTGTAACTTAGTGGTTTGCATCCAGATGGTAGGTTCACTAGCTCTCATGTATGATTCTGCATGATTGAATCAATTTCATCTTTGATGGCCTCTTTCCACATAGGTCCATCAGGTGATGTTACCGCTTCGTTATAGGTTTTCGGATCACTTTCTTCCAACAAATAAGTCATAAATTCTATGCCATATGATTTCTCTTTTCTTTGTCTTTTGCTCATTCTCACTACCCTCACATTTTCATCTTCACTTTCTTCATTCTAATTGTCTTCCTCTATAGATTCATGATCTCGTTTAGACGTTGTAGGGCGTTTAGTTTCTGGATTACAAGGAAATGTTGTCTCAAAGAATGAAGCAATCCCTGACTCTATGATCGTATTCTTTTGAATATCAGGAATCTTTGATTCATGCACGAGAAACTGATATGCAATACTATTTGAGGATATCCAATGAAGATATAATCTACGGTCTTTGGACCAATCTTCAATTTCTTAGGCACAAGGATCAGTACCTTAGCAAGGCACCCCCTCACTTTCAAGTGTTTACAACTCAATTTCTCTTTTTTACATATTTCATAAAGACTGTCATCCTTATTCTTGCGCATCATCCTATTTAAAAGATAGTTTGCACTTAAGATGGCTTCCCCCACATTGACTGCGGAAGTCCAGAGTTTAACAATATCGCATTCATCATCTCCTTGAGAGTGTGAATCTTCCTCTCAACCCCTCCATTTGACCGAGGAGAATATGGTGCAGTGACCTCATGGATTATACCATATTGTGAACAGAGTTCCCCAAAGGGTTCAACATATTCACCTCCACGATCACTACGTATCCTTTTGATTTTCTCACTTTGTTGTGTCTCAACTTCTTCCTTATAGATTTTAAATTTATCTATAGCTTCATCTTTACTTTTGGGGAAATATACATACTAGTATTTTGTACAATCATCCATGAATGTAATAAAATACTTGTTACCTCCTCAGGTTTGAGCAAATTTTAAATCACATATATCACTATGTATTAGGTCTAGAACTTTGGTGTTTCTTTCCACACGTTTAAATGACGATCTCGTTAATTTTGCCTCAACACAAGTTTCACAGTTATGTTTTGAATCGATATTCAATTTTGGTATGTATTCTTTTACATTTAATCGTCTTATAATGTCATAATTCATATGTCCTAATCTAGCATGCCATAAATTAGGAGACTCAAGCAAGTAAGTGGAAGAATTCTTCATTTCATTTTTATCTTTAACAGATATTATATTGAGCTTAAAGAGCCCATCACAAACATAGCCCTTGCCTACAAACATACAACTCTTAGACAAAATAACTTTATCCGACTCCATTATAATACGAAAGCCATTCTTATTCAATAAGAAACTAGACACAAGATTCTTGCGAATATCAGACACATAAAGTTCATTCTTTAAAGTCAGATTCTTCCCAGAGGTCATCTTCAGAATCACTGTGCCTTCCCCTGCAATTGTAAAAGTCGTAGAATTCCCCATATAAAGCTTTTCACCAGCATCAGAAGCTTTGAAGCTAGATAAAATTGCCTTATTAGAATAAATATGCCTTGTAGCTCCCGTATCAATCCACCATTCCCTTAGATTAGAGCCAACCAGATTCACTTCAGAGACCGTAACATAGAGGTCTATATCAGACATATCCTTGGAGAAATCACCTACCATATTTGTTTCTTTATTCTTGTTGGGCTTCTTGCAATCAGAAGACCTATGACCCACTTTGTCACAATTGTAGCACTTTCCTTGAAACTTCGAAATTCCTCCTTTGGGTGCTAGCTTTGACCCTTTACCAGGGTTGTTTTTCTTGAACGTAGAGCTTTGAGCATGCTCCACCACGTTTGCCTTTTCAGTGGCAACATTAGATTTCTTCTCAGACCCTATGTTGTCTTCCTCAATACGAAGTCTAACAATGAGATCCTCCATAGACATCTCCTTTCGCTTGTGCTTTAAATAGTTCTTGAATTCTTTCCAGTTAGGCGTCAGCTTTTCAATTACAGCAACAACTTGGAAAAACTCACTTACGACCATTCCTTCAACATGAATGTTGTGGATGATTACCTGCAGCTCTTGCACCTGACTGACCACAATCTTAAAATCTGCCATCTTATAATATAAAAAACGGCCAACAATCCAATTTTTAGCTCCAGCATATTCGGTTTTATACTTATGTTCAATAGATTCCTTTAAGTCCTTTGTTGTTGACTTTGTGTAATACACGTTATACAACGTGTCAGCCAAACTATTAAGCACACAATTATGATAAATATAATCAGAATGTTTCCAAGCATCAGCAACATACACAGTCTGCATATTACTATCAACAATGAGCATGTGCGTCTCCTCTTTCAAAAAGCGAGACAAATTCAGTGTGGTCAGGTAGAACATCATCTTCTGGTGCCAGCATTTGAAGTTCGTTCCATTAAACTTCTTAGGTTTCTCAAGATGTTCAGCGGGCATAGTATGTGTACTATCTACAACAAGCATCACGAGCGGAGTAGGCACCGCTTGCATCACAGACGCAGTATATGCCATTTGCATCACGTACGTAATATACACTGCTTGCATCGTTGGATGAACGTATCCAACCGGGTTATGCCTAAACGGAACACTGAACTGTCCAACACTTATGTGTCATGCAGATACTTGGCCTATCGGTCCTTGTGCAACAACAGTATTACCCCCATCAGACAACACTCTCTATGCGTTGGGATCAACCACTGAGTTTCCATTAACATTCACAATATTGTCAACCGTTAATTTGTCACCGAAAAAAAATCACGTATGTGTTAATCACAGATAGAAAAATAAATAGCTTTAAGATTGTGAAATAAATCTATAAAAAATACAATAATATAATACGGATGATTGTGTATGCGAGTAACAGAACAGTGTATGACTACGGATAAAAATAAAAGGATATGAATGAAAGATGTCTTGAATCCAGTGTGAAACTCTCTCCTTAAAGCTATTTCACCTCTCACCGTATGCGCTAGTCGATAGCCTCCCAGGATAAAACGAGAATGCGATGATGTCACGAAAAACAGTAACTTCAACGAGCTAGAACATAGTAAAAAAATTATCACCAAAAGAGAGGGTTGTGAGATGATGTAAAACCCTGAAACCTATATAAGACGTATATATAGACTTGAAGAAATTTGTGCGCTACACAATTGCCTAATTAATCATGCGTTAATTAATTAAGGAAGACGGTTGTCAAATCAAATCAATTCGCAATCAATTTCGAATTATTATTAATAATAATAATTAAAACAAAATAACGATTATTTATTTGAGTTAAAGCCCTTTGGAAATTAATATTTTATTTTAGCAAAACTGGATCCGAATTTATTCGGCCCAAATTTTGCTGCATTCGTGTCCGCAGGTCGCCCACACGAAAAGTCCGAAAGCTTGCGAAACCACGAATTTTCTCTCAAAATCTCATAATTTGTAACCCCATGCGCGCACGTGGGTGGTAGATGAATACCATATTAACATAATTTAAAAACTACATAAGTGTTCTACTATATAAATTAATGAAAATCATTTTTCCAATTTAATCTGGGATTCAAGTTTTCATACTTAATTTTCCACTTTCAAGGCACTAATTTTGGATCATCATATCTCATTCATCCCTGATAATTTTGAATACTTAAATATACATCGGAAAGCTTTTACGGAGGAGGAGAACGTACTCCAACCATAACTTGTTGCGCACACATATTAAAAAAACATTCAAATTTAACCTCAACATGACTTGACAACGTGTGCTTATGCCCACACTTTCGAACAGCAGGTCCACAAAATATTTGGAGATACTGAACCAAACAAGTACGAGAGATGCATGTATACATTTGAGATCGACAGCGGGGAGACAAATATGTGGAAAAATTTGTAGGTAACGACATGTGAGATCAAGTACCAAGTATTCAAGATGGTGGTACCCAATAGTCAAGTATTTATCTAGCCTAACCCTTTTAATTTATATTTTTTATTTTAATATTTAGCAAACTCAATCTAATAAAAATCAAGTTAGTTTTAAGTCCAAAGTCTAAATCGGTGCAGAAAGAACATAGTGGTGAATTTGGCGAACAAAAAAATAAAATAAAAATCTAATATCTTAATTGAAAATGACAAACTGTATATTTAGAGAATTGAAGGAAAAAATTGTAGCTGATTGAGATCATCTTCTTACATATTTAAATTGTTAGTTATTTCTCTTTTTCTATAATATTACACATCTTTTATTAATTCTATTTTATTATTTATACGTTATGCTCCCACTAAAATTTATTTCTGGGTCTGACTGATTCCAACGTGCTAGTCGGGCTAAGAAACACACCAACAAAAATTATATACATTCACGCACCGAATATATTTATTTATATTTATAATGGCACTTACCGTAGGTCGGTGCGGTGCACATGATGGTTGATTTCTTCTGGATGGCTGCTATTTTCTGGGCTGTTAATTACTTCGTTTATACGTATATATAGACAGCCATTGACTTGGTATAACGTGTGTGCATACGTACCTATATTAATCACTCCATTTTTTAAGTTTGAAGAAATATAATGACTTCGAAACCCAAATCTTAGTGGAATTAAATAGTTGCTTCCATTTTTAAATGTATGCCTTTCGACTTGGACAAATCAATCATTATATTCTATGCCTGCGACTTATAGATAAATTAATCATCACAAAAGTATTACTAAATTCTAATATCGATTATCTGGATTAAAAAAAACACCGTAAATATAACGGTAAAAAAATGAAAAAAAGGGATAGAATTTCTGTCGCCCAAAAATAACGCGGGACCAAAAGGTCGTTAGCATTCGGGTATAAAACTAGTTCAGTACAAAAAGGTAACTATGGCCATGCGAGTAATTTCCCTTTTACCAGTATTGCGCACATGAATGCACTATTGTGATCACTTCGTTGACATCAGCTTTCTACGCAGAGCTACGCTCATCCTCTAGATCTACACGTCAACGGGTGGATTACTAGTTTTATTTAAGAAGCTCGTTAAGCACACAGGTTTATAAATATTATACACGTTGTGGTCCATGGTAGCATGCAAATTTTACATACAATGAATCATAATTTATATGTATTGGAATTTATCTGTTATATAGTGAATATTAGATTTACCAGAAATTTGTGACATGATGCAAACCTCCGTATCCAATTCAGAAAACTCACCACGTACTGACCTCATTACAAATCCAGGTAGCAAATAAGCAACGAAATAATTCATCTTACTGGAACAACATAACCCCTGTATCTTCTTAGGGTACAGGCTTAACTGCAGGATTCCTACCGGTGTAAATTTCGTCATGGCTCCGTATACTTAAAAGATTACAAGTCATACTAAAATAGAGACCGTACTGGAATAGACATCACAATGTTTTGCAGTGAACCAGGATTTAAATATAAAGAAAATGGGTTAATCCCGACAAGTGTATGCTGCATCATACTTTATTGCACGAATTAGGAGTGGTAAGGTATTTTCTTTGCAAATACAGGTGGTCTACTTCTCCTTATCGTTCTTAGGCCTTGGGGTTAAATTTTAATATATTTTACTTAAAATTATGTGCGATAAATATGCTCTAGCAGCCCTGCTGTGATTTCTGTGAACCATTTGCCTAAACAAAATTTGCAAATAAGAAGAATTCTTCAATAACAATAACCTTGGTAAGTGTAATAGCAATAATCAAGCTTGCAGACATGTTGCTCAAGTGCCATGCAGATACATAACCCGTTTTTTTTTTTTTTTTTTTTAATAATGAGAATCTGCCTTGCAATTAGTTATCCTGGTACATTCATGTTACACCTATGAGTTATGGTTGTGTCTTGTATATTTTCTTTATTAAAGAAATTGGCCTTTCCCCAAAAATTACAATCAAGGCTTGCAAATGATATGGTGAATCAGAATTAACATTCAGCACAGATGAGCAGAAGTGGAAGAACGCGCTTTTGTCGATTCTTCTGTGATTAACTTTAACAACTATTGACCTTGTCTTTACTAATTTTGTGGATAAATTTTTAATTTTAAGTACGCAAATATCATACATACTGAACACGCAATGATTCAAGAATCGTTACACAGAAGAACACCTAGAGATAATAACATGTAAAGCTTATAATGGTTTAAAGATTATCCGGAAAAGGAAAAAGTTTGGCTTGAAAAGGCTCCACCATGGAACTTAAGATAGCTATGTCCATAGTTTCTAGATGTATTAGCGTTTGATAGGGATTGCCAATATGGCAATATATTCTGTTAACAAATAGCACATACTTGATTGAAAAATTGCCCAACACTTCAGGCAATCTATTAGACAAATTATATGTTCTTTAATCTTCCGGGTGATAAATTGTGATCAGGACCCGACAAGCCGGGTCAAATCCTAAATTGTGGTCCCCGGGTCAAATCCTAAATTGTGATCCTTGACAAGCCGGGTCAAATCCGGACTGGCCAAATGCAACAACTTGGGTACCAAAAGCCCACCAGTAACCCCTAAAAAATTATTTTTTGTTGATACACTTAGTAGTAGTACTTTTGTTTATATACTGAACAAATTAATCCAATCTATTCAATGTGAGACTGGGGTGTTACAATATGAACAAGGCCTGGGATCCTCTTGTACTTTGTAACCACTATTATACTTGCAGTTCCTATTTTGAATTTCATATCAATGTAATTCCAAGATAATATCAAGTTTTCTTTAAGGAAAAACATTAAGCACACTTCTCGCGTGTAATATTATGGCTCCCAAGTGGAATTTAGTGCATGCTGTTTGATAATATGAGATTGTTAAGGAATAAGGTGACACATCCGGCCTTGGAATGCTGCCCTATATGAATGAAAAAAGTGTAGCAAAGGTTTCTGTAAAAAAGAATCTAAATAAAGAGTGTTCCAAATCGAAAATAAAAGTGGCTTGGAGATCGCATGACGCAAACATCCAAGTAGTCAGTTAGTACTGCTTGAAAACTCCTACAGAATCAAGAATTTTTTGAAGTTTAGATTGGATTCAGTAGAATAATCAGGAACCTTGAAGGACGAATCAGAAGATCCAAATTCTATGAGATATATTTCAGAGCATATGGTCCTTTGGTTCCCTACATTTTGACTATTACGTTAGGACATCTATATTTATATTTATATACATACCAACTTCAATCTTCTCATTTTACAGTTATTGGGGATGAGGACCACGGGATGGAGGAAAGTGAAGTGGACATTACTGACTACTCATGATGTTTAGTTGTCTACCAGTGGACTGATCATTAAGTGGAGGTTTGTGGTGGAGTTTTTTGTTTGTAGGGACTAGGGACGTCGTAGATTGTAAGTTGCAACTCGTTTTGGCCCTTGGAACTTCAAAAAAGTAATTTATCTTTAGTGAAATATATGGCACTGAAACTTTTAGTTCTTTACAATTTCCACCTCTTATGTAAATTCTTATCTTTTCTTTGAATAGTGAATAGAGTTGCTGTTTTTGTCATTTGTATAACACTTGGCTCTGGCTGCAGCAATCCGCCCTTCTGGTATTGCTTTAGCTTGGAGTGCACGATTGGTATGGTCGTATGGAGCCTACCATCGTTCCCTCCAACCTGCTATCGGTGTGAAACAGGTCCTGGAATGGACATCATCATTTCCCCCTCTGTTTTGACATCCTATCAGTCTTGCTTTGGATTCCATTTTTAGCTCCCGCAGGACATTAGTTGTCACATGTGATGTTAGAAAATGGAAAGTTTATAGCATATTTTATATATGTTCTTTATGTAATTTCTGGAAACTAACAATTGGAGGTTGTTCCTCGGCAGATTAAACTTTCATGTTTGGATCTAAGACATTTTCTTAGTAGAATCCATAAATAAATTGAGTTGAAGTTGCTAGTTTGAAATGAGTTATGTGAGATTTATCCCATATTGATATTGTAAAGTATAGATAATGATTTTATATACCATCTTGTGTTAGTGTTATTTACAACTACTATTATAAGTGGAATGTTTATGTGACAAGGTGCTATTGAGAATTTTATCTTTTAAATACAAGTTTATTTGATTTATTTATATTAATTATTTAATATTAATATTAAATATATTGAGTAAATTGATTATTTAATATTAATATTAAATATATTGAGTAATGATTATTTCAATAATCAGACTCTAAATATATATTGTAATATTAATATTACTTAATCTGAATAATATAATTAATAAATAAAACCCATCTCTATTTCTTTGTAAAATACTATATCTCACATTTCTTTGTAAAACACTATATCTCACATCGAAGAGAATAAGAGAAGAGCATGTATATATTGAGGTGTTGTCGGGCAAATTGATGCGTGACTCTTTCTTCTACCTCGTATACATAAAAAGTTGCATAGGTTTTTGGACGAACTGAGGTGCTAGTCGCTGTTGAGTGCTATGTATCTGTGGACGAATGTTGTTTTATCTTGTAAGTGAAATTGTTGCAACCCAACACATCATAGTGGGACAATTATATCTTCAAGAACAGTCAAGACTTTTTGCAAGACTTGACGACTTAACTGTTCATTTTGGTTCTATCAGTGTAGGCATAAAGCTTCTGTTAGAGCTAAGTTTTCTATATTTTCTCTTGTTAATTATCATCATATAATTGCCCATTGTTGTGTTTAGATAATAATATTCCCAACAATCTTAAAAAGATAATTGTTATATATTGTTTGATTAATAAGATGGTTAATGAAACTGAGACTACTGTTGGTGCAACTGCTGGTAACGGTTCTGGTAGGACTGTTAATGCCATTGATTGGGCTACATACCGTTTTCCACAACCTATTGATCTGTCTGGTATACCTGATAAGTTTAGCAGTGGTGCTGGTTTTTCTCGCTGGCAGAAAAAAATGAAGTTGTGGTTAACGGTTAAGGGTCTATGGCCGGTGGTGCAGTATGATCCTCTTGTTGTAAATCAAGAGCAAGCTGGCTCTGTTAAGGTTTATGCTTTGTGGGCTGAAAAGGATGGAGTGGCAAAGGCCGCCATTTTGACAACTTTAGTGAACACTATGTTTGATGTTTATTCATCGGATGCCTTCACTGCTAAAATCTTATGGGAGAAGCTGAAACAAACCCATAATACTGACTCTCAGGGTCTGGAAAAGTACAGTGTGGCAAGGTTCCTTGATTTCAAGCTGGTGGATACAAAATCCATGACTGAGCAGGTGCATGAATTTGAGATGTTGATTTATGCTTTGAAGAAGTCCGGAATGCACTTTTTCGAGAAGGTTCAAGTTATGTCTGTGATTGAAAAGCTTCTGAAGTCTTGGGAAGAGTTTGTTCTCTCCTTGAAAAGATAGAAAAGAGAGATCACATGGACTAACCTGATATTGGACATCTCTGTCCAGGAACAACACAAGTCCAAACAGGGACATATGATGCTTGCTGAACATGGTAGTTCGAAGGTGAACGTAATGACTGTTGGACAGAGAAGAAAGTCTGTCACTAAGAATGAAAATATTAAGCCTAAAAATAACAAGAACAAGGCTAAGAAACCAAAGGCAAACAAACCATGTTGGTCTTGTGGACATGTTGGTCACTAGAGCAAGGACTGTCCTGTAAAGAAAATGAAGAAATCTGATGTGGTAGCACAAGCTAACATTGTGCTTGGAACCACTGGTGGACCTATTGTTAATATGGTTGTTGGTGAGGCTATTGCTTCTAAAACCAATGACGGGTATGTTACCTACAACCCTACACTACTTTCCACTTATCTGTCAAATAAATGGTTGATTGATACTGGAGCTAATATACATATTTGTACTGATATTACTATATTTGTATCTTATCAGTGGAATCAAGGCATGACAGTGAAGATGAGGAATGTCAGTGCTGCTCAAGTACTTGGAGTAGGAAACGTGGACCTAAAGCTTGCTTCTGGGCGTGTTCTATCCCTTACTAGAGTGTATCATGTTCCTGACATTCGTAGAAACATAATAAATGGAAGCTGTTTAGTTATAAATGGTTTCAAACTTTCTTTAAAGTGTAATAAAGTAGTCATTACACATACTGGTATATTTTTTGATAAAGGTTACATGTCTGATGGATTGTTTTTAATAAATGTGGAGCCTGTTTTAGGAAATTTTATTAATGATAATGGTATTCCTTATGTTAATTGTGTTGAATCATCCAATTTATGGTACTCACGTCTTGGTCTTCTAAATTTTGGTAACTAAAGAATATGATGAATTTAGAGTTGATTCCAAAGCATGCCATTGAAAAGAAATCTAAATGTCAAGTATGTCTGACTGCTAAACTAACTAGGAAACCCTTTCATAATGTTGTTAGGGATTCAGAAGTATTAGAATTAGCCAACACAAATATATGTGAATTCAGTGGTTTTTTGACTAACGATAATAAAAGATATTTCATTACCTTTATAGACGATTGTAGTAGATATTGCCATGTTTATTTGATTAAACATAAAGATGAAGAACTTGATAAATTCATTATGCATAAAAATTAAGCTGAAACACAAACTGGTAAAGTACTTAAACGTTTAAGATCTGATAGAGGTGAAGCGTATACGGGTACGTCATTTAATGAATTTTACAAAAGCAATGGTATAGTTCATGAGGTGACTCCACCATACACTCCCGAGTCTAATGGGGTGGCAGAACGAAAGAATAGAACCTTTAAAGATATGATTAACAGTATGCTTATTAATTCTGGGTTGCCTAAGTACATGTGGGGAGAAGCTCTGAATACGGCTTGCCATATTCTGAATATAGTCCCTCTGAAACATATGGATAAGACACCTTATAAATTATGGAAAGGCAAGAAGACTAGTTTAAAGTATCTTTGTGTGTGGGGCTGCCTTGCAAATGTACTTGTCCCTGAACACAAAAGAAGGAAACTGAAGCCGAAAACTGTTGATTGCATCTTTCTGGGCTATATTGTAACCATTACTGCTATGAGATTTTTAATGTTAAAATCTGACATAGATAGTATAGTGGCAAACACTATAGTTGAGTTTCGTGATGCAACATTCTTTGAGAATGTGTTCCCTATGAAGACTGGTTTCTGATGATGATCCCACTCGCACATCGAGTTCCATTCCTGATCATATAGAAAGGATGACAAATATGGGGGTGGATACTGCTAGTAGCTCTACTCCTAACGAAATAGAGTAACCTAGAAGGAGTAAGCGTGCAAAGGTGGTCAAGGTCTTTGGAAGTGATTTTATCACTTACAATGTCGAGAACGAACCTTTGACTTTCTGGCAAGCCATGGACTCTTCGGAGTCAAGGTATTGGAAAGGCGCTGTAAAGAGTGAGATCGACTCTATTGTTTCTAATGAAACATGGGAGTTAGTTGATATCCCTCCTGGGTGTACTACTATATGATGTAAGTGGATTTTTAAAAGAAAAAAGAAATCAGATGGCTCAATAGATAAGTATAAGGCTAGGCTGGTAGCTAAGGGTTTTAGGCAAAATGAAGACATTGACTATTTTGATACATACTCTCCTGTTACAAGAATGACAACAATTCAGATGCTTATAGCATTGGCTTCCGTACATGGTCTTATCATCCATCAGATGGATGTAAAGACAACTTTTCTTCATGGTGATCTTGAAGAAGAGATTTATATGGATCAGCCTAAGGGATTTGTTGCTTCTGGTAATGAGAGGAAAATGTGTAAGTTAGTCAAGTCTACCTATGGCATGAAACAAGCTCTTAGAGACTGACACAAAAATTTTGATGAAGCTACTTTGACTTTCAATTTTGTGGTTAATGAAAATGAAAAGGGTATCTATTATATGGTTAGAGGAGATGAAAAAGTGATTTTGTACCTGTATATGGATGACATACTGTTGTTTGGAACCAATATTGAGATTATTAACGAGACTAAAAGTTTCTTGAAAAGGCACTTTGAAATGAAAGATATGGGTGAGGCTGACGTGATTCTTGGAATCAAGTTGACTCAGTCGACTGATGGAATAACCTTGTCACAATCTCATTATATAGAGAAATCTATACTTGAGAAGTATGGTTATTCAAATTGTAGAATCGCAAGCACACCATATGATTCAAAAGTTGCGCTTGTCAAGAATAAGTCAGGAGTTCCTGTTTCTCAGTTAAGATATTATTAGATTATTGGGAGTTTGCAATATCTTGCTAATGGTAATAGACCGGATATTTCATATTTTGTGTCTAAGTTAGCTAGATATACAAGCTGTCCAAACAAAACTTATTGGGATGCTCTTGATAGAGTGCTTAGATATCTGAAATACACCATATACCTTGGTTTGCATTACAGGAGGTTTTCTGGAGTGCTAGAGGGATATAGTGATGCAAGTTGGATAGCTAAGAAATCTGGTTCCAATGGAGTGACTGAATACGTGTTTACCCTTGCGGGTGGAGCTATATCCTGGAAATCTGCTAGACGGACTATTGTAACTCGATCTACTTTTGAGGTTGAGTTGTGTGCATTAGATGTCACGGGGACGGAGGCTGAATGGTTGCATGCACTTATGTCTGTGATTCCTGTAGTAAGCCAACCGCTTCCTGCTCTTGCTGTTCATTGTGATAGTCGTACAACTATCGACAAGATAAACAGTAAGAAGTATAATGTGAAAATAAAGAGACACATCCAAGTTAGACTAAAATCTATAAGGGGTCTGGTGTCTGACATGATCGTTATTGAGTTTGTTGGAACTCAAGATAACCTGGCTAATTCTTTGACTAAGGTACTTGAGCATGCTGTTGTCCTTAAGTCGAGGTTGGGGATGAGACTAACAACCCATTTTGAGTCATCAACAGCGGGAATCCAATACACCTGAGAGGAGATCCCTCGAAGTGTATTCAGTGTGGTAATAACAAGTTGTGAGGGTGATTCGGTAGTACCTCTACTATAAATATCTAGATACTCACGTATCTGAGTTCCTTGTAAACCTTAAAGGTACTATAACTGCTAGTAAACAAGAGTTTTAAGAACTCTGAATGAGGTCAAGTTGTGAGATGAGATGTTAGCAGTACATCTTTGGAGATGCCCAGCTAAGCGAATGTAATTGTGAGGTCGCAATTAGAGGAAAGGGTTATTCCTCGAAGCATTTGACGAACAGGATCGAGACATGACCATTAACGTCTCAAAGCCGTAGATCAACACCATAGTCTTTGATTTTTTGTCATCTATGGAGCGTGGTTACACCAAACAGATAAAGATTCAAGGTGAAACATTCCATCTATATCCGGTAACCATCGAAGTAGGGGACTTAGGAGGGTTCAAACCCGGAAGGGTACCGACTCTAAAAAATAAATCATGATGAAAACTGATATGCATTTCTGTATGGATTTGTGGGGGAATGTTAAAAAAATGGAAATTTTAAGACATATTTTATATATGTTCTTATTTAATTTCCGAAAACTAACAATTGGAGGTTATTCCTTGATAAGACTTAAACTTTCATGTTTGGATTTAAGACATTTTCTTAGTGGAATCCATAAATAAATTGAGTTGAAGTTGCTAGTTTGAAATGGGTTATGTGAGATTTGTCCCACATTGATATTGTAAAGTAAAGATAATGAGTTTATATATTATCTTATGTTAGTGTTATTTACAACTACTATTATAAGTGGAATGCTTATGTGACAAGGTGTTATTGAGAATTCTATCTTTTAAGTACAAGTTTATTTGATTTATTTATATAGATTATTTAATATTAATATTACAATATATATTTAGAGTCTGACAAATAAAACCCATCTTTTTGTAAAACTCTATTTCTTTGTAAAACACTATATCGCAGTAAATAAGAGAAGAGCAGCTCAAGATGCCTATATATTGAGGCGTGCACATCTAGTTGTGGTGTGCCTCTTACTTGTACCTTGCATACAATAAAAATTGCATAGGTTGTTGGGTAAATTGAGGCATGACTCTTTCTCCTACCTCGCATACATAAAAAGTTACATAAGTTTTTGGGCAAACTGAGGTGTTAGTCGCTGTTGAGTGGGGCAATTATCTCTTCAAGAATAGTCAAGACTTCTTACAAGACTTGACGACTCAACTATTCATTTTGGTTCTTTCGGTGTAGGCATAAAGCTTCTGTTAGAGTTAAGTTTTCTATCTTTTCTCTCGTCTTTACAGTTACTGATTCATATTTTGTTTGTCTTTGTGTTTGTTTCGTAATTGGTATCTGTTTGTTCTTGTTAATTATCATCATATAATCGTCCATTGTTGTGTTTAGATAATAATATTCTCAACAGTTGAATCACGCTGCTCCAATACAGTCACTATGATATCCAATTCAACAAATAATTACCTCTTACGACAATATTTGTGCATTTCAAGTCAGAATAGAGAGCGGGAGGCAGGGTACCGAGGAAGAATTTATTAGAGAAAAAATGAAGCCAGTAATTCTGCATTATCATAACAATTGCAACTTTTATTCATGTAATTTGTTACGTACTATTTTACAGAATTATCAAGCATATTTTCGCACAAGCTGACATCAAAGTATATAATTAGCTGTTATCTAAGTAAATTTAATCTACACCAAACCTATTAAATTGTAGTAGAACACTGAGTCCCTTGCTTGGAACTAATTGGACCTGACGGTATAGAAGGTCCAAAAGGCAGAACAGCAACACAATTTACGTAAAACCTATACTTTCCGGAAACCCAACTCACTATTTTCCAGCGGAGATGGCCATTTGCTTTCAGATATAATACCAGTTTTCCGACATTCTGGTCACGTTTCACTTCATAACCAAAAGAGGGAGCCACAGGTAGCCCAGTACCAACCAATGAAGCCGGTAGGAGGTTGTTGTCCCCGTGCCCTTGGTAGAAAGGAAGTAGAGATGTTGGAACGGTTATCTGCTGGTTCTTGTAAGATGCATAAACATGTAGATCATCGTAGTAGATGCCAACTCTCTGGTTTGGATTTTTGGACAGTAAGGTGAGTTCAATGCTAGAGTTGACACGTTGAGGACTTGAGCTCAGGTTGAGTTGGTTAATATCGACTTCTCTGAGTGAAAATTCAGGCTTAGAAGGGCGTAGGATAAAATATATGATGAAGATGATCGAAATAACTGATAAGAGTAAGGTACATAGTGTGTATAAGAGCTTTCTAATGTGGAAACCTTGCTTGGCACAGTGTTGAGGGGATTTTACATCGATTCGAGACATTGCAAGTAAATAAGTCAGAGAGATAAATAAATAATATTTACAAGGCTGCGTTTATGGGGTTATTATAGGGGGCTAGCCAAGAAGGCCCGGGAAGCAAAATGTAGCAATTATTTGGGTTGCTGCTTTTGACTTGTGCCCTGCATTTGATTTAAACGTGGCTTCTCCAGAGCATGTTTTTCCAACCATTTGATTAGCAGAAAACTCGCTGAATTTAAATAATTTAAAAAGCAAGTGAAAAAGTTCGTAATTGAATGCACTTTGAAGTTTTAAGAAAGTAACTTTTAACAAGTCTCGTTCATTTTACATATTGCTATACGCCTGTACCTTTATAAAAACCTGTTTCTTGATAGTTTTGTTTAAAATGATAAATGCAATTTTAAACATGCAACCTTTGTTCATTGCTGAATCTAATGACTATATTATTTTCCATCCCTAACCAGTTTAATTAACATTCAAGTGCTTACACAATCTCATGTAGTTGTATGAGTATATTCATCATCTATGCAGATGCAACATAACATTTGATTCTTTTCTTGATGGTTGTCATAATAAATACATCTCGTTTTTTAATCATCTAAAACAATTAAATGATTTTCTTGTTTGGTTTCCATCCTTGAAGTTGACGAGAAAAAGTTCAACCTTAATGCTTAGCAGAAGATGTAACTTCAATGGTGATCCTTATAGACTGTAATGCCATATTTGAGTTGTGCACTTAACTAGCATAGATTTTCTTTACATGATGTTACAAATGAAACTAAAACTGATTGATGAAAACCATAGATACACTCTACAGGCATACCGCTTTAAGAAGGATCAGAAGAGAAGTGTTTTTGAACAAGTGGAATAAAAAGTTATAGCTTTTTGAAAGTGGTAGCAGTTTGTGGCTAGCTTATAGTCTTCGTCTAGTTGATTGAAACTCTAACTATGACACTTGATTATGTTGGTCTTCACTAATTTATTGACAAACCATAGATTCAAATTATTATACTATAAAATCAGTTTACTGATGATGTGGGGTTTTGTTTAATAATTGAGCTGCACAAGACTGCAGGAAAACAATGCAAAGAGAGGAAGCCATGGAAAAAATGGTAGCTTGGAACTTTTTGGAATTTTAGTGGTGGACCTGGGAGGAGTCTAAATTAGCTATTGCTTTTAGGCTAAGGAAAGGAAATAAGTTTTTATTAGATTGCTCGAGGGGCCACCGATATCAGGCTTAGATGTTGCAATGCATATACTAAATGAACCTAAGCCCTTTGATTAGATAACAAAAAATGTGGTGGACCATAATCATCAGTAGTTCTCGATGAAAGATCATTGCATGTCAACACTTGGTTTGTGACAAATGTTGTGTAGTCGCTACATGCACTTTGCGTGTATGTATGTTATCTTAGGCATGTTCTGTTTGATATTGCCAAGGGGACCTGGATCTTCTAACAGCTTTGGAATGCAGGTCGGTTTGATCACCGAGGAGCTTCTTTTTCAAAATTTTCTTTTTTGAAGATTGTCGACTGCAGAATCTTTGCTGAAACTCGACCCCCGAGCCTTTGTTATCCACATAAAAGGGGTCTTTCGATATTTTTTCAGTGAATATCCTGGTTTATGAGTTAAGAGCCCTATCAATCAGCTGCGATATCTGGCAACCCCGTGTATAGTATAATAGATTAACCTGTCACCTATGCTTCCGCATTATTTGTGATTAATGGCTGGTAAAAACTAAAAAGGAACTTAGCTGATCCTGTCACCTTTGGCCATATAGGTGGCTAATGTTGTTTGGTTCAATAGGGTATTATCAGTATCCACTATATGGATCTTCTGGCAAATTTAATTATTACCTAGTGTATGGGCATCTAAATCCAGATTATCTGTTTAATTATAATGCCCCTGTTGCTTCTTCTTTCTGCAATTACACAATAATTCAACATTTTTTAGTTTCTAATCTAGTCGAAACAATATTTGCGGTGACTGTCGTTAAAGTTTATGCTATATGTCTTCAAGATCGGAGTGATCTTCAGATTTGAGAAGTCACTGCCAGATCATGTTTTCTAGTAGAGTGGCAGTATTTCAGTTTGGGTATATACAGTTCAATCAACTCTTGAAATTTGCCCATAAACAACTTGTGGTTGTGTCTTTGGAATTCTTTACAGCACAAGGCAAAAGATATTTGCAGTGATGTCAAAGCAAATATCAACCTTTTTTTTTTGTAAACTTTGAATTTTTCCAGATGTAGTAATGTGAAATACCCGTTTAACAAATAAGTTTTTACACGATTCAATCTGGTTATTTGCATCATAGAAAAATAAAATTTACAGTATCTAGTTATTGCTTCATTTGGTAACAACTACATTCTGGCAAGAAAAAAAACAGGCCTCTATACATATAAACAGGAAAAATCCTCCATAAACAAACTGCAGTGTAGTGCAACACAGTAATACATGGCTGTATAGCAACAAAGACAATCTACAGGAGCTATATTTGTAACAGAAGTAATGGGTGTTAGCGCCTTCCGATTTCACTACCTAGGCTAAAAAAACTGTAAGTTGCCAGCTAACTGGCTGAGGAGTCTACAATGTGATTATCAGTTTCTATTGACGGATCACCAGTTTGCAGCTGACGGACAAACTGCCCTTTCACTCGAGGGCGTTGCTCTGCAAGCTTTTTTCTGCTTTCATACCTTACCTGGGTTACAAATTAGGCATTATATCAGTGTACTAGATAAACCTAATTGCATACATGCAATTGAAGAAATATGAATATCTGGATGATGGTAATGTGTATACCTTCTTCTCAAAGCATCTATCTTTCCGCTTCATGCGGAATTTAGTTAGAGCAGCTTCTCTTTGAATAGAACGATTAAAGGTTCCATCCTGAATAAGGGTAGCTTCATTTCCAGACATTGGACCAAACTTCATGTTTTGAACTGAATTAATATTGCCATTGTTTATACTGTTAAAACGGTTCAAAGTGCTGTTACAAAAACTGCTACTACCGCTCTGATCAGTAGCTGAAGAAAAATGTCTTCGGTCTTCTGAAATATCTAGTTTATGACCTTGCTTATGATCCATCTTATCAGGGGAGGCAATATTGGTGTTTTGGTCCATCACATGACGTAGCTGTGGAGAGTTTTTGGTTTGAGAATCAAATGGATACGTTTGATTAACTTGAATGGCAGGATCCTTGTAATTAGATGAATTTGGGCTCTGCAACTTTGAGAGACTTGATTGTGTAAAGAACACAGAAGGTATTGCAGAACCACTGGCATTGGATGGACTATCAACATTCACACCTTTCAGCGAAACTGTGACAGGAATTACTCTCTGCTGCGGGGAGGGAGATTGAATTTCATGTTGTCCAAGTTGACTAGTTATGGGGGATAAATTATTGAAATCAGGACCAACTGCAAGTGCTCGAGTATCAGAGTTATAATCAAAGGCTTGAATAGATCTCTGTTTATCAGAACGGGTTTCATAAACTTTTTGTCGATGAGAAGTGCTTGCAGATGTTGAATGTGGGAGCTGGATTGTTCTGCTGCTCACATACCTGCATTGAAGATTCAAATTAAATGTAAATAAAAAGGATACAATTTTTACAACATTAAGCACTACTTGCAAGAGTATTAAATAAAGAAACTCACCGCGAAAAGGCCGAGGCATCTGACTGTTTTAACTTATGCCCGTCATCTGTAACTTGATTCACTGAGCCACTAGGATGAGATCTTCTCAGGGTAAGGTCCAACAATGAGGAAGAATCAACCTTGTTTGTGCCATAAGTTGAGCCTAAGCTTCTGTAACTGCGAGTAGGGTATTTATCAAATGATCCAATCAAGTCGATTGCTTCCCTAGAACAGTTGGCGCGAACTTTATTCTTATTAAAAGCTTCAGAACTAACAATAGCACACTCCCATTGACCATCAGCAGCCATATTGTCTCTTGATGAAGTCGTCATATCAGTGGTATTTGGAACTGCTGGTAATCCTAAACATATTTGATGCATATATATGTCAGATGTTATATATGACGGTAATGAAGATGCTAGAAACAGAGATTAATTGAATATTTTACCATAAGCATCACCGTCATGCATCAGCATTTGCGCATTTTCTTTGACGGACTGGTCAAACTTCTGCATTCTTATGTCACTTATTAGAGATTTGTTCTGCTTTTGTTGTGTGAGGTCCTGCTTAAGTCCCAAGTTTGCTTCCTCACCTTCTAAATCTGGTTTTGTGCAAGAGCTCTGCCCAAGGAAAACGATATTAAGTTGGGGATGCGATCTACTGATCTAGTACAACATTTTAAAATGCAAATCAGAAAGCAAACAAACCCTCAAGTGTACTTTCTCAACACCCCCTCCCTTTAATAAATATTTTATTGACATTTTTCGCATGGAAAATACTAATTCACCTTAGTAATGCATTGCACATAAAAAAACCATACATGTAACAGAAAGAGATGCTACCTGCGCATCACTTCCTTTCTCAATGCATTCACGATTTCTCTGAACACATGCCTCATAACCACTTGAATGATTACTAGCAGCATCATTCTCAGCTGTGGCTTCAACCTTTTGTTGTGCATCACTTGTAGCTTGGGGTCCTTCACTAACCGATTGCTAAACAAGAAAGAAAACAGATCAATATCAATCAAAAGGTTGTCTAAGAATATTTGACAGACCAACATATATATGGTGATAGCAATGATGAAGCATACAGATTGTCTTCTCCAAACATGCTGCCACAAGTTCTTCAGTTCATTTTTCCTAACAGGCTTGACAAGAAAGTCAGCAGCACCTCTAAGCATGCATTTATAGACTGTGTTAACTGAATCATGTGCAGACATCACTGCATAGTGGAAAACAAATGTTAGAAGTGGTAGATGAATTAATATAAAAAAATTATATATAGGGTGTGAGTCTAGTCATATCTTACTTATCACAGGAATATTTTTGCAGACATCATGCTCTGCGATCAATGTAAGCAGAGCAAATCCAGAGATAGATGGCAGCTCCACTTCTGTCAGGATAAGGTCTACATTTTGTGGCCTCCCTTTCAGTAACTCCCATGCCTTTAGGCCATCAGCCACAGCAGCGACTACTCAAGCAGTAAAAATGAAACTGTTATACAGGTTGTAGGAGAAAACATACAGCCAGAGCAAAACGGGAAGGAACTGGGAGAAGGAAATCTCAGTTAAAGAACAAAGATCTCAAGTAAATAAGTATAATGATCAACTTTAAGTATAACTGGTTGAAATGGCACAAGTATCTTTGTGTCTGTGTTTGTCTATTTTCATAGAAATGGCCAAGTATGAGGCATAAATTGATAAACAAAACAACTATAATGTTCATGTACCGATAAAGATGCAAATTCCTTTCGAAACTGGGACTTCAATGAATACATTAACCTTATATTATATATTGATGCTGGATACTGGCGTAAAGATGTGATCTTTAATGCTCAAGTGTTTTGAAATAGCCTACAGTGAGGTAATGAGGTTCTTATAGAGACGGTAGTTGAGGGTGTGAGTGCACATTGCTCTAGAATTTTTAAAAGCCACAGACTCTGAAAATTTCGTGCAAGCACGCATTCGCCAGAATTTTCAAAAGCCACAGACTCTGATTTTTTTTTTTTAAGGTATATGCTGAGCTTAAAAATGATACACTCATGAAAAGTCTAAAATGGAAAGGTTTAATGAAAGATACACAATTTCTACTGGTGACACAGAGTCACAGACATATCATACAAGTGGCAAACTAGTATTGTCTAATAACAGGATTAGAACTAGGATCTTAATCTCCAGCAATTACATTACATCTTAGCAATTTGCTTTACTACCCTGAGCTGAAATTAGCATTAAAATCACTCAACATGATCCACAGACAATCTAATTTGTCTTTAATTCACAATAATTTAAAAACTGAAGATTATTACATACTTCTTAGGCAATTGTGTTCCTCTAAAAATAAAATTTTTTTTACCAACAAGTGATTTACACACATCTTAAAATGAATCGAGATCTGATCAAACACATCCAACATATAAACTCAGAAGCCGAAAAAATAAATGAAAAAAATACCTTTATAACTACAATTTCGAAGGAGGGCAGTGATAATGTGGCGTGTGGAATCATCAGATTCAACCAATAAAACCCTCATAACCATTCTTGGCAAGAATTTCTCCCATCTCACAACCCCGTCATTCTTTGATTGTATCTCCATCTTTTCACTAGTCATAGCCACTTCACCCATTCAAAACCAAAATACAACTAGTAATCACACAATACAACTCAACCCACATATATATTTTTTTATTAGAAGAGACAACTAGATATTTTGATATAACCCAAGTTGGAGTTGTACGAGATATCTGAAACATACATACATACAATAGATACATACATCCAGCATAAGACTAGTAGCAGGACCAACACTAGTTTGGTTGAATCAATAATAATATCTCAAGCGTTGGGATGCCACGTTTGGTGTACAAGAGCCTCAAATCAAACGGCTGATATTAAAAATATCTTGGAAATGAATGGCCCAGAATTGCCACGTCAACAATCGTCCCCTCGAAAAAGTAAACTAGCACTGCCCAGGCAATCTTTATCCTTGTAATATCATTATTCTCGCTAGATATTTTTCCAACGAGCAAAGGTGGGACCCAAATGTGAAGATATTTTTTACAATCGAGTGGGTAATGTAATGACACGTGGATATCCACTTGTTTATTTGTGGCTTTCAACTTATCATACTAGTACCATTTGCTTCATGCTTCTGTATAGCTCTAAGTATATAGTAATATCTTATTTTCACGCGCTGTACTCGCCTCCCTATTGGCTGCGGGTACAACCAGTGCTATGGGGTTTTTTTTTATAATTAAATTTTGGTGGTGGGTATTGATCGGGTACAAACGAAATACGATGAGGTGATTGGTTAGGGTTTGGCTATAATAACATACTACTACTTAATCATAAGCCAATCAAAGTGGCCTGATCACTAGATCTTTTGGATATTTCTATGTTAGGTTATTTATTTATTATATAGCAACATATGTGATTAATTATTTATTTATGTTTTTAATTTTAATTATATCAAAAATTATTATTATTATTATTATATACTTGTGAATTGTACTTATTTTTAAAACTGATGGTATAATATTTTTCAAGAAACTATGGTATAATTTGATTTTATTAAGTACAGAAATTATGGTTTGATATTTTAAGTAGTGCAAAAATAAATGAGATATATTGTTTTGGTGGGTGCCACAGTTTGTAAACCTTTTTCCTTTTTCAACATATACGGATATTTATCGTATGTTTCTCTTTTATTATATACTGGTGGTCCTTTGCAGTTTGCATTTGCATTTATACCATTTATTGCCATATTGGGCTGGATTAGGCCTGAATCATAAACTGTGTAGCATCTACACCAGTGGCTGCAGCAAGCCAAGAGAGGCAAATCATCAGGCAATCTCATGTGATTAAATCACCAGTGAGTGGAAGTCCAAGAAACAACTAACTGTTTCCATAAATTCCTCTGAAGCTGAATATAGGTTCATGACTTCTGCAGAATCTGAGGTTACATGGTTAGCTAGACTGCTATAACAGTTGAGACTAAATGATCACATTGCCATCATGTGCATCACGACAGAACCGACCACATTAAAATTGATCCGTTCACTTTACAAGGGACTTGATCCCATGATAAGCTTGCCTAGTTTAAGAGGGCAGTTAAGAATTAAGATTACTGATTCATGACACTAGTAACGGAATGAACAAGGGAGAAGCATCGTTGTTTAAAGGTGACTCAAAGACAAAATTTGATTAGTAAAGCACTCCATCCCAATGGAAATTAAGCTACTCAATAAGCCACTGAAGCAAGCTTACCACTCCACGTAGCAGGGGCTAAGGGAGGTTGAAGCCCCGACTTGAGTCAAAATAATCAATATAATTTATTTTATTTTTGATCATTATAAAGCACCCGTTAGATAGTAACTTCTATTATTTGCAATTATAATGTCTCTATTTACGATTCTAGTACTTGTTAGTTGTCGTTATTTTCTACGCTATCACACTATCCGTTCCGTTTTTGAATAGTTAAATTACAATTCTCACAATATAGATTTTATACGTTTATTCAAATTTCTTGATTTTACTCCTTATTTTACAACCATTACTATTTTCCAAACAAGTAATATACAATAACACTAAAATAAATTTTCAATTAAATCGATTTATACTCTATGATCGGTTAGAGTATACTATTACGTTACTCTCGTGGAATTTCAAAAAAATGGATCGTCATTTCTCAATTTTTTGCGCATTATGCTCATTAATACGTTTATTTGCTAATATGATGGCGGTCTTAGTTGAGTAAAGATTTTATGTAAATTCACTTGTATTATGCTATGTATTGAGGAGTCATACTGTTTATAATGTCGTCTTTTTAAATCGGAGAGGACACATTATCTATATTTTTATAACAATTAAAATTTAGAAAAAAGACATTAGAGGTGTTCTTTCATTCACTGAATTCACGTCCAAGGTATAAGAAAAATTCAAGTATTTAAAAATCAAAAACAAAACTTATCACATTTTTCCTACGTAACATAAGAGATAAAAATGGGACGAGATAGAGATTAAGTTTCGCAAACGCTTGAATACAGATTTAGCTGTGATTCCCCGTTTTACAATGTTTTACAACAAGGACCTCATTTTTTATATCACGATGAGTTTTCAGTTTTTGGAACAATTTTTTTTTTTTGTTTACATTAAAATTTTGAGCCCCGACTATTTTGAAATCCTGGTTCCGCCACTGCCACATAGCAGAATCACTGAATATATAATTTGAGTTTAACACTTGTCAAGTTTTTTTTTCTTTATCCTTCATTCATCTCTTGTATACAGTGTTATTAAATTCGTTAAGATTGTGTTTGAGAACTCTGATTTCATTTCAAATGATGGATTTCAAATGACAGGATTTAATGATTGGATCATCGGCGATTTTGTAACGTATTGGGGCACCCTATTAGTAAATCTTTCTCATTATTAGATTCTGATATTGTTGTCCGATTTGGGCGTATATGCAGAAATCTTTCTCATTATTATAGTGGATCCTTGCAAAAAAAGAGTTTGTATCGAATAAAGTATATATTTCAACTGTCTTGTGCTAGAACTTTGGCTCGTAAACATAAAAGTACTGTACGTGCTTTTTTGAAAAGATCGGGCTCGGGGTACTAACATTAGAATTCCAAGAAATTCAAATGAAATCCAAATTCAAATTCTTATAATTGCCCAAACATGTTCCCAAACAGGCCATAATGGAGTTCAGTTATAATTTCTATAATGCATATGAATTTGTGTGTGTATCTGTATGCATATCTGAAATCTATAATCTGTTCTGTAACATACACTGGGCCAAATTTAGAAGGATTTATTGTGTCTAAATTATAATGGACAAAATTGTTGATTTTACAGCAACAGCAATATAGGCAACTCGGAACAAAATTGAGATGCACAATCTTTAATCAGAGCTACATATTTTATTCATGCTAAGCTAAAAATTGAAGAAATACAATATTATAGGAGATTAAGGTATATCATGTGAACACTATTCATATATGTCAATACCCTGCAAAGTCTGTTAGTTGAACTTACAGATAGAAAGAAGCTTTAGTATTTTACACTACCAATACTCTGAATTTGAACCCTTGGGAGTCAATATTACCCATCAAGCTTCTGTTTTCTCAAGCAAAAGCACTAATCTCTCATTTAAAAGCAATGGTAATAATTACTCCCTCCATTTCATATTAATAGTCCACTTTCAAGAAAAAATTTGTTTCAAAATAATAGTCCACTTCAACTTTCAATGTAAAATATAATTTAATTTATATTTCCAAAATCAACTCTATTCCATATATCTTCAGTTTATATTTCCAAAATCAATTTCATACCACATATTATATTCAGTCAATGTAATAAATATAGGTATAATCTATAAACAATAAATTTTCTTAATATGCATTATTTTTTGAAAGTGGACTATTAATATGAAACGGCGGGAGTAATATTATCTCCATAACAACAATATATAACATGAAACTCTCAAAAAGAATTTATAAGAAAATTTTCTACTCAGGTTCACTACTTCACTATAAATTTCTTCTGGGTTCGTTTCCACAAACAATCGTCGTTGACAAAGCACAATAATATACATAATAGTACTTGCATATTTAACATGATAAATTGCTCAAGGAGGGTAAAACAATACATTCATTATCATCAACATCAATGTAGCACAAGAATGAGTTGCTATCTCACGCAACACGAATACAATCACCTCATTCAATGCGAAAACTTCTCTCTTATGTGTATCTCTCCAAATACCTAACATTTTGCATACTTCTCATAAGGTGTTATTGGTGCGCACACAACTTCGCACCCTATGTATTTATAAGTACCATTCTTACTTAAATCCTAATTAACTATGAACTTTAATTATGATAATTACTAGTATCTCTATCTTCAATAGTAACCCTGCCACAGATATTATTAGTACATAAAACGATTCACCTCAGCCAATTAGGTCATGAATAAAAAAATCAGACTCAAATCAGGATTCCTAACTTTTAGAAATTCATGACATACAGATTCTGAAAGATGGAATCTTTACCGCATTGCTGTTTGCCAGATATACAAGAATGATTTACGTCCACACGGGTAAGCTTGTATATGCCATTTCATCTAACCTTCATCTTAATTGGCTTTCTACTTGTCTTGACAGGATGCTTTTTCTTTTTCTTCTTTGTCGAGAAACTCTCTGTCGATACACTTAACAGCTTGTTAAGAGACATTCCTTCGCCTAACTTATGTTTTGTCACTTCATATCTATGCTTAATCCTACCATCAAGCTGGTAACCAAGAAATGCAGGAAATGCCAACAGCTCACCAACTTCACGACCCATATCCTCAACCAAGTACTCCATCTTCTCGTCTAATGACTTGTGATTATATTGCAATATCTGCGGATGCTTCTTACCCATAGCAAGAATGTCTTCACAAGTTAGGCCATAGTTCAAGAAAAGACTGATAACCGCCTGCATATTCTTGTAGCTTGTTCTGGTCACAGCCCCCATCGCCATGGCCAACTCTTTAGTTTTATTCATGTAACCAATCTTAACCAAGAGAACGAGTTTGTGTGCAAGGTTATCTTCAAAGGAAAGACTTACAAATAAAGGGGCTTTGATCAAGAACTTAAATATATCATTAGAACTCAAGCCACATTCCTTAAGAAAATCAATTCTAGGCTTCAATTTCCTGTCCCTACTGGCACTGAACACATTTGGATATACAAGAATAATCCTAAAAATTTCCTGGTCAGTTAATCCAGCAAACGATATCAAGAACTCAACATGATCCTTTAAATGTTCCACTGTGTAAGCTAAGATAAATGGCAATTTATTCAACACAGTTGTCGTAGCATCCTCGTTTTCCCCACTTAACTCTAAAAGAAACCGGATTCTCGGTATTATCTGAGTGTCCAGATCATAATTGAGAACTGCAGGACGACGAAGGATAAAATCAACTCCACCAAAACGGTCCAAATAAGTCAGCATTCTTTCAATCTCTTCCCGTGATTTGAGACAAAAGGCCTTGTTTATTTTCACATTATTGAGAACATAAACAAGCTGTTCTTCCGGAAGTCCGTGATGAATCAGTAAACTAACTTTCTCCTCAAAACCCACAAGAAATCTTGGTTCAGTAGTATTAAAAAGACGCTGAAGCTGAATCAACTCAACGTCTCCTTTCAACTTGTTACACAAGTAATAAGTAAAAGAATCCATTTCTTCAGCTATCAAGACATCTGGTCTCTTTACAATCAATTTAGACAATGCAAGATCATCGAATCCAATTGCTTGCAATGACTGAATTCGGGTACGTATCATCTCAAACGGCATATTATTAAGAACAGGATGGTTCTCTAGAAGTATCTTAGCTCCCTTGTCTTCAATTCCAATGTCTTGTAAAATTGATAACAACATCATCCCTAACAAAAACAACACAATTTAAAAAAAAATAACGGGATAGAGCACACCAAGTGTTTGATAAAATGTCTGAAAGAGGACTCACCGGTGTTGACATACGCATTGGTGGGTTTCTTGTTACAATGTGTTACTAAGATGCTGGAAGATCGAAAACCCATTAGGGTGAAAAGCGTAGTGCGGTGGGTGAAATTTTCAGCAGAGAGAAAACTAGTCCAACAAAATGGGAGAAATGAGAAACGTAAAGTTGATGGAGGTGTTGGAGGATTTAAGAAATTGATGTGCATAGTTAACACAGCCATTGCTGGATAAGATTTTTAGTTTTGTTGGGTTTATGTACGGGGATACTTAATTAGATAAGCTTAGTCTTCGTTTCCAATCGGCTATCATTGGCTCAGAGAGACACATGACCTTCATTTTTTTTTATTCCATTAAAATTCGAGAAATTTGGTTTACTATATTGATAGGCCTCGGTCAAAATTATTTTTATCTAAATATTTCCTTGGGGTGAGAATAAACCACAATATTTTACTATAGGGTTACATGATTTTTATAACTATCTATCCGCATTTTTTGAGGGTTGGCTGGGTTTTTTTGCTATCCGCACAAAAAACGCAGGTAGATTGTTGATCAACTATCGTTTGTTATGGACCAAAATCATTTATTATATTTAGACTTTTTCTATTTCTTCATTACATATAGATTTAGGCCCTGTGTGACGCCCTCCAAATCCGGGTTCTAGATTTGGGGGTCACCAACCAATCAACAATCAACAATAATAAAATAATAAACCAGAGGCGCGTTGACCCCACCAACAACTAAGGATCGCTAACAAGTTATAGTATGAAATTAAACAGTTGAAACTAAAAGTACACTAAATATTTTATTACAAAGCAGAACTAAATCCAAAACTCAAATCCATAAGTTTAGTTAAGTTTTAAGTCTAATTTCAGTTTTAGTACAAGCACTATCTACAAACGTACTAAAACATCTTAATACCTGGGAGGCCCGAGAAGCGAGCGGTCCCGATACCTGTCTCTCGCTACGCCTGCTAGAACTGCTGGAATGACTCATACTGACAGTCTGACAGGATTTAAATAAAAAGTAAGAGTGAGTCAAAGAAATGACCAACAAGTATATAAATAATAGAACTAGAATCAGAATATGAGATCTGTATATATAAAAAAACGGAATATAAAACGGTTTATTATAAAAACTAAACAATAAATAAATTATAGTTTATCTCAAACTGAAATAATGCAGTATTTCATCAAATGAACCAACTACTCAAAATCAATATATAATAGTCACGCATGCAATATGGATTGGATACACAACACACTCCACTATTGCCCCCTGATCAGGTTCAAAAGCAATAGGACTAGTTATGTCACACCACATAATCTAGATTTTAGTTAGGTGTCATAGGCAAGTACTGTTAGCCTATAAGAATATGAAATGATTATCATATCCTCTTAAAAATGATGGACCCCTTATATCAGGCCTCCTACGCGATTATTGGACCCCATTCATCGGGCCTCCTATGCGATTGGTGGACCCCATACATCGAGCCTCCTACGCCATAAACCAATCCATAATAGAGCAACTAGAATAGTCGGTATGCTTATGTTTCAAATAAATATCATATCCTCATTATTTACTACGATAACAACGAATATGATATGTTTATTATAGACAGCCTCTAATATCAAGAGTATCAATATCAAGTAACTCTGTTACACAATAAAAATATTTAAGATTCACAAATATCTCTGAACAATAACTCTTTGTCATGATGCGAATAAATGAAAACATAAACAAATGTGTTTAAGATAATCAAGGAGGAAATACTTGTCTGATGTAGAAACTGTCCTAAGTTGGAATGAGACGACTATAATGCTCGTCTATTTACGATCTCGCTCGTATCTACCAACATAATATTCTAATTTAGATTCTAGTGTCTATCCATGTGTTCTATTAATAATGAACATCAAATAATAATTAATAAACAAGTAACATCAATTAGCATGTAAGTATGCATATAAATCATATAACAGATAAGACTCACATATTAAAGAACAGTCAAATAAATAAAAGTAGACTCTAAAATATTATTTAAGTCAAAGTGGATCAATGTTATCCACTCCGAATAACTATTGGATCCCTAAATATTTAATAAAATAATAATTCGGGTTAATAAATAAATTAGGAAATTGAAACTATTTTTAGAATTTTCGGATTATTTTTAGGGTCTCAAACCAATTGGTTTCATTTAAAACAGGCAAAGAGATTATTAAATAAATAAATCATTTTGTTTCTTAAAATAATTAAATCCAATTATTTTTAATTATATTTAAATAATAATTAATTGATTAAATTAATTAATTAAAATAAGTTAACCAATCAATTTAGATTAATTAAATTATTATCTAAATAAATTAAAATAATTGAACTAAATCAATTTTGAAATAAAACTAATTTTAGAAGATGAAATTGATTTTTACTCTAAAAACACTTTAAAGAGTATAAGTCATGGATTTTAAAGATTAAAGTCCCATTTTAACCGCAAGGTCATCAGAAGGTTGAAGAACAAGCCAATACACACGACTAAACCATTTAATCAGACAGGTCAAACATCAATACTTTCAAACGAAAATAGCAACAAGGTTTCCAAATTAATCCAATGGCCGGTCAAACTTTTCGGTGAATCAAACAATAATCAAGCTTAACAAAACTACTATAACCAACCATGAAGCTGCTACCAGGAAACTAGCTATACATACTAGCATGCAAACACATATTCGTGAACAAAAATAAAACACACGCTCAGCAATTCATACTCCTATAATTCATATAAGTCTTGATGAATCAGTTATATTTCCAATTCTACATATCTGCTCATCACCAATTTATAAATATATATATATATATATATATATATATATATATATATATATATATATAATATAAAAATCTACAAATTGTATCTTGGACCTCCAAATAATCAAGTCGTTAAAGCTTACAAACTATGACTTCTATTACATCATAAAATCCGAGAAACAGAATTTTTTGAATTTTTTGAGTTACGTTTTATATAAATTGAATAACTTTTTACCATAAAGTCCAAATCAACTAATTCATTTTTCTGAGAATTCTAGATATTTTAGGCTATAACTTTTCCAAAATTCAATGTCAAATCAGTCCTACAAAATTCCCAGCATTCATTTAAAGTCGACACTTCTGTAACATGACCTGTGAAATCAGCCCCACTCTAGAGCCTATAACTTCTGTTCTATCTATTCAATTTATTCATTTCTTTTTTCTGATTAAACTACACAATCAGTTCTATGACATATCCGAAATTCATTGCATAATATGAGTTTTTTAATATACAGCAGAATTTTAAAGTTGCCACCAGAGCATTTTCAGAAGCAGCATGAGATACTTATAGTAATTCACATATAAAAAATAATATAAAGATCTGGTGGCAACAAAAAATTGCAGGCTTATCATTCAGACATAACCCTCCGATTTTTATGTTTTAACCATCAAGTAATCAGATCATTAGAACCTACGAAACAATTACTCTAAACAGAGCAAAAAGATACCAGAATTACAAAAACTAGTATCAATCGCAAGGTCATAACATCTACAATAGGACTCTGAATTTTATCAAATTTTGCAGACCTACATGTTACTAGATACTCACATAACACAATCAAGTCAACTGAATTAAGAACCGAGCTGTAGAACTCAGATTCCTGCCAACCGACTCAACTCCGGTCAAAAGTCAGTGAGCACAAATCGAACACTAACGATTAAACAAAAACTACAGATAGCATCACCAAGCAACAATATAATCACTAGAAATATCCATACAACTCAGTTATGTAAAAATAATCAAGAACGGAGCTTTACAGATTATTCTCCGGTGACACCAGACTTACAACCAAACTCAATAAACATGACATCAACTACTTCCTAGGCAGGTAAGCAACTTAACCACATAAACCAGACTTAGAATCAAGCTCAATCAAACTGATATCGGCCAAGTCGGAAACAATTTGGCTGCTTCAACACTCCGGCGACTCAAAACCACAGTAAAACTCGAAATAAAATACACCCACGAGTTGCTGGCATCAAACACAAGTTGACCAAAAGATTCAAATCAAGAAACCAAGCTATACAATCAGATTCCGGCCAAAACGGATCGGAGAAGACGACTGGTGACAAATCCGGTGACCTCCAACAACGATTAAACTCGACAAAAATATGGAAAAACGAAGCTGCCACTACTAACAATCTATCCATATCATTTAGACATACAAACAGGCAAAGAACAAGCCGGAAATAGTGAGGTCGACTGATTATCCGGCCAAACTCTGACGAATACAGTCTGAATACAAAAAAATTAAACTAAAAATATATACGTGGTCTACAGGCTACGATCTACTCATGCCCAACATCAATTTCAAACGACGACACAAGTTGAAGGTCTGATAATTCGAATAACAAGTATTCGAAACATTAACTAAACACGAAAATAGACTTTGTAGACATGTAGCTTATCGTATTTCGAGTATACGAACATTGGATTTGGCCTACCCTAACACCTTCAATGGATCTTTGATTCCCCAAAACTCCAAACCATAATTGGAAATGTTCTTCCCCAAATGTAAGCTGCTGATTTTACTAAAGATAGTAAATGTAAATAAAAAATTTATTAATAAAAATTCTATTTATATTTTTGAAAATTTTAGGGGCTTAAATTTGATTAAAAGGTAATTTACCCCATAATTAAAATAAAGAACCCAAAAATCATTTTTATGAGATAAAATATAAAAATAAATATTTTCGAATAAAATACAATATATAAGTCAAAATTCCTAAAAAATTATGAATGTTTCAAAAATAATAAAATAAAGTCATTTTGAGAATTTTGCTATTTCCATAAATAAAGATAACAAAAACACGGTCTCAAGTTTATTACAGGGACCGAGTCCGATAATTTCAAATCGAAATAATCTTATTTTAACGATACAAAAATTACAGTAAGATAGAATAAAATATTTTAAGTTACACAGAAGTCACATAACACATAACATGAAATTTTCCTATTTATTAAAAATCCTAACACAAATAAATGCACATATATATATATAATAATAATAAAAAATCTAACACACCAAAAATAATATTAAAAATATATTTAAATATTATAAAATATACGTAATTTTCCCGGGCGTTACACCCTGTTTGACATTCCTGTCACAGAAAGGTACAACAATTTTTTGCTAAAATCCAAAAACCGCGTTCTTAAAAAGCGATTTTGGCCTAAAAACTGCTGTTAGAGAAAATATGTCCTCTAATAATTTTGAAAGAAGCTGTTTTTCAGCTTTTGTAGAAAGTAATTACAAGTTTCGTCATCAAACATTTCCAAAAATATTATTTTTATATATTATATCTCAAAATATGCACAAATCAAAAAAAAATACCAAACAGTAATATGATTTTCCTGATAACATTTTTTCCACCGGCATGTTTTCTAACACAAGTTTTCAACAAAAATCTGAAACAGAGTCTTAAATACTAGGCAAAGACTGCTTCTAAATTTTAGGCCCACTTATTAAGGCACTCTCACAATTAGTAGGTTACAACTGATCGCTAAACGATTGCACCAACTTCAACTGAACCTGCACTAAACTAAACAAACGTACTATCAATTTAAATACTTACTAATGGAAACTAAAACAGGATAACTACTAGATGATTTATCAATACCGTCCCCTTTTTAGGAACCTTGTCATCAAGGTTCAGTTTCATCAATTAAAATCTCTTGTTAAAACTCAGGCTCCTCGTCGACGTACTCTTCACTTTCTAATATTAGTAAATGTGGTCCTGGACATTTGTGGCTGACAATAAACTCCGCATCATAATTAAAACAAAGTCCTTGGATTCTACTCCTCTGCATTTCATCCCAACTAAGACGCTTCATCTGTGATGTTGTTTTCACTGTCGAAATTAAAGTATCTGTTGGCATATGACAATTTTGATGGCCTTCATTTATTGATGAATCTGGTTATTTTTTATCTGAGGCAGTTCAATCGCCTCTTTTAGTGTTTTTGGTTTAAACATACGAATGTCATCTGCTATTTTGGGATCTAACCCTTACATGAATGTTCACACTAATGCTTTCTGCCCTTGACTTGATTGCCTAGTCATTCAAACTCTTTTTGATATTCGCGCAAAGATCTAGTTTGTTCGATTTTCGACAAGACTTTATCAAAATCTTCGTAATCAATAGGTACAAAGCGGGCACGCAACTCTTCTGTAAAAACTTCCCATATCACCTCATTTCCTTCTCCTTATAGGCTCGTTTTAGCCACTGCCACCATTGCTTTGCCTCGCCCTTTAGATGAAAAGATGGTAATGAAACCTTGTGTGTTTTCGTAGTACCTTGATAATCGAAAAACTGCTCCCCACGAGTGAACTACACCGTGAGGTCGTCACCGGAATATTTTGGAAATTCCAGCTTGGCTAATCGTGATGAGAACCTTGCCTTGGTTCCTTCATCTCTCCTGACACCTCATCATTTGTATTGGTTGTATGTGATGACCGTTCAGAATTTTCACTATCACATTCGATTTGTAACAACCGGGTCAAATCCCGAGTCTTTTTCGAAAATCGGGTCAAATCCCGACTTTCGAATCTGAAATAGGTCCAAAGTAAACTGGTCCAAATACAACAACTTGGGTAATCCACAACATCACAGGCCCCCAAAAGATCATGATTTGTTGGTGCACTTAGTAGTAGTACTTTTTACTTATATACTGAACAAATTATCACAATCTACTCGATATGGGACTGGGGTGTTACAAACTCCCCCACTTAAATTCCTGACGTCCTCGTCAGGCCGAACAGATAGCTCATAGGCTCAGATCGTACCTCAGGCCGAACAGATAGCCCATAAGCCCAGATCGTACCTCTTTAGCCATTGTGGGATAATACCAGCTGACTTCGTGTCCCCACCTCCGGACCTCTGTCTATTGTGGGATAATACCACCAGCCTTCTGACAACCCGGGTCAAATCCCGAGTCTTTTTTGAAAATCGGGTCAAGTCCCGACTTCCGAATCTGAAATAGGCCCAAAGTAGACTGACCTAAATACAACAACTTGGGTAATCCACAAGCCCACCACAGGCCCCCAAAAGATCATCATTTATTGGTGCACTTAGTAGTAGTAGTACTTTTTACTTATATACTGAACAAATTATCTCAATCTACTCGATGTGGGACTGGGGTGTTACAAAAGATGTCTTCGATTTTATAAGCACGTCATCAGTTAGGTTGTTAATGGTAGTTTCTGTAACCGCCCCATAAACCACAATTCCATATTTTGCTAAAACCTTCTTGGAGTTTTTCAACATTAACCTCCAAGTTTTCATTTCTTTTTGTTAATTAACATCGTAGCTCTGATACTAATGATAGGTTCCAGTCAAAACTATTTTAAGATGAAGATTGATATTCTCTTAGAGTGAGAATACCATCACAATCTTTTGTTATATTCAGATCTTCCATGCTCCTTCATTGCAGATAAATTTAAATAAAAAATAAAGATACTCTCGCAATTAGTGAGCTACAACTAACCTCTAAACGATTGCACTAACTTAAACTGAATTGCTTGAAATTCTGCACCAAGTAAACAACGTACTTCTAAATAAGTCTGCACTAAACTAAACAATTAAATACTCACTCCGTCCCATAATACATATCATTTTTGTAAAAAAAAAATTGTCTCAAAATACTTGTCACTCTTTTTTTTCAAAACATTTTTTTAAGACTTTTCCAAAAATTACAATCGTATTATTATTTGTAATGTTTGACTAATTTAAATATACAAACAACTCATCTACATTTAATGCAATTATTAGGGGTAGACAAAAAAACATATTATCGACCTAACTTTTTCTTAAGATGCGTAATTTTTTTAAAAAATACATGTATAATGAGACGGATGAAGTACTTATTAATGGAAACCACCACCGGATAACTGTCAGGTGATTTATCATATATATACAAAATCTCCTAAAAATTACTCCCTCCGTCCCATAAATCTTGTCTCAGTTTGACTCTTTAAAGTCAAATTAGTTAAACTTTGACTAATAATTAAAAAATAATAATTTATTATTTTTTAAATCTGTAAATTGATTCATAAAATGGGATAATCAAAGTGTGTTATGATATTTTTTTAAAAATATATATTATTATTTAATATATTTTATTTGTTAATCAAAATTGATTAATTTGATTTTCAAAAGTCAAATAAAGACAAAATTTATGAGACGGATGAAGTAATAATTTTAATTAATTTTTTTGGTCAGAGACCCATTCTCATATATTAATAACAACTTAAACAGTATTACGAAGAAATAATCTTAACAATATGTTATTATTAAGATTAGAATGACACCGATTTAATAATAATTAATCTTAATATATTGAGTATCATCTAAGATTTACAAATCAACTGTTATAAAATACTCCCCCGTCCTAATTCAAGTGACTGATTTGACTTTTCAATTGTCAAATTTTTTAAAATTTGACTAATAATTACATATATTATATAATTGAAAGAAATTACAAAATATATATCATTAAAAATATATATAATTTTCTTTAAGATCTACTTTTCAGATTTTCAAAATTATAAATATATATTTTTTAATTTTTAGTCAAAATTAGCTAAATTTGACCGTTGAAAAGTCAAATCAGGGACTTGAAGTGGTACAGAGGGAGTATGATATAAAATTTAATATATATTTTATCAAAATAAGATTTTACATATAGTCCTATCATTTACGCGTAATTACTTTTTGTTAATTCTATATTAAATTCTTTTTTCTATTTTGTTAATGACAAAGCGTCTGCAACAAATATCTATTATAGCATATTTATAGTGCGATAAAGTGCACGGTAAATGTGCTATTTACCTGCAACAAATATCACTATTCATTCTCAGGCGATAAAATGTACTGCACTCAGTGGCGGATCCACCGGGTCAGGGTGGACAATTGTCCCTCCTTATCTCCGGCGACAATCTCCGCTAAAGAAAGAAAAACAGATAATTTGTTATCATGTCCTCTCTTTGCGCACCCTTATCTTTAAGAAATTCGAATATTATTGATCATAACGGGTGATAATATATTTTTCCAAATGTTTTGACTATTGGATAGCAAAATTGTGATTAGGATGATGATTCCCAGGAGAGATACAGAATGGAGATAGACCACTAGGTAGAAGATGGGTTAATATGGGCTAAATACTAGGTAAAAGATGAGTTAACATGAGTTTCTTATATATTTTTATTCGACCCATTAATGAGTTTAAAACTCATTTTACTTTTTAATTTTATTTTTCTTCTTTATATTTGTAAAAATAAAAATGTTAAAGTTAAATTCTGAAAAAGTAATATAAAATTTATTATATTAACCTTTCTGTTTGTAGTTAATTTAAATGATCAATTTTAAATTTATTAGATATTTAAATGATATATTTAAAATTTATTATATTAACCTTTCTGAAAAAATACATACATACTTATTTTTTTCCGAAAATAAGAGCTTATTTCCGAAGAAAAAAACTTAGCCAAACGCCCTAAAAAACCCACGCGATGGTGTAAGACTTGATCGGGCCACTGTGAGTACACATAAGATGGACGACTGACGACTTCCAGGCACGTTTTAAATCAGGGTTTCATTTTGTTGAGTTACGTGTGAGTAACCCAAGTGATCCAACCGCGGCCAATTCAACTAAAAAAGCGCCAGCCGTTTTTTTTTTTGTGTTTTCACTTGTGTTCACCGACCCATTTCTGAGTTTAGATTCCTCCCATCCTAAACTACTGTTATTTTTATAACGTAAGCTACTAAGATGTGTCATGAAATTTACCATTTACTGATTTACTTATTAATAATTTTAGGCATTTCATAAAGCCATGAATTTTGTATAAAATCAAATCTTAAACTTTCTAAAGATTCAAAGTAATAATTTTGTATAAAATTTATTGTTTTCTTGTAATATATATTGAAAATTATAATTATTTTGAGTTTGATGATCATAAAGTTATATTTAGATAATTAATTAAAGTTAATACATGATATTATAATATAATATTAAAAATATTTTTATAAATACAAGGGCCATATCATCTAATTTTTATATTCAAAATATTTCTATTTTTTCAATAAATTACCTAAAACCAATCTTGAGAACATTTTTCTAAATTACCTTTATTTGGAAAATTATAAAATTTCCATTCGGATATTACTAAATGCAGATACTATATCGTATGTGAATATATCTTAACAATACATCAGTTACAAAATTATCTTAATATAATTTATATCCAATATTCTAATAACTTTACAATTTTTGTATCCAAAAATCTTATCCACACATTAAATAAAAATAATATATATATAGATACAAATTAAATATAATATTTTTAAATGAAATACTGTAATTAAATATGTCCTAAAATATTTCTAAAAGTTTATATGTCAAATTTTAATTATTATGTTCATAATATAAAAAATGCCTTGTGTACCCATAAAAACCTCAACTATAATAAATCATCATTTTTTAAAATTTTATTTTTTTTCAAAACCTTTAACATTACTCTTACCAATATAGGAGTACTGGTTTAGAATTAGTGCTGGGTAATCCATTGAACATATTTTTATCAAATATATAAAATATTGATTGTGAGAATATAATATTCTTTTTCACAAATAATTTAAAAAGAATAAGATAAGTTACTGAGACAATCTCCGCGAGACACTATTTTAGTGTTAAAATTATATAATTTACAAAATTAACTTCAAATACGAGTTAAACTATATCTTACTTTATAAGAAATTTTTTATACTACATCCTAAATCTTTTATTTATTAAAATAATAATGAATTGAGTTTTAGGATTTAAAAGAGATAAATTTATTTTTATTAATAAATATGAATACGAGGATATAGTTAACAAATATATCAAAATGTATGTTTGACATTAAATTATTTTAATTATTTAATATTATGTTAAAACTATTTTAATATCTCGTTACACTGAAATAATGTCAAATTAACACTATTTTAATCTTATGATATTCACAAACGTGAAAGGACCCGAACGGGTGAAGTATCTTCCCATTATCACGAAGTTGTTTAAGGTGGTCTATATACACACACATATTAACATTTGTAAGTATATATTGGGAAGTTCTCAAAAGAAACCTCCATCAACTTCTTCCATTTAATAGTACTCTAATTGATTCATTTCCTCAACTGATTCTTGTGTTTTCTCTTTGCCCCAACAAGTTTGAGTTTTTTAAAAGGGGTTTCTTTTCGTCTTGGGTTTTTCAATCCCAACTCATCAATCTCATGCTTCAGTGATTTTTCTTGTCAGTTATAAACACACAATTTTTTTCATTTCTTGATTATATATACTGTGTGATTTTGGTTTACTAATGGGTCTGGTCAATGCTTTTCTGGAGGTGTTGAGTATTGGGGAAGTTATGGTGGGGATTTGTGTGTTTATGAGTCCTGTTTGGATTGCTTTTCTTCTTGGGCTTATGGCGGGTTGGGCGTGGAAACCCAGATGGGTCAGCTTAATTATTTCAAAGTTGCAATCTTTTTTATCTTCTTCACCAGCTTTGGTTTCTCTATTGTTGATAATCAACGATTTGACCTCAGCTCAGAGCTCTGTCCAGACCACAAGGATTGGCTCTTCTGTTATGGATGGCGGATCAAAACAAGAGCAGCATGTGAAGTTGAAATCCGAGGAGAATCACTCTTTGAGGTGGCCCTTGTACTTTTTTGTCTACCATATTGGTCAATGTTTGTTCACAAGCTAAGTTTATACTTGAATTCAAACTAGACTAAATTAATAAACCATACCACTTTCTTTCTTTTTTCAATTTGTGATTTTGCCCAATTGACTGAAATGAGTAATTTTACAAATGTACTGGATTTATATCTTAGGAAGAAATTAGTTGGGTTGATTATTATTTAGTTGCATTAAGCTTAAGCAGTTAAGCTTATACAAGAGGAAGTTGATGGTTACTATGATAGTGGAATATTTGATATTGATATAAGTGGTGTAGATATACAGAGTGTTACATTTGTTCAAGATCAAGCTTTTAATCGAATCAACCTGATTAAGAAATTCCCAAAGATTGCTCCTTTTTCTTTTCCCTATCAAGGCTGTTCGCTTTGAAATGACCGAATATTCTTGCTGGTTTTGATCTTATCTAGGTCATCACATACTGAAAAGGATGAGGGACTTGTTGTGACTGAAGAAGATTTCAAGCATTTATCCCGTCTAGTGGATAAAAAAGACGGTGGACTACCTTGGAGACATATGATGGAAGGTTCAACTGATGATATGAGCTACCAGGCATGGATACGGGAACCAGAGGTACTGTTATAAGTATCCGGGTTCATTTTTAGGGATCGGACTATCTTTCTTGCATATGTCCATGGTGGAAATCATATCACTATTTATATTTTTTTTAATTTTCTTTTCTCTTATTTGTCTCAACTACTGTTTAGATTGGTTCTCCTCAATATTGTACCAGAACTGTGTACGAGGATGCCACACCTGAAATGCTAAGAGACTTCTTCTGGGATGATGAGTTTCGACTCAAGTGGGATGACATGATTCTTCATGCTGAAACTGTGAAAGAATGCCCTACAACGGGAACAATGATTGTGCATTGGATACGGAAAGTAAGTCGAGTGTTTTTTTCCTGGATATTGATGTTAACATAGTTTTTGACTTTTATGCAAATCGTAATGATATTTTTCATTATGCTTGTACAGTTTCCTTTTTTCTGTAGTGATAGAGAATACATCATTGGACGTCGGATATGGGAATCAGGAAGATCATACTACTGTGTGACTAAGGTATTGCCAACAGGAATACTTTCAGTGACAATTAAAACAACACTAAAATTTCAGTCTGCAGTGTTTAAGAGAGAGATTATTGATATAATAAACTAAATTCCCCATGTAATGAAATAATTTGCGTTCCCCGAAAATAACTCTAGAAGCTACGTAAATCTCAATAATAACTAATGGAATGTTGATTTTTTTTTCTGAGAATCACTTGGACGTTCTTGGAATGACAATTGGTGATGTTATTTAGAGTTTAGAAAGTAGTGATCAATGCTGTAATGATAAATGCTTCTTCAATTCAGACCAGGACTTTTGTCATACTTGTAAACTGTTTTTAACTTTAGAATTTTCTTGTATAGCCATTACTTATTCGTACTGCTATTTGTTCTCTACCAGGGAGTGCCATTCTCTTCTATTGCCAGACGGCAGAAACCAAGACGTGTTGACCTATTTTACTCAAGCTGGTTCATTAAAGCAGGTATGTTTAGCCACAAAGTGATGCAATTTTTTGTTTGTTTAGTTATCTGTTTTTTATAAACTAGCTCATTTTCAGAGGTTAGATTGATCAGGAAATGCTGCATTATTGGAAATGTATGTACAAATGATTAGATTTGATGTGGATGCTCTTGAGTCTTGATAATACGCGTTCACGTCTGTGTGTTTTCAGATAGAGTTAAAACAATAGTCTTGTTTTTTTTTTTGCAATCTGAAATTTATGTTCTCTGACTAAAGCTCGTTTCACTGTTGTATTTGAAACAGTTGAATCAAGGAAAGGAGATGGCCAACTGAGTGCTTGTGAAGTGATACTTTTCCATCATGAAGACATGGGAATTCCATGGAAAATTGCCAAATTTGGAGTCAGGCGTGGGATGTGGGGAGCCGTCAGGACAAATGAACGTGGTTTCCGGGCCTACCAAAAGGAAAGAGCATCTGATTCACCACTTTCTCGCTGTGCTTTTATGGCTCAGATCAACACTAAAATTGATCCCGACCACCTAAAGTCCTTGGAAGTTGATGCAAATCAAGGGAAGACTGAAGTAGCCAAGTCATCTGAGAAGCAAGTTGGTACGAATATACCAAAGCTCATAGTCTTTGGGGGTGCTGTTGCCTTAGCATGTAGCCTTGATCAGGGTCTCTTGACTAAGGCAATAATATTTAGTGTCGCCAGAAGGTTTGGAAACATTGGAAGGGGAGCATTTCCTAGAACACAGTTGTGAACCCGCCCCTGTTTTTTCTCCTCTCCTTGCTAGTCTGCTAGATTCAGCCTTTTTTGACTGTTCCCCTCAGGAAAATAGTGTCTTTCATACATCTTTTGACTTCATATATCTTTTGGGAAGCTGAAGCTACTATACTTGAATGTAGAAGAGGCAGTTAGGGCTTAACTTATCACATATACTTGGTAGATTGCAACAATCTCCACCAAAGAGAAATCGAACTTGCATAGTTTAGCATTATTCCAAAAGACCTTGGGGTTTATTGTGGTATTGTCCAATTTACTTTAGTATATTGGCATTGCAACAATTTCTGTAATAAAGATACAGGACCCTTACAAGTTACAACTTAAGGGCATCCTGTTGTCCTGTGGATGCTGATTCCAGTTGTCTTTGGATGCTGATCTATTGCATAATTTGGTATAAAAAACGACTTACAATAAGCTTCATTGCTTCCTGCAGCATTATTCTCTTTGTTTCCCTTTTGTTATTTGCACAAGCTTATTATGCATTAGCCTCGTTCTGTTTTTATTTTCAATCTGATTATCACCATAAAATGATCTGCAGGACTTAACCGATATCCATCTTCCTCTGAACTCTTGGTAATTTTTATTGCTCTCGCTTGTAAACAACACTAAGTTTTGTGCCCATGATTATTCAAGAGCTTGCTATCAAATTTGTTCATATCGAGTTTTTCTTAAAAAAATAAATTAGTCCAACTTTCTAATCCAATAAAAATTCATCTCCCGACTCGGAATCAATAATAAACAAATAAAATACAAATTTAGATGCCATACAATACAAACAAGTCTCAATTAAATTATACTATAAAATATATATTTTATAACATAATTAATTTAGACCTAAATTCTGAATTAAATACTCCGTAATAATAATAATAATAATATCATTATTAATTTGCAGAAAAAGAAAAGGTGCAGTAGTTAGTTTATCCGCGTGTGTGTGTGTCTGTATCTATTTATTCAACATTTCTACTGGAATACTCATAGTAGGAAGACTAGTTATTGTTATTATCTATCTTCTTACACTACGTAATGCACACCATCATTTTCTACACACACTCTGTGTGTGTGTGTGTTTAAATTAGATCACCATTCATCAGGCAGAGGCAGGTACGTTTTTTATTGCCTAACTGGTAAAAATCTAATCTTTATCCATTTCTTCTCTTGTTGTTTTTATATTCATCGGATCATTTTATATTTAGTTATTATTATTATTATTTACAGCAAAGTAAAATTGAATTGAATCAAACAAAGGGATCGACGATGGCAGTTGTTGAAAATGCTGACTCAACGAATCGTTCTGACTCGGCTGTTCAGAACAACAACCCCATGGATCACTCTAAATCTAATCATATTCACAACACTAATGCCAATCCTCATCACACTACTTTCAACAAGTCTAATAAGGTGGTGATGAATCAAACAAACGGAAACGGTGGGCCCCACCAGGTGATGCTGATCAACAACAACAACAACAAGGGTGAGGGTGAGAATTTGAAGGATGACGAGATGAGGGATTTGGAAGAAATGTTGTCGAAATTGAATCCGATGGCTGAGGAATTTGTGCCTCCTTCACTTGTTAATGTTAATTATAAGCAACAACACCCATTGATTCCTCGTGCTATTCCACACTTTGCTTATATTCCTGCTGCTCTTGACAATGGTTTTCTTGTGCAAACCAATTCTCCGGTTGCTGTCAATGGGAATTCCACTAGAAGGGTATTTATCCAACTTTTATGATATTCGATTAGTATTTTGTGAGGTTTTGCTATATGTTTGTATCGTTTTTTCTCAGACTTAAAAATTGGAACTTTACTAGATATTGTAAGCTTTGAGCTTCATTTGCTTAGATATAGATACGTTCAAGATAGTTAATTGCTGACTAGTCATATATCTTTTGTCGTGAATGCCTTTTTCTGTTATTTTCTATAAAAAGATCATTTCTTTTTGTTTTTCATTATGGATATTGTGTGTTATACTCAGAAGTTTGAAGCTTTGAACTTGACTTGCTTAAATACAGATACGTCCAAGATAGTTTATTGCTGACTAATCGTATATATTTTTGTCGTGAATGCCCTTTTTTTGTTATTTTCTATAGAAAGATAATTTCTTTTTGTTTTTAATTGTGGATGTTGTGGGTGTGTTGTACTCAGAAGAAGAACGGCTATGGTCATGCAAAGAGAAGGATGAATAGTCGAACTAGTATGGCGCAGAGAGAGGAGATCATAAGGAGGACGGTTTATGTTTCTGATATTGATCAGCTGGTACAAGTTTCTGTGGTATATCTTTTATGTTTTTCATTGATGAATAATCATAATTATAACGGCTGCCTGCTGGCTTCAGGTTACGGAAGAACAACTTGCGTCTCTATTTATTAATTGCGGGCAGGTGATTCCTTACTTTATTGAGCTCATTGATATATAATTTTGCATTCTTGCTAAAGAAAGAGTGGTTGCCGACTCCTATACTTTGGTGAAGGTTGTTGACTGTCGTGTATGTGGTGACCCTAATTCCGTTCTCCGCTTTGCCTTTATTGAGTTTATGGATGAAGGTAAGCTGATGAAATTATTGCTTGATGAATAAAGTGATTGTTGAGATTGGGATACATTGCATTGTTTTTTATTTGAGCTGCAGAGGGTGCAAGGAATGCTTTGGGTATGGCAGGAACTGTGCTGGGTTTTTATCCGGTCAGGGTGTTGCCTTCTAAAACTGCGATTGCACCTGTGAATCCAACATTTTTGCCACATGTGAGTACTTTGGTTCACTATATTAACCTTCTTATGCCCCTGAAGAAACTGACAACTGAATTCGATCGTGAAAATTTAACATTTTCAGTGCAAGATTCAAACTTATTGTATTGTGTTTTGCTATGTTCTCCAGTCTGAGGATGAAAGGGAAATGTGTTCAAGAACTATCTACTGCACAAATATCGATAAGAAGGTGATTTTGGAGTCAAATAAATTCTCATACTTTTTGGCCAGTACCTCTAGAAAGGAAAATACCAACAATTTCTATGCTTGCTATTTATTCCAGGTTACTCAAGCGGATGTCAAACTCTTTTTTGAGACTTGTTGTGGGGAGGTTTGTAGCTGCATATGTAACAAATCTATCGTGTCCTGATTTATATTCTAAACTATAAGTTAAGGAATGTCTTATCTGCCGTAGGTCTATCGCTTGAGGCTGCTCGGAGACTATCATCATTCAACTCGCATTGCGTTTGTGGAGTTTGTAATGGTGAGTATATGGAGATCTCCAAATTTTCTGCTAGGATCCTTCTTTTGGCGTATATTTGTTTCTTTCTGCAGTCTAATGTAATTAGAAAGAATCCTCATGTGCTTGCTATGTATTGATTGCAAATCCTGTATATTATTGTGGTGAAGATAAACATATTTTTGGCTGTTGATTTTTGTATAAAAGAAATTGTAATCTAGATAGTGTATTGTTTTGCTTTGCTAAGTAGGGTTGCATGATAAGAATTAAGAATCATAGCGGATAGCGTTTTTTGGCCACTATTCTAAAAAATGTTAAGCAGGTCTAGGCGGCGAGGGTACCTTCACGCGATTAATCGCTAGGCGGGGATCAATCGGAAGGATTAATAGTTACATTAATTTGGGCATAATCTAATATTTTCACAAAATCGAACCGATTTTCAGAACATTAATTTTGGCATGGAATTTTTTTTTAGTTTAACCTTTCCTGCACTTCTTGTTAGTTTGGACTTTGGTTGGATTCTTCCTGCTGGGGTTAGAAATGCTAGTGAGATTATCAAAAATTAAATAGTATTCAATATGGCAGATTCCTAGGGTTTCTATTGCTCTGGGAAAATAAGGCAATCAAGATGATAGCTGGGTTGAATAAATTCCTTAATGCTTTTCGCTCGGTAACTGCCTATAGTTTTGGGATTTTTACGAGTTCAAGGTTGGTAATTGTGTAAAGTAATAATAACAAGGTACCATGTTCTTAGATATTCTGTCCAACTAATTTTTTGTATGATATATATTCCTTGTTTTGCTAGTGTCATGCAATGATCTCATGTAAATTGGTCATAAACTATTATTTACTCATTTCCTGCAAGAAAGTGTGCACTAGAATTTCTTGCATGCGAGTAAGGCAACTAAGTTATATAACTAATTCAAGCATTTTGTACATCTGTTTTGTTCAAATAGCATGTTTGTTTTTCCTGTTAATAATTTGGAGGTTGGACTGGAAATACTTCTTAGATGCATGAACTGTGTATTGAGCATATGTTGGGTAAGCCAAGATCTATGCGATTAGTTTTGTAAAGCGTGGCGAGTTGATTGACTTATATGATACAGGATGTAATAGTTTTGTTTGCTAGTTATGAGAGTATTTATATGAATATATAATTCGTATCTACCAATTATATATTGCATAAATCATATGTATGGTCACCGGAGACTGTCACATGTCAAGACAAGTACATATACGAGCCAACAGGATGTAAAAGAACCATAATGTCAACTACATCTTGTTAGTGCAGTTTTTACACTTTAAACAACGATGATAAAGCCTGGGTAAATAATAACGATATTAATTGGTATTCCTTTACATGAGAAAACATTTTCTCCGTGAATTCATGCATGTTGATAGTCTCAATGCTAACCTATGTTGTTTGGTCATGATGCAAAAACTTAAATGCTAAGAATTTACGTCTGCAAAATCAATGTGTTTGTAACCTGTTTATGGTAAATAATGAGGGAAACACAGACTTTAATAGCTTGGAAGGATTTTATTGATCATTTCCATCATTGTCGTTTTTGCAATTAGAAAACTTTTTATATTTGTAATTGGTTTTATTACCATGCACCTTTTAGTTTCTAACTTTTTGAGGGTTAAATTGTTCACATCAGCAAGTTGCATGTTCTTGTCTTTTCAATAAGCGGTAATAATTTGGTTTTTTCCCGTGTAGGCTGAGAGTGCCATTGTAGCGCTGAACTATAGTGGTGCAGTCATGGGTTCACTGCCAATTAGGTTGGTTTTTTAATCTTGCACATATCTGTATCCGATCTATAATATATCTTGGCTTCTTTTGAACATGTTTTGTGTTTATGCAGGGTAAGTCCATCAAAGACACCTGTCCGACCACGTGCTCCACGTGGTCCTATGTAGTGATGCTACCTTGCATCTCCTGGGAACTAATTTCAGCTGATATATATCTACTTATACATAGATAGATACAGAGTTAATTTTAAGCTACTTTGGTCCGCCACATCGCAGCCTGGTATTTGTCGTCTAGCCGTCTAGGGGTTCGTTATGGAGTTTCTAATGATGTAGAGTTGGATAATCTCGAGGCTTTAAGACTGAACTCTATGGCGTATTTTATGTTGCATGGTATGTTGAGTTCTGTAGGCATTGTCTACACTACTGTACTTCCTAAGATGAAACTTATTAGAGGACTTGTTTATGGGAGTCTTATGTTCTCGTTGCTTTTTCATGGTTTATATGAGTATGCGGAATGGTCCAGGCATCTAGATATGGATTTTGGATATGCAAATATTTGTTCACGTTTTTTTTCAACTGCATTTCTTATTTGTACTGTGATATGGAGTGTGTCGAGGTTCAGAGCAAAGTACGGTGCATAGTTTGGACTGGTTTGTTACTAGGTTAAAAATCTAGCTAACAGATTGGTTTTGGTTTTGGAACTATATGGATAGCAACATATGGATTGTTAGTATTAGGCCTAAAACTATATCCTGTGAACATACAGAAGGCAAGTGTCGCCATATCATATCCACCACAGTAGTCCGATCATATCGACACGAAGTAATAGTCTCCAACTCATAGGGCGCAAAACTAGTGAAGTAAATATAACATACAACAACAATGTAACCCTGCCTAAACAACATCAGCTTCATCAAATTCAGGGCAGCCTTTCCATCACTCTTAGCCTCCTCACGCAAATTCTCAATTGACCACACAATCGGACACAATGTATCAACTAGCAAAAACACCTTCCAACTATACAAATCCTCCCCAAACGGTCCACTTGCATCAATCACAACCTGAGCAACATTAGCTAAAACTTGCAAAGGTATCACAATTTTCAAAGCCTTCGTTTCTTAATCTTGCAAAGACGGTTTAATAAACGACCAACCAGTCCCAATCAACACAATCGAACTAAATATGTAAAACAAAGCATCCCAACCATGAGCAGTACCAGTTCTCTTAATGAACGACTTATCCTCTGTCTCACACAACAAGTTCACCGCTTTCAACACAACCACAGCTAGCATAAACAAATGTATCCCAAAACAATTCATGGAGATATAAATACTAATCCATCCAACACTCTAGGTTTTTTATTTTTAAATACTGTATAATTTAAAAACTAATAAATAATAATATTTATTTCTAATAAATTCCGGGTCAAGGTCAAATATGAATCGAATCCAAAACACCAAAAAAATTTAAGTACCCCAGAGGGTTTACTACTATGAGGATACTTTTAAAGCAAAAACGAGTCGACCGGATACAAAACTTCCAAACAAACACAAACGTCACACCGGTTGAATATTTTCAAGAATTTTATGTGTTCATCAACCTAACCAACATTACAAATTTCTTTCTTGTCCTTTTCTTACCAATTCAAGTACATTTTTTCATGAAACGGCAAGCTACCAGCCATTAGCATAGCTCATAATAATAACCTACATTTTTCCTGAATGGCTATTCTGCCAGATGACAACAGCAATAGCAATTGAAGATGTTCGTCGGGAAGTGAAGATACTGAAAGCCTTATCTGGACATGAAAATACAGTCAAGTTTTATGATGCATTTGAAGATGCACAAAACATCTACATAGTCATGGAGTATGTATTATATATTTTTACTTCACCAATTTAAGTGACTATTACTTAAATTTGTATATGTACAAGTTTTAAGTTTTAGTCGCACACTTTTGTTGCTTAAAAAGTCTTTAAATCTTGTGTCGCATTTGCATTTTTTTGCTAAATAGTTTATCGCATTTGTTTATGTTCTCATATGATCTATATCATGGTTCAGTTTCTGAATTCTTTATTCTTTTTTACATGAAGGATAGACTTGTTTTTCGTTTAATATTGGATTACTGATGTTTAATTACAACCTCTATTGTTTTCAAAAAAGAAATTAAAACCTCTATTGGAATCTCATAGTTACAATAGGTACCGGAATCTGATGTATTTGGTTATTCTTTCCCTAACAGGCTATGTGAAGGTGGAGAATTACTGGACCAGATTTTATCCAGGTGACTATTTCATTGTTTGTATTTATTTATGTACCCGTTGAGAGTTGTGGTGCTATGTATTAGTATCCAATGTGATGCTTTCCAGTCGAAGTACACCTTATCACTATTTTCACTACAGAGGTGGAAGATATGCAGAGGACGATGCTAAAACTATTGTTGTGCAGATACTTAGAGTGGTTGCCTTCTGTCATCTACAAGGTGTTATGCACCGTGATCTGAAACCAGAGGTATAATTTTAACATATTCGTAGTGTTTCTGGAGTATTTGTTGATTTTGTGACTTGGATTCACCATGTAATTTACTAGAGTTGAAAATCACATAGACCTTTACTTCATCCCCTCTTTGTACTCTCTATCAGTTCCAACCAACTTCCTGACTCGATTAAATTGGCAGAACTTTCTTTTTGCAACAAGCGACGAGGATGCTCCATTGAAGATTATAGATTTTGGCCTATCTGATTTCAGCAGGCCAGGTATGATTGATCATTTTAAGTTGTCTTGTGGTCTGGTCTGTTCACAGCATTCTAGATTGTGTATAATCTAGTGATATACCCATGGGTCATGGCTTCTGTAATCAGCTCTAGCAATCTAGACCTTAGCTTTAGAGAAATGAAATTCCCAGTTGATAGATACTTTTTTTAATGGCTAAAATCGGATAGCTTATGCCTATGTTATTTGCTTCTGTCTATTGTAATAAAATTGCTTTTATATGCCACATTTGAGGCAAAACAATATGATCTTTTAAAGTGCAGATGAACGCCTCAATGATATTGTTGGCAGTGCTTACTATGTCGCACCGGAAGTGCTCCACAGATCATATAGCATTGAAGCTGATATTTGGAGTATCGGTGTCATAACATATATACTCTTATGTGGGAGCAGACCTTTCTGGTCACGAACTGAATCTGGGATATTCCGTTCAGTTTTAAGGGCTGACCCCAACTTCAGTGACTCGCCTTGGCCTAATGTATCACCAGAGGCTAAAGATTTTGTAAAAAAGCTTCTAAACAAGGACCACAGGAAAAGAATGACAACTGCCCAAGCCCTTGGTAAGACAACATTATTGTTAATCTGGTGTTGCAGTTTGGAGAATAGCTAGTCACTCGATTTATCTTGTTTAAATATGTAACTCACTAAGATATGAAGCTTTTAATGTTCATATTATATATACGCCACTTATTTCTGCAGGTCACCCATGGTTGCGAGATGAAAAGCACCCTATTCCCCTAGATATTCTAACATACAAATTAGTAAAGTCATATATCCGTGCCACGTCATTTAAGCGTGCAGCACTAAAGGTACGTATATAATGTATGGTCTTAACAAAATTGAAAGCCCATCTCTTTATAAGCATAGGTCTCTTGCTAATCGGCACATTACCACATTTATGATACCCTGCTTTTGCCTTGAGAGATCTAATGTAACTTATATGTGGTAACTTGTGTAACTTTTTTTGTAATTGTTTCTTGTATAGGCACACTCTCAAAAGCTTTGACAGAAGATTATCTCATTTATCTTAGGGCTCAGTTTAATCATCTGGAACCAAAAGATGGATTTGTAACCCTTGATAATTTTAGATTGGTTAGTTGATGCTTCCTTCTCAACTCATTTATACATTAAAATTAAACTTAAAAAACTTATTAGGGGTCTCAATGGTCCTCTAATATATTCAATTAAATCTACTTTCCTATTATGCTGTGTTTTCTTTGATGAATTCAACTCTTTAATATTATCCGCAGGCTCTTGCTAAAAACATGACTGATACGATGAAAGAGTCTAGAATTCCTGATATATTAATTGCGGTGAGGCATCCTGGCTTAACTTTTATATCTGCCTGTAGTTGGGTGAATTTATAGTCACATTGATAGTAAAGCTTCAATCTTTAAGATTCTGTGGGATAATCATCACACACAGCAGCAACTTTAACTGATTAGAAGAAAATGAAAATTTGAGCAAACAAATAACCATGTATATTGGTCCTATAAACCATCTACCTTTTAACTTTTTTTGTTGTTGATTAAATCCCCGTTCTCAAATACTTAAAACTAATTTTTATCTTTATTTTGCTGAAGATGGAGCCTCTCATATATAAAGGCATGTATTTTGAAGAGTTTTGTGCTGCTGCGATTAGCACCTATCAGATTGAGGCTCTTGAAGAACGGGAAAATATTGCAAGTACAGCTTTTGGATACTTTGAACAAGAAGGAAACAAGGTCACTACTGTGGAAGAACTAGCACAGGTGCAAATCTTCGTTTGTGATTAAAATATGAACCTTCCGATAGATTATTTTACTTGGCTATGCTGAAAAGGTTTTCATATAAACACCCTGTCCACTCCTAGAGTATGGTAAAATCTGCACTGTCTTACACTACCCGGATGTTAAAAGGGCCATTCAACATTGGGTATTTTTGGTTGATTATTGAACTTGGATGTTTGCTGATGTCTGAGAAAATATGCAGGAGATGAATTGGGAGCTTCAGCATACAATTTACTCAAGGATTGGATAAGGAATTCAGATGGAAAACTCAGTCTTCTTGGATACACAAAGTTTTTGCATGGTGTAACCGTTCGTAGTTCTCATAATACAAGGCGTCAGTAGCATATGTAGCAAGGAGATATTATTCAGTTTGTTTCTTTATTGCTTATTCAAATTTTAATGAAAGAATATATATATTTATATCCAGTAGTGAAAGCATGGCGGAATTAGGCATGCAGCGGCTTCAGGCAGTTGAAGAACTTTTGTCTGTAAAATGAAGGTCTTTGCAGAACTAAGTACCGAATATATAAGAAAAGTGTAATCGTTTAGTTAAGAATTCGAGTATCAGCAATGCTGATAGCCGAAGTGTTTAATAGGCACCGCAAGCTTGACATCTCTGAGTAGTAGATCAGAAACTGAATATATAAGCCAGGACCTGTACTCAGTTTCAGCGAAGGATCGTAGCTACAGTAGCTAGGTTGCCTTGTACATCTCAGGGAGCTGATAATATTCTTGAACACAACATACAGAGAGAGACCTAATTAGAATTTTGCATCACAACAAGCTCTTTTTTATCTAAAATTAATTATAACAGGCATAAAAACCCGTGTAAGGCACAAACTTTTTCGTATAATCGTAAAATTAAATTTATTTTTAGTTATATTATTTATTTTAACTAATTTGTTATCATGTGTGTATTAAGATTTTTAAAAGAAAAACAAAATTCCAAGTAAATTAGATGTTTCAACATTTATTATTTAGCATGAGTTTCCTGATTCGATACCCAAGAGTGACATAATTTTACGAAATTTTAACAAAAATTTCTAAATAGTGGTACATATGTAATTATGTAAGATATACGGGTATAACAGCCATTTCACGGTTAATAAAATGACAAATTTTGTCCTTGTGTTCTCATGAATATATATATATATATATATATATATATAAAGGAGAAGATGGAGACGGTTAGGTGGCGCTCCCAAATCGTCCAAATGTATTTTTCAAATTTTCTTGAATTTTTGAATTGTTAAATATTAAAAATTATAAAAAAATCTAAGTTATTTTATATTCTTCTAAACTTTCTCCAAATTTTAAATAAACAAATCTAAGTTGCGTTATATTCTCCTAAACTTTCTACAAGTTAAGTAATTTATTATTATCCATAAGATAAGTTTCGAAATTTTAGAAAATACATTATTATACATAAGGTAATTAGAAATTTTAAAAAAGACATTAAATTATTAAAAATCAAAACTATTTTGATTTTTCAAAAAGACAATATTTATAATAAAAAGTTAATTTTATTCTTTTTACCTAAAATGAATATGTTTACATCTAAAAAATAATGAAAAGACATTAAATTATTAAAAATCGAAACTATTTTGATTTTAAAAAAAGAAAGTATCTATAATAAAAAAGTTAATTTTATTCCTTTACCTAAATTGAATGTGTTTTCATCTAAAAAATAATAGACCGTCACTTATATAAATTAAAGATCAAGTATCAAAAAATAAATCACAACAAATTTATCACAGAGTTATTTATATTCAACATCTAATACATCATGAATGACACTCTATTGAATGTTTTGAATAACAATAGAGACGATTGGATGATAAGAGTAAGAGTATGTACGATGTGTGAGGCAATTAATACACAAACAAGTGATTAATTTAGACTTGACATGATTTTAATTGATTAGAAGATTAATAAATTTTTGTTATTTATTAATTTATTACAATTATCCATTCGTACTAACTTTTTGATGCTTTAATTTATGATAGGAAAATCTTATTTATGCAACGATTCAAAAGTATCTACTTTTTCAATTCAAACATATTTTGGAAGAAAGATCTTTATATAATATTAAACATTTAAAAGTAGTTGCAAGTACCGGCCTATATAGACCATTATCACGTGAGTTTAAAGTGATGTTTTTACATACAACGATCCCAGAAAGGTTGGAAGAAAGAATCATTAAATACTACTATATGGATTTGAGTTCATATGTCCCGATATAATTGAAGCATGTGTTAATAACACTAATATATTGTCAGGTATTTTACTAAAATAAGATATTATAAGTCACACACATATATAATTTTAAATTACATTTTTCAATATTTACATAATGTTACTAATATTTATCTAGATTTCAGTGGGCTGCTTGACCTACATTGGTGGCATTGATATTATTAGTTGCGTATGAAGAAAAATAAATTTTAGGATAATAACAAATTAGTAAGTTATGAATTATAATACACATATATATTTTGAAATTATTATTTAATTTTATAATATTTATAAATTTAATACTATTATTTTGGTTTAATATAATTTTGTTATATCAAATTTTATCATATGCAGTTCAGTCACCAATAATATAACTTTGTGGGAAAAATTTGTTTACAAGAAAGATGATGAACCTTATATATTAATTGTTACATAAAAGTTCAAAGGTAATAATATTATTAACATGTTCTTATAATTTGCAATTCGGAAAATTACAAATACATAATGTTATTTTTAATTTTTATTATGATTGTTGTTTAATGTTTGTAATAATTCTATTAATTATTTGATTTATGTTCCAATTTATTTAAATCTATCAATTGACCAATGTAGATGTAATGACTTTTAATAAATTAATTAATATTTATTCATTTAAAAATAAAATTAATAAGTATTTTTAAATAAATTTTTATAATATATTATAATTATATATTTATTAAATATTTTCAATATCAAAAATAATTTTAATAAATTTAAAATTTATTATGAGACCACCGCGAAACGCAATTTTTTTTAATAGTTTAATATATAGTAATAGATTTAAGACTATCCTCAGTAGGCTTACCAGGAAATTAACCAAGAATAATGAGCTCTTCGGTAATTCAAGCGCTAAAATAGTTAGAATTTAATAATAAGGAATATCCCGTTAACCACTTGAATGAATGTTCATTTCGTTTATCTGAAAAAAAGAAAAAACCTCCCACATGTATTATTAGACACATTTTACTTGAATAATAAAATCCTGATCAATAGATGGCAGCACCAGCATGATATAGATTATAGGCCATATGTACATATATTATCAATAGTCAATGAAAGAAAGTACTATGGGTAGGTATTGTAGTACAATAGCTAAATCAGAGTGTAACATCAATGTACCTAAAACATTCACTATATAGTCTATGGGGGTGTTTGGGAGACTTTTTTCCAGAATAAGTCAATTTATTTTAAGACAAAGTTAGAGATTCCTAACTTTTTTCTGAAAAAAGTTAACTTTTTTTTTGCAACTTATAGAATCTCAAATATACATTAAATACTTGTATAAAAAACATTTATCAAAATATGAAATTTTTATCCGAAAATAAGTCTAAAAAGATTTATTTTAAGACAGACCAAACATGCCATATATAAAGCCATGAAAATTTGTATATATTTATTTTCAAACAGCATTAGTCTGTCTAGCTAGCTCTCAACAAAATATGGGTTTTGGTATTACCCAGGTTGGCTCAAGAAATTACGAGAGTTTAGGCGAAATTTTTAAAAAAGGTTTAAATTTTAAAATTTATATTATTAAAAAAGAGGTTTTATGTTATATATTATATCATTAAACAAAGTTTAAACAATATTCAAACATTATAAAATAAAACTCTTTAAAAAATTTACTTTTACATAAACAAATTAAACTAAACAATTACATAGACTAAATTATAAAAAGTAACACAAGTCTTCTTTTTTAAATGTCATTTTTTCAAGATATCCCCAATTTAGGTTCTTTTTTTAGAAAAATAATATTCATTTTCATGAAAATATGATTCATTAAAATTTATTAGATTATAAATCGAAGTAACAAATTATGAGGTGTGCACACAAAATAGAATACAATTAATATCAATTTTTAATTATTATTTTTTTGTATTAAAAAAACACAAATGATGTATAAATATTATCTATACATCACTAGAAGAGAAAGGCTATTACGACTTGAATATAGCACAAATTCTGTCACAAATATTATTTACGATGGTTTTTAACCATTATGTCACAAGTTATTGTGTGACAGACGATTTCCTTCGCAAATTTAGTATTTTATTAATTTAGTTCACTCCTTGATAATAATTTATTAATTTATTTTCCCACAAATTCAATTTACGATGGATCGCTTAAATATTCGGTCGTAAAGTACTAAGCGACAGAGTTATCTATCGCAAATTGAAAATTATTTTATTTTTCCTTTAAAATCATTTTTGATAAATCATTATTATATTTTACGTATGATACTTGCGATAGAAAATTAACCATTCCATCGCAATTTCAAACTTGCGACAGATGTCGTCGCAACTTTATATGCCCTCAATAAATGTCCCAACGCTTAGCATTTAATATCTGATGGTGAAAATATTTTTTTAATGTAACAAAGTTTTTAGGCGCTTCCAAAGATTATTTCATGGATAATAATTCGCTTCAAGTTGCAGCAAATTATGTATTTTTTAACATGCAAGAAGTAACACCATATCGATAAGAATCTAAACTCTTGATATGTTTACAATTATAAATAGAATTTAAACTTTTTCTCATGCGTTCTTTTACCATTTTAGAGATTTTGAAGCGGAAATGAGAGCACAAGATCCACTTATTAGTCTTGTTAATGATATGAGTATACTCCTTTGACACACAATTTAAAGCGTGGATGTTTGATAAGGTATATTGAAGTATTATATTATATTATTAATTTGATATACACAACAAGCTTGTCTGGATCGGAGCTCCGATCCGATCTGAAACCTTATAAGCGAATATGGATTTATAAAAAATCAATCCGATTCGTTAAAAATCCGATTCGATAAAAGTATGATCTGATAAATATGGATATGGATTGTATATAATCTGATCCGCTAACAATCCGATCCGAGTAAATATAATTATATATATATATATATTAAAATAAATATATTTTATATTGAAATAAATATAATTATATTTATATAATAGTTACCCTGTTATGTTGTATAATCCATTCATTATATTTGTTATCCATATGAAATTTATAACTTTAATTTAATCTGTTAGATAATTTATTTTCAGATTTTATATCTATATATTTAGATTCACACAAAATCCATACTCTAATTTGTCACATTTTAATAATTATTATTAATGTAATATATACTAATATTTATGGTAAACTTTGTATCAGATTTTGAAATATTAAGTTAAACTTATTAATATAAATTAGAGGGAAAAAAACATAAGGTTGACCTCAGGAAATTTCCTAAGGTAATAAAGTGTTTTAGTATAAATTTTTAGGAGAAGTTAGGGTAATTATCAAGTTGAATATCAATCTATAGGTTTTTTTTGCTTATTTTTGGGTGTTAGCAGGTTATGTGGTATCAGCCTACATATGTGCTGGATTTTAATTTTTATATCAGTGAGAACTTTGTTATTTGCTAAAACTATGGTATTAGCCCGTAGCCTATAGCCTGGACGGATATCGTAACTTGCGATGAACATGGATTTCTATGATGTTTATCAATCTGTTGTCAAATGTTTAATCTGAATTTGACTCTGTTAAGATCTAAGCGCTTAGCACTTATACCAAAAGCAGCTACTTATGGAGAATGTGCAACTTATAATCTTTATATTGTAGCAGACAGCGCCACGTTTCGATTTAAGAAGATGCTGGCACTCCAACAATCCCCCCAGCATTTGACAGTACTAATAAGTCCATGTTAAGAGACAATGGTTGCACATCATGCCTTTGACATGATATGCGCCCATGGCATAATTATGCGTTCCGTGGGATTCGAACTCGTGACATGCTCTCTGATACCAATTGTTAGGATCTAAACGTTTATCATTTACGTTAAAAGCAGCTACTTATGGAGAATGCCCAACTTATAATCTTTATATTGTAGTAGTTAGTGCCACATTTCGATTTAGGAAGATGTTGACACTCCAATAGACTCTTTTATTGTTTGTTGTTTCTTGTTGTGTATTCTAATTTTACATGTATAGTGTATGTTTAATGTATGTTAGTGTAACAAGAAAGAGATAACATGTTAAATTAGGTCTTTCAAAGCTGATGGGGGTAAAAATATGTGAAATGAGTTTTGTTGGTTTATATATTATGACTCATTAAGTAACAAATATTGTAAATCAAATGATATCTTGCGACGGAACTTGTCGTGAGTACTAGAAATCAAAGTCAATAATGTGACATAATATTATTTTTTCAGTCACAAAATCTTGGAATGACAGACCAAAATGTGACGAAATCTATCACATTTCTGTAAATCATATGAATTATTGCGATGGAATCCGTCATATGTAAATCATATGAATTATTGTGACAGAATCTGTCATATATTATATGAAATATTGTGACAACATGTGTCACAAGTTGGGGAAACTTTGCGATGAAATCAATTGTATTATTTATTTTTCTTTTTATAATAAATGTTTTATTTGAAATAGGGGCTCACCAATAACTTGCGACAGAATAATAACTTCCAACAGATTAAAAACTTACGATAAGGGCATTTGTGACAGACAATTCCTATTGCAAGTTAAAGAAATTACGACAGATCCTTTGTATTAAATCAGTCACAGTATCCCTTTCTCCTTGTAGTGCATTTAACCTTTTATAAAAATAAAATATTATCCTAAAATCTCTTAAAGAAAGTTTATATTTTTAAATTAAAAATAATGTAAGACACGTATCCTATATATATATATATATATAACACATACTATATATTTTGGGGCCTTAAAATTTTGGGAGGCTTAGGCGATTGCCTAACTGGCTTAATGGGAGAAGCCGCCCTGGTATTACCTCTGCTTCTGCATTTGTAATTTGGTAGTATGTGTTAATAATTGTAAGCTTGATGGTAATTAGTCGAATTGATGGGCATGAGGACCATGTTCATACGCTAGGAATGATCATGCCTCCGAGATCTCCACCGGATTCTCAGAGCAATATTCTCACTTGTTTCTCATCCTCCGCCCTCAGGCTCGTTGCCTTGGTGTTTTCGCTGTTCTTTCTGCATAATATATACTTGGCTTTTTAACCGGACGGGTAGATGCACGTGTACATGTAAAACTGTAATGGATATAAAAATCTCAAGTAAAATGTAAAACAGATCATGTATAATCTCATAAATCATGGATATAAAAATTCGCAGAAAGAAGTTGAAAAGATTACACATATATATGAATAACTCACGAATGAAATCGAAGTTTCTCATCTAGCTAGATAAAGTTATGAAAAACACTACCACCATCAATGTGTACAATTGGCGTCGATCTTGAATGCATGAACGAGTTCTCAGGACGTGCAAGGAGAGCTACGTACGTCAAGAAAAAATCACAAATCACTACTAATGGAGAAGAAAGAAAATATTATGCACAAGCTAGTATGATCTCTAAAAAGATGACAAATAATTTATCGATCATTTTTGCAAATTTAATTGTCACAAATAACACTTGTTGTTGCAGTAGTGAATAAATAGTGATATATATGTTGTTGTTTGGCACGTAAATTAACTATATTTTGAACATGGGCATGATGCATATATTACACACAACTCTTGAATAATTCAAACAACAACTGCTGAATACATATTTACGTTTATAGCTAGTAGGATTTTATATAAAAGTCAAAGTCAATGCAAGTAGTACGTACGTACAGCATAGTAGTACAGCGGATCGATAAAAGATAGTATAACAAAAGTACAATGAAGCCTCCGCTATATATATAAAGCCATATATAGACAATAATATTTGTCAACAGCATCCATCTAGCCTAGCCTATTATATGGGTTCTGTGATTAACATGGCTCCTGCATTTGTAATTTTATATGGCTTATTAATTGTTGTAAGCTTGGTGGTGGTTAACGCACACGAGGGGCATGATCACTCTCCGAGCCCCAACTCTCCAAACGATTCTCAGGCCAATATCGTTCTCACATCTTTCTCATCATCCGCCATCGGACTCGTTGCATTTGTTTTTTCGCTTTTCATTCTGCATCAGTGATTCATCTTTGCATTGCCAGATTTACTTTTTACCCGGAAAATATTCATTCGAATGTTTCAACTTGTAATGATTGGTCATGTGTTGAATAAATTGTAATGCTAGTGGATGTCGATCACACAATCAATTTCATATTGTTGTAACTTGTAAGGTGTGATTGTAAAAGCATAATATTTATATGTAATTTTTAATTGGTTATTATATACCTGCATTAATTTGAGCTCCAATGTGATAGTCCGGCCCGACTGGATTCCAAGTTGGTTATTTAGATCTGTTTGATAGAAATACTTGTAAAGTTTCAACTCAATCTCAGCTCGATTATCTTTCAAGACGAATTTGAATATTTTAACAACTCATAGTTAAACTGCTCACGAATATATATCTCGTATGCATCCCTGATAATGATCTAAGAATTATTATTAATTCGAATTTAATCACTGAATTAATTAAATGAGACTTGTTTAATTATATTATAATTCAGATTTAATAATAATAATAACCCAAAATCATAATGGGTTTTGAAAACCACATGGATTAGGGTTAGACCCAAAATCTTTCTCTCCCCTATATATACATAATGATGTATAGTATTAGGGTTAATTATTAGATTTCGTTTTTAGAGAAAAACCCTAACTGCTCAATATCAAGAGAGAGTAGAAAGAGAGAGAGGGAGAGAGAGAGAGGGAGAGAGAGAGAAGCAATTCGGCTAGTACCGACTCCGGTGATCGTAGGACGATCGGGCATTCGTGTGGAATTCTTTGGAGAGCAGATATTTGCAACAAATGGCTAATGTGATTCATCTTTTCTGGATCTCCATTAAACAGCATACAGAAAGCTTTGTTAAGGTACAGACTTATTCACCATAATCATCCAAAGTTATACATGGATCCTGCGATAGGGTTTCATTTTTTTTATTGTTTTACGTTATATCCGCTGCGTTTTCATACCTGAAACCCTTCATATGAGTCCTGCAAAACAATGCCCAGACGGGGGTGTGAGGCCGTCAAGCACCTCCAGCATGAAAATCTATGTTTAAAGTTCTGGTGACTGAAATGAATGTGTGTGTTTAATGTCCATATTTTCAGAGAACATCAGTGTGTGTCTGTGTATTGAATGACTTTTTTTCCTTCTTTATGACAGAGGTATATATACATGTCTTTGTGAAAAGGCGATACATCTTTTACCTGCCAGATATAAGAATTACCCGGTATGGCGCCACGTATCCCCTCTCTTCACTGTTTGTCTTGCATTACTGTTTGTCCTTTTAGCGGCCACAATGTTGTCTTTTGTCCTTTCCATGGCCACCATGTCGTCCTTTGTTCTTTTCTCACCCATCTGTTATGTTGTCCTTGGCGGTTCATAAGATAAACCGTTATTTTTACTCTTTCTTCTCGGGATTCTGGACCATACTTTTTGTCAATTGCCAAATCTTTGTCTTTTTGATAAAACTTTTAGCTTGTACACGATGTGTAAATATTATGTCCCGGGTGTTTCAATTCTGGGGAAGGGGGGAGTACTATCATTGCCCCATACTCCTGTCAGTTACTTTAGTGGGTGACTGGAGTAGGGTGACTAGAGTGCCCATGTCCGAGCTCTTTCCCTATAAATAAGTTCATAGTGACTTCCTTCAATTGCATGTCTTTTGGCCTTTATAGTATCTTCTTCTCTTCATAACTCTTTCTTTCCCTTCTTGTGAATCATTATGGACAAGCGTCTAGGAAATTGTTTCTGTGAGTTGCGCCCCATCAACAAAACCTGTTGGCATGGCATTGACGATGGACGTCGCTATGAGGAATGTCGTCAACATGCTTGCCACTACTTGGTATGGCTTAACGAGCCTTTGAGTAACCGTGCTCGTGAGGTCATAGCTGAGCTTATTCATCAAAAGCAATCTCTGCTTATGCATCGCTTGAGGGGTGCTAATGATTCCCGTGCCTGGGAGCTTGAGCGTAGGGCAGAGGTGAAACGCCGGCTAGAGGAACTGCAAACCAAAGTGGAAAATATTTGTGCGGATATGCAGGAGATCTTGGGTCAGGTCGAGGCAGATAATCCAATGGAAAGCGATGATGATATTGACTACTGAGCTCTTCTTGTGGTCTTAAAGGGGGGAAAGTTTGTAGTGTTTTATTTTTGTGTTTTTTATTTTGTATCGGTCTTTGTTGGCCCTGCCCTATCTATTCACGTGTGTAGTAGTGACCCCCCCCCCCTGAATACCCTGTTATGGGTCATGTCCCTCAACTAGGGATTCACACGATGATGTAATGGTGGTTTTATTTGAATAAAGAAGCGAGTGCACGTGTGTGCCCGTATATTATGTTTAACTGTTTGAGATTAAGGTAACAAAGAAAATGAAAATGAAATTTAACGAAGAAAAATTGAAATTTGGTGCCCCCAGTCATTGGTAACGGGTGATTCCCGTTAGCAATGATTAAAAATGAATAAGGAAATTGTAATTAAAATTTGACTAAGAAGAAAATTAAAATTTGGTGCCTCCCAACCATTGGTAACGGGTGATTCCCGTTAGCAATGACTAAAAATGAATAAGGAAATTGTAATTGAAATTTGACTGAGAAGAAACTTGAAATTTGGTGCTCCCATCCATTGGTAACGAGTGATTTCCATTAGCAATGACTAAAAATGAATAAGGAAATTTTAATTGAAACTTGACTGAGAAGAAAATTGAAATTTGGTGCCCTCGGCCATTGGTAACGGGTGATTCCCGTTAGCAATGACTAAAAATGAATAAGGAAATATTAATTGAAATTTTGCTGAGAAGAAACTTGAAATTTGGTTCCCCCGGCCATTGGTAACGGATGATTCCCGTTAACAATGACTAAAAATGAATAAGAAAATTGTAATTGAAATTTGACTAAGAAGAAAATTGAAATTTGGTTCCCCCCAGCCATTGGGAACGGGTGATTCCCGTTAGCAATGACTAAAAATGAATAAGGAAATTGTAATTGAAATTTGACTGAGAAGAAAATTGAAATTTGTTGCATGAAGTGGTAATTTGATAGAAATTGATTATGTATCAGGAGGGTCAACTGTTTTAATAATATGTTTGTGTAGTGAAGAACATAAGAATAAAGCATATTATATTTTTGTTGGGGAAATGTAACAATGAAAAAAGTAGGTTAGTGTCTTATTCAAGAAGGTACAAGTGGGTGTATGTCTATTGCATGATGCCCAAAGAGGTGATCTCGTGGGGACTATATTATAAAGTATTGAATTATATAACCGGGTGATTATGGGTAATTTTCAGTACGAGAAATATGGGCTTTTGTATTTTTCCAGGTAAGTGGGGGTCCATAAAATGAAATAAACTTTAAAAAGAGAATAAATAAGGTATTGTCACGATTTATTTAAACATTAAAAATATATAAAATAAAGTTGTGTCGGACATGTCTAATGTGTGAAAAGGCAGTCAAAGCATTGGTTTACCTCGATAAGATGGGAACTTGAATTCTTCATTCATGGCACTTTCATCAATGCATTGAGACTCTTCGTTCTTTGACCGATGACCATCCGCTTGCTAATTTCTGCCTATAAAAGGCTGTCTTTGTTCATTTGTATCTTACCCTATTTTCTTTGAAGAGATACCGAGATGACCAACAACAACCGTGAAGACGACATTTGATCTTTCTCACGTCTTTCTCATCATCCGTCATCGGACTCGTTGCATTTGTTTTTTCGCTTTTCATTCTGTATTAGTAATGTTTGCATTGCCAGATTTACTTTTTACCCGGCTATATTTTTTTATACCAGAAAATATTCATTCTAATGTTTGAACTTCTAATAATTGATCATGTATTGAATAAATTGCAATGCTAGTGGATCTCAGACAATGTGCTTAATATTGTTGTAAGATGTGATTGTGAAAGCATATTATGTAATGTATGAGTTTTTGGTTATATACATGCATAAATTTGAGCTCGAACGTGATAGTCCCGACTCGATTCCAAGTTATTTCGAGATATATGAAATACTTGTAAAGTTTGAGCCCGATTATCTTTCAAGATGAATTTGAATATTTTACGAACCGAAGTTAAAATGCTCAGGAATATCTCGTATGCATCCCTGAGGCCCTGATAATAATGAAGCTGTTGCTGCTACTGTTGTACAAGAGTCACTCTATACTAAAATTAAAAAATATACTGTACTATATTGTTCCTTTTGACAATCAACTGGGAAAAAACACGTGCATTACTACTTATTTTAAAACAAAAAAAATGGATACAGGCCAATACCATCCCCTTGAATTAATCCCATGGACTTTACTCATATAATGCCATCCTCTTCACTGTGCAGACTTCCAAGTAAAGCCCACAACCATGAGGCCAATTCTTATAAGGCTTTTTGGACTGTTCCCAATTCAATGGACTATAGAGGCGGTTCAAAATTTTATGGCAAATTTGATGATGAAATGTAATTTTATACAGTAGCTAGCAAGAACCAGGATGAGCAAAAATCAAACCGAAAATCGAAACCGAACCAAAAACCGCATGAAACCGTACCGAACAAAACCGAATCGATTAAAAATCAAATCAAAAAGAAACCGCACCGATACTTTAGTTCCGGTTTGGTTTCATAAATTTTACGAACCGAAAAAATTGAAATTAACCGCATTAATATTTATAATATACATTTTAAAATATATTATATAAACTATATTTAAATATAAATACTTATATTTGATTATATATACAATTTATAATTAATAATACCATAATACAAAAACACAATTAACATGATGGTTGATTAAATAATGGGCTGATCCAGTTAGAGTACAGACTCTTGAATTGCTTTAGTATACTCGATTGCTTTAGCAGATTATGGACAATGAATACCTGGACATTGCAATGTCATTTTATTACTGTAAATTTCTGATTCTATCTTTTGGACAAAAAACAAATTAATATTTTTAAAAATAAAATTCTAATTAATATTAATTTTATAAATAATATAAAATTTTGACTTAACCTTTTATTGGTTTTAAAACCGAACCGCACCACTCAAAACAGAAACCACACTTTTATAAACCGAACCGCACCACTCAAAACCGAAACCGCACTTTTATAAACCGAACCACACAAATTATATTTAACGCGGTTTTGGTTTTCAATTATAAAAACCACATCATTATAGTTGCGGTTACGGTTTCGGCTACAAACCGCATCATACTCATCCCTAACGAGAACCAAGAAAAGCACGCATAGAGATAATTATGTACTAATTATTATTAAAAGTTATTTTATGAAAGATGTACGTTTCTCGGCTTCAGTAGTCAGTACCAATTAAAAATGTGAGTATACGACATTCATTTATCTATAGCATCTTTGTGACCACTGCATCGACCAGAAGCCATCCTTCATTTACAGCAAGTTTAATCAGCTTGAGCATGACCCCGTACTTTGTAAAAGCAAAATTTTGAAAATAAGTTGCAAATTAAGCAAGCCGAAGAGCATGCAGATTTTTGTGGCAACGTACCGGCGTGTTTTTCAAACTGGAGCTCTTTGGATTCTTGACTTATCGACAGTGGCTGTACTACTAAGCGCATGATGTATGACACAACTATCTTGGCTTAATTTGAAAACCATCAACCCACTGGAGTCACACTGATCAGGTTAATTAGGTCATGGAGGTTTACTACATAGCATAGCAAATCCAAGTTCAGATACAAAAGCAATCTAAAATGTCATCGATCAAATTAATTTCTCACTGCTTCATTCATCTTATATATATATATATTGAGTCCTACTAATAGTAGAAAATAAATTAAAATAAAAAGTAAAAATTAGGTCAAATAAGGATTCACCCTAATACATCCTCACATTAATCAAATAGACTCTCACCCACACAATCCCACCTAATTCCCTCCGTTTTTAATTTAATTTTTCTCCATCTCCCAACGATCAGTTTCCATACCATATGTGTTATATTTAGATGACTTTCATTTTTCCGATGATCTATTATGTATTTATTTAACAAAATTGACGACTTTGTTGATTCTTATAATACAAATTAGTGATTTTTATAGTACAAAATAGTGATTTCGATCTGGTAACAGACATTAATATTAATTTTAGGACTCTGATGACGTGTCACTGCCACGTCGGCAAGTGATGACGTGGCAGTGGGTCCTAGTGTCATGTCATCATATGCTGGCATGATAATGGGTCCCACTACCACGTCAGCAAGTGATGACATGACAGTGCCTCATTGCCACGTGACAGTGGGATCCATGATGACATGGTATGGACTAGCAAATGTTAATATTAATTTTAAGACTCTGATAACGTGTCACTGTCACGTCAGCAGGTGATGACATTGCAGTGCCACATGACAGTGGGACCCATGATGACGTGGTAGGGACTAAAATATAAATTATGTAAACTATGAGGCATAATGTAAGATTTAAAAATGGAATAAAAATAATGTAATTAAAACTATTTTCTACTTTCTATTCTAAGTTTACTTTGCGGTAGATCAAATGCATATATATATACATATATATATATATACACGTCGTTTTTTACTCTCACATTTTTGTGTTTAATTAATTTTAATTCTCTAAAACCAACTGATTAAAAAAAACATATAAGTATATGAAGCATGCTCCCCCTGCACAACTATATACATATCACATAATTAATCATTTAAGCATTATCAAAGTCTTGCAGTTGCTTGGGTACCTAGCTAGCTAATTATTTATTTTTTTGTGTCCTTTTATTCCATAAGCATTTCATTAATTAACGTATATATTAAGGGATTTTTTTTTTTGAAAACTACTATTTGATTGGAGATTATACAAACATGTTTTGCAAAAACAAAACATATATGATCTCAAAGTCTCCGACTTGGTCGATGCATTGTATACTAGCTCGTATACTGCTACATATAGAAATAATAAATAAGGGCATGAAATAATTTAGAGGATCCATTTTTTTATAAATAAATAATTTAGTAGATCTACTGGAAATATGTACGGGAGATTAAACTATGAATTAAAAAATATATCTGTACTGTAGCTAGTAGAGATAGGGTTAAAACCAGGGGTGGACACTGATAGATACCTAGCTACTTTTGTGTCTAGAGAAGGATAATCTTCCATTCATCAATTCATCGTCACTTCAATCTGTGTATTCTATACTCCATTAAAGCTGCCACTTACTCTGCATGGAAACTCAAATCAATTAACATAATTTCCGAAAATATTTACTAATCTTCTACTACACAAACACACTTGCATTATCCACATCACATGTTGATTGTTTATTAAGATATATATTTATACAGCACGCACTCACACATGCACACACACGGGATGGGGGGGATGGGGGGGATGGGGGGAGGGGAGGGAGGGGGGAGAGAGAGAGAGACTTAACCAATAATGTATGGTGATACATACTTTATTGTATAAACATGTATTTAGGAAGATGGAGTTGTGACTATTCAAATAAAAAACTGAAATGGATTGATCTAGCTAGCTAGCTGATGAAACTAGTTGGGGGGAATGAAGCCTGGTCCGATGACACAAACTTAGCTATCAACCGGCCGGACTAATTAAATTAATTAGCGGAAAGTCAATAATATTATTAGCTAAGATTGCAGCATCGAGCCGGACAACATTCCCCTCAACCTATGTATATTTCCCTGCACTAGCTAGCTCAACTATATATAAAAATCCGATCCCTTCAAAAATCTTTAAGTGTGTGTTCTCTACTTGCTCATACTGAGAAATCTTGTTTCTTTTCCGATCTGCTAGCTTCCTACTATATATAGATATCAAGTGAAGTATGGACACAAGCTGCTATTAGGTTTTGTTTGTAAGATCAGCTGGTGACAGCCTGTATGTATCTAGGTTTTAGTAAACTGTCAAATATAATTTCAAAATTATTACAGTAGTAAAGTTTAATAGGATGATGTTAAATGTAGTATTAATTGGAGACCGCATCACGTTTTGCTTATATATAATATACCCCAAAACTAGCCAGTGCAAAACAGAATGTAGGACATATAAGTCTTACTTCATTCATTAAACTCACTCCACCGAATAGAACCCGTTTTTTCGATATATATATATATATATATATATATATATATATATATATATATATATATATATATATATATATGTATATGTAATGTATAATAATGAGTTTGTTATATATTGTGATACTAATAATTAATAAGGAGAAATTAATTAATAAATAACAAATTAAACAAAAGAAGTGTGGTGGGACAGATTTAGAAATCAAGAGAGAACCCACCACTTTATATATAGCTGAGAAAATGTGAGAAAGAGAGAGTGATATATGTGAGCATGATTCAGCCAATTGTACAATTTGATTCCAGACATATGTACATAGATATATGCTCATAGATATTCGAAGAAATTAATTACTTCATAAGAATTAAGAAGAAAAGACTTGATATATACATAACTGAAGAAATGGGAAAGGTGTGTCCTCCTTTTAGTTCGTTGCGTGTGGGTAAATATAATTTCGAGAGTACTTTAATTTGTCTCTGTTACTCAAAACTTTAGTGAACCATAGCTCCGACAATATACCCGTACTTTGTAGAGTAACATATACGTACTACTGGCGTTTCTGTTAATTGTCACTGCAAGAATCAGTTCACACTCTTTATTCTACTGGCGTCTCTTCTGTCAACAAAAAATACTACTGGCCTTTGTTTCGATTTCTTGTAATATCTAGTTGTGCATAATTTAAATTTAACCAAATTTCTTCCGACGATTGAATATAATTCTTGGTCGGAAATGAAATCGACGATTCAAATCATGACCTAAAAGAGAGTATAGGTTAATTCATACTAGTTAATTAATAAAGTGAATATTAATGTAATAAAGTGAATTAACAACTCCAACGCATGCGGCTAAACAACAATTAGCATGCAGCTCAACAACTATTTACTAAACAACATTTTTGGTCGCGGAAGATAATACAAACAAACTGCTACATTACCATTCACTACCAGCTTGTTCAATGTTCATACCGGAGCAGTTGAGCATCGGGCAGACCCAATATTATTATTCTTTTTAGTAGGTGAGTTTCCAGTACTGCTAACCTCCATAATAATATACAATAGAAATAATAAATTATGAAAAAAAGTAATAGATACAAGTGCAGGATAAGAGAGAAAAAATATTGTTAAATACATGGATAGTCAGATATATATATATAGAGAGAGAGAGTAGGGTTCTAGGGAGACCCCTTTCATCAAGAGACCCTAGAGACCCCTAATCTTCACCATTGATTATAAATAGTATTTATATAATTATTAATACAGTATATAATGACATTTATGTATATAAATTAGATAATGAATGGTATACAACATACGGTTTAAATACATATACGGTCCCAACAAATGAAATACGCTGATTAGCATTCAGGATATTTATTAAGAATATTTTATATATGGTAAGTATATAATATAATTATATGGTAGGTTATTTACTGCCATCGTTATAGTTTTACAATATTTTTTCGATTGTTTAAGAGTTTTCTTACAGAGAACAATGGAGAAACAACATAAGAAGACCAGGTTCGTCCACTTTTATAACATACAGTTCTTGAAATCGTTACAGAATCGTTTATAGAATAATATGATGAACACGTCTGTTTCTTTTAGTGGTGGACCACGGATGACGCTGCAAGTGGATTCACCAATAAAAAGAGTTGTTGTGAAAGGTGTTTCGGCCATGTTATCGTTTGAGGTGGTTAAATTACAATTTTTTTTATAAGCATTATTATTTTTATAAACGACAGATCAATATAGAGAATCCGATTGATTTGAACTAACTCAAGAATGATATAATATTATACAATATAAGATTATAAGGTTTTTATCTATTTTTTGGGTTAAATAAGTATATGACTTGAAGGTTAATGTTATAGAACACTAACAGGAACACCTTTATTATTTGCAGAAAATAAGAGATAGCGTTTGAAGTAAATTCACTGGAAAACAAAGTTCTGTTACTAAGGTTTCAGCCTTTTTTCGTTAGCGAGAACGTTGATGGTTGAAAACAATCGAATTCTCAATAGTGTTCTGGTGCTGAACTCGAAAACACAGAACTCGATATAGAACACTGAATATAATCTAGTATGTGTTGTAGCAACGTCATCTCTCTCTGTTTTGATGTTTTGTATCTATATGTGTTCTTTTGATCTTCATGTAACAATCACAACCTATCCTGGGAAAAATATTAGTATAATATTAAATTAGTATAAATATCAGTATATTTTTATGGAATCTTGGCCACACGATTATTCAGTAATCAACAGCTAAGATTCTCTCGGTCTCTCACTGAATAGAGGTCTCCTCGATCCTGCCCATATATATATATATATATATATATATATATATATATATAGGGTCCTGCTCAAATAGAAAATAGCTTAAATGAGAAATAGAAAACCTTATCATTATACATGCCGCACCCACACACAAATTATATACACCCTCACACACACAATCCCATCTATTCTCCTCCGTTTTTAATTTGATTTTTCCCGTCAATTGATAATGTTTTTTTCAAATCTAACTTCACCACATTTTTTTTCATCTCCCAACGATCAGTTTCCATACCATATGTGCTATATTTCGGCAAATATAATTTATAATTAAAATAAATTCGTCACTTATTAGATTCAAACTTCAATCACTAAATTATATTACAGAAACCACTAATTTGTATTATAGAAATCACTAATTTGTATTACAGAAATCACTAAATTATATATCCTGGGTTCACAAAAAATAATGGAAATCGTCGAAAAAATAAAAGTCACCGGAATATATCACATATGGTATGCAAACTGATTGTTGGGAGATGGAGAAAAATGTGGTGAATTTAGATTTGAAAAAAATTTCACTAATTAACGGGAAAAATCAAATTAAAAACGGATGGATTATGTGGGATTGGGTGTATGAGGGTGTATTTGATTTGTGTGTTGCCATTAGATTAGATTGAATATGTGGTGTAGATCTTATTTTCTATTTTCTATTCTAAGTTATTTTCTATTTGAGCATGACCCTATATATATATATATGCCTTTGTTGAAACCAATTTAAGGAAGTAATCAAGTAATTAAATATAAACCATCAGATTAAAACGCGATATTCAAACATCTATTAATGAACACACTAACCTAGTATACACGTATCCTAAAAAGTTATAGTTTATTTTTCTATAATACACACAATTATTAATATTATTAATAAACCTATACTGATTTCCACAATACATAAAACTATTTACAAAATCATATATATTTTCTTACCGAATATTCAATATGTAAAATATAAAATTTATTTATAAAAGCAAAAATATTATTCTAAAGAATATTAAGTTTTTAAAACATAACAAAACATACAATAATATATCATATTTATAAAATAAAATTTTTGTCCAATAATTTATTTTTACAAAACTATATACTTTTATAATTAAAGAACATATTAAATTTTGTTATGTAATTTTTTTACACCTCGGTATAACTCAATTATATATAATAACTATATCATATTTTAGTTATTAATATTTTTCAAAAAAAATATTACTAATATGGGTGAGATACTACAAATAGTCGTGATCACATAGTACAAATATATTTTTATGACAATATATTTCTATTAAATCTAAATTTTATAATATTTATTTTAACTTTAAAAAATTTATTACTTTATAAAATAATATATTTATAGAACAATACTTGTGAATTATAATATCTTTAAAAAATATTTTTTTCACAAAATAAAAATAATTAAAAAATTAAGATCTATGTTTTAAAATTTACTTACAAAATTTTATGATAAAATATATATATAAGACTTCAATTTTGTTTCAAATTAAAATTACCTTGAGTATGTTACATTAAAAAAAATTATATATTTTTATCTTAGAAATGATACTAAAAGTATTAATAAATTATATATATTTAGTAAGCAACTAATTGAATATTTTTAAAAAAGCAGTATACAAAATTATGAACAATACAAAAAAATAAAGAATAAATTATAAAAACTAAAAAATAATACAGAACATGAAAAATTTATAAAATAAAAAATAATATAAAAATATATCTAAGTAAAAATACTAAACACAAACAATTTAAAATACATTATAAAAACTAAAAAAATACAAAAACTACAGAATACAGTACACAAAAAAATAAAGTACAAAAAAATGCACTCTATAAAAAAATACAGAACAAAAAAATACAGAATACAGTACACAAAAAATACAGAACATGATAAAATACAGAATACGTTATAAAAACATAAAAAAATACAGAATGCACTCTATAAAGTAAATATATAATAAAAAAAATACAGAATATAGTACACAAAAAATACAAGACATGAAAAAATTTGCAATAAATAAATATTTTTTTAAAAAAAACTAGAGAACACAACTTTGAGTACATAAAAACATTACTGAATTCTATACAACTTACATAAAATTAAATTGAAAACAACACAAATTATGAGGTATATAATAAAATTACAGGACACAAAATAGAAATAAAAAAGAACATTAAAAATATTATAAAGCCTGAAATAGAATTGGAAAGTACAAATAATTTTATAAAACATAAAAGAAATAAAACAATATAAAAATTTTAAATTACATGAAAAATAAAATAGAATACAAATTTTTATTCAATGTGAAAAATATTAAAGTTACAAATTGAAATTTTTTCTTATTAATTACAAAAAAATATAAAATATATGAACTTGAAAACTAAAGAAAATATAGAGTGCAGAAAAAATAATTAAAGAACATATAAAATTAATGATAAAAATATTATGTAATTTATAAAATATAAAAAATAAGTTGAAAATGCACACAATGAAATTACAAATCAAAACACGTACTTATATTTTTTTTTAAACCGTTTATAAACTTAAAGGCGGGACGTGGGTAAGGTAGTTAGGTTTTTAATAGTAACAAAAGAAACAAGATATGATACTGTGTGCGGTGGACATCGTATCTTATTCATTTATTTTTATTAGTTACTTTTTTGAGAAAATGTTTTTTTTTTGCCACTCAACTATTAGTCTTTTTAGAAACCTATCAATCAATTAAATGTTTTTTAATTATAGCCATTAATGTTATATTTATTTTTCATTTTAACCATTCCATTAATTTTGACTAAAAATTGTTAAAGTTGACTTCTTTTTATTATTTAGAATTATTTTTTATATAATTAAAGTATGAGCATAATTCTAATAATAATAACAACAATAATAATTTTTTCACAGATTTTATTTTTTATATGATTTGAAAGTATAGGTTGCAATAGATTATATATGTACGGGAAGAATTATTTTTAGTCCGTACTCTTCTTTTGGTATTTTATCTTATTAGTAGTTTTTTAATTAATATTTATAATATATATTGAAATAACTATATATCATATTAAGTAAAATTTATATATTAAAATTTAAAATAAAATAACCAATATATTTGTAAAACCGGATGTGAATAATCCTCGGATATTTAGTTTTCAGATATCCGATATAACCGCTAGAAAAGAAACAATAGCTAGACAAACAGATGTGTTTTGATATATATTCTTCTGTCCTGTCTTACAATGAGGCTTGTGATCTTTATATAGCCCAGACACTAAACCTAATATTTAAAATCCTGAACTTATCTAATTAAATAAATTACTACAAAAATTCAATAAAAAGTTATAACAGCTCAATATCCAGCAACTTACAATCCAAAAATAAAAATATAACTCAACTATACAAATTCAAATCTAAATATAATCGTTATAACTCCTCAAAATCAACAACTCGCACTCTTCCCAAAAGGTAGCCCACCTAATAATGAATACCTGGCGGGGGAAATCAAGAAACATAGACCGGCAGTGAGCGAAAGACTCATATACATATACATATATACATATATACACACACACACATATATATATATATATATAGGGGAACGCTCAAAAGAAAACCAAAATTTTGGAGAAAACTAAGGTACTTTTATCAGCCGTTGATTTCTAATTGATGTGATGGTTCATATTGAGTGAATTTCATTCAATTATACTTAATTTCAATTACTTGCATGACAATAAATGCAGATGAGCTCTTAATATAGTTAACATATATAAATTATTTAAATCAAGTAAGTACAAAATCTCATATATTTTCATATCATCTCTCTCATATCTTTATTAAGATTCTAATAAATATATTTTTAAATTTTATGAGGTGTTCAACCATATTCAATTTTATAATAATTATTTTAATAATTATTAAAATTTAAATTCTATTGAAATATGTTAAAATTATTGAGATTACAATAACTCATGCACTAAGTATATTCTACATATAATTTTATTATTAATATTAGATTAGAATTCTACTTTTGTTAAAAAACTTATTTAGATTCAACTGAGTATTGTACTAATTATTCTATAAAATATTAAAACTAAAATTTTACTAATTATCTTTATTTAGATTATATTAGGAGTTCAACCATATTAAATATCATAATATATATTCTACTAATTATTAATATTGAAATTTTATAAAATTATATTAAAAATAAGTATTTCAATATAACACTTAATATCATATTGAATTTTAACATAAATTTCTATAATATATTTCCTAAGATATTGTATTGTAAAATCTATTTTTTTTATTTTTACATTTTAATAAAAATTATATTTTATATGAATATTAATATTAAGATTCTACTTCTACTAAGTATTCTAATGTATAGTTAATACTAAGTATTAGGATTCTACTGAGTATTCTAATGTATAGTTAATATTATATTAAGATTCTGTCAAGTATTCTAGTGTGTAGTTAATACGAAGTATTAAGATTCTAGTATGTATTATACTAAGTATTCTGCTAAATATTAAGATTCTACTAAGTATTCTGATAAAATTCTATTAAATATTCTAGTAAGTATTATATAAAATTCTACTAAGTATTCTAGTAAATCTCTATTAAATGTTCTAGTAAGTATTCTATTAAATATTTTATAAAATTCTACTAAGTATTCTAATAAAATTCTATTAAATATTTTAATATTTTTTTATAAAATTCTACTAAGTATTCTATTAAATATTATAGTAAGTATTCTATTAAATATTTTAATAATTTTTTATAAAATTCTACTAAGTATTCTAATAAAATTCTATTAAATATTCTATTAAGTATTCTAGTAAATCTCTATTAAATATTCTAGTAAGTATTTTATAAAATTCTACTAAGTATTATAATAAAATTCTATTAAATATTCTAGTAAGTATTCTATAAAATTCTAATAAGTATTCTTATAAAATTCTATTAAACATTCTAGTAAGTATTCTAGTAAATCTCTATTAAATATTCTAGTAAGTATTCTATTAAATACTTTATAAAATTCTACTAAGTATTCTAATAAAATTCTATTAAATATTCTAGTAAGTATTTTATAAAATTCTATTAAATGAAATAGTTAGTTGAATAGTTGTTGAAATCTTAATTTAAAAAAATATTAAATCTTAATTTAAATTATTCAATTAAATATCCAATAGAATAGTTAGTAGAATCTTAATATATGAATATGTTGATAATATATATTGAATGTATTTAGTTAAATTGAGTATATTTAGTGATTGCATCTATTATTTCAGGAGTAATAAATTAGAATATTAGTTTCCTTTTATTGTTTTAACTTGTCATTATTGCCAGTATTTCTATATAATACTAATTATATATACAATATGATGATCAACGGTAGAGATGGTGGTCTCTAAGTTTTCTCCATAAAAAGTTTTCCCTGGATCTCTACCATATATATATATATATATATATATATATATATATATATATATATATATATATAAATGCACAAGGTGAACAAAGGTTAAATGATGACAATATGAATATAAACTACATGCTAAGACAATGAGTAATAACAACAATAGGAGAAGAAAAAATTCAAGAATTCTTAAATGAACAATATTAACATATACACTTGAATTCTGATAAAAATAAATTTACACTTACACCATATATTCTTATCACTTACAAATTATACACAAATCATTTAGTTGAAAGTCAATATACTTACTAATATGGGAGACAATCATACACTTACAAGATGTCCTACATTTCGGTTCTCCAAAATATGTAATCATCAAAACTTATAGGGGTTTGCATAGAACAAATCAAATACTACCCAAAATCTTAGAGGAGCTTGTATGATACAAAACACATGTTACTCAAATGGCCAAAACACACATACAAAGTAGTCATGACTCAACGTGTCCCATAACTCCGGCGACACGTCCATACTATTTAAATACACCGTATATGTGGTGTAAAACACGAGATTCTCTCCACTCATCACGGAGTCTTACAATGTCTCTCAAGTTATACATATATCACAAAAAGAGCGAAAATATCTTATTCAAAATATCACACACGTTAAATAACATTCAATAGTGACTATTAAAATAAAATCAGAACGGATCAGTCTAGAAAACTAGTAATTTACTCTATCAGAATGACCTCAAATGAAAAAGTACAAAACATTAAACTCGAAAATGATTCCGAAATCTTTCCAGAATGGTAAGACTCATCAAAAACGGAGAAGTAACGAATTCAGAAATAATAAAAATGTGGACTGTCATAACAGAATCAGGCTATGATCACAGTAGTATTTCCATATTTGAGAAATCGAAATCACAGAATTTGTCAGCGGAATGTAAACAAAGAACGCAGAGCTCGAAACGACCTTTTCAGAATGACATTACACGTAATTTTTAGATGAATTCTGAATTTATTATGAATTTATGAAGTTACAGCAAAACAGCTCTAAATAAACAATCAGATTACACAAAAGACAGATTTTGACATACTTGCATGCGGAATTTCGGAAAACGCAAACAATGAAAGTTTTAGACAATTGAAATACCTTTTTAGGAACAATAAGATCGTAACAATCCGATATATAACGAAGGAGATACAAATTTTACAAGAATTAGAATTGATACAAACTATACACAATATACATATGATTTTGAATCACAAAACGAGAACAAAGAAAGCATTACGAACACAAAGAGAGTATAGTGAAGATATCTGTACATTAAAAATATGTGAACAAAAAGAGTGTGTAGAAATATCTGTACCTTAAACCTCCAAATATATGAATGATTCTCAAGAAATTCAGATTCTCAATCACATGAACCCTAGTTCAAAACCATAAATCAACATCTCATGACCTTTTCTTCTTCTCCTTCTTCTTCTTCCTCTCTTTCTCCCCTATCTATCTCTCTCTCTCTCTCTCTCTCTTTCTCTATGATTGCTCCAAGAAAATTTATGTAAGTTACAAAATCCTAATACCCACGGTAATTCTAATTCTCCTTTTCCTTTTCTTTTTTATTATATTCCCTTTTCTTTTTTCTATTCTTTTTTTTTCTTTTTCTCTTATGGCTAATAATATCTTCTAAATATTTTAATATTAAAATAAATATAACTAATAAATCAATAATAACTCACTAATATTATTCCTAATATTAAATCATATATCTAAATATATTAATAAAAATACAGGATGTTACATTTTTCCCTCTTAATAGAAATTTCGTCCTCGAAATTAAATTACACGCCTCTACTAAAAAAAGTTACAATAACGTACACGAATCGGTTCCTCTAATCTCGTAAGTAGCTTCATATTAACGTTACCTTTAACTAGAATCATGGTCTTCTTCGATCACTACCACTACAAGTCCTAAATCGGCCGCTTACTTAACGATTATCTTGAAAGTTCTACTATTCTCATTAGGTGTCGCCGGTCTCCTTCCATTGTTGTTATTTTGATAACACATCTAAAAACCTCGATATTCATCATTAAATCTAATAAAATGTCATACGTGAAGTCGAAATTGATAAAGATGTCATTGTTATTGTTTTCCATGAACTTGATTTTCTTTCAAAAATTGGTTTACCACTGAGTCTTCACATTGCATCTTTATTTACTAACGTTCATCATATTGCACACACTTATAGTTAAGGATCACGCGAAGAGATAATTCTAAACGACCACGAAAAGATATCCAACAAATATGAAACCCATAATATTCTTAACAAACTAACAAACTTATTGTATACCCATACACACAGGTCGAGCCTAGAGACAAATCTTAATAATCCTGGAACACTATCTTAAACTAGCTAAATCTCATAAATTGAGCCTATAGGCAAGTCTACAGAATCATAAAACTCTACCTCTGATGCCAACTTTAAAATCCCGAACTTATTTAATTAAATAAAATGCTCCAAAAATCCAATAAAAAGTTATAACAACTCAATATCCAGCAACTTACAATCCAAAAAATAAAAATATAACTCCATTATAAAAATTCAAATCTAAATATAATCGTTACAACTCCTCAAAACCAACAACTCACACTCTTCCCAAAAGGTAGCCCACATAATAATGAATACCTGCCAGGGAAAATCAAGAAATATAGACCGATAGTGAGCGAAAGGCTCATAAACGGATATATAAAAAAATGCACAAGGTGAACAAAGGTTAAATTATGACAATATGAATATAAACTAAATGCTGAGACAATGAGTAATAACAACAATAGTAGAAGAAAAAATTCAAGGATTCTTAAATGAACAATATTAACATATACACTTAAATTCTGATAAAAATAAACTTACACTTACACTTACACTTACACCATATATTATTATCACTTACAAATTATACTCAAATCATTTAACTGAAAGTCAATATACTTACTGATATGGGAGACAATCATACACTTACAGGATGTCCTACATTTCGGTTCTCCAGAATATGTAGTCATCAAAATTTACAGGGGCTTGCATAGAACAAATCAAATACTACCCAAAATCTTACAGGGACCTGCATAATACAAAACGCATGCTATCCAAATGGCCAAAACACACATACAAAGTAGTCATGACTCAACGTGTCCCATAACTCCGGCGACACGCCCATACTATTTAAATAAACCGTATATGTGGTGACAAGTACAAGATTCTCTCCACTCATGAGGAGTCTTACAATGTCTCTCAAGTCATACATATATCACAAAAAGAGCGAAAATATCTTATTAAAAATATCACACACGTTAAATAACATTCAATAGTGACTATTAAAATAAAATCAGAACTAACCAGTCCGGAAAACTAGCAATTTACTCTATCAGAATTACCTCAAATGAAAAAGTATAAAACATGAAACTCGAAGAGGATTCCGAGATCTTTCCAGAATGGTAAGACACGTCAAAAACGGAGAAGTAACGAATTCAGAAACAATAAAAATGCAGACTGTCATAACAGAATCAGGCTATGATTACAGTAATATTTCGATATTTGAGATATCGAAATCACAGAATTTGTTAGCGGAATGTAAACAAAGAACGCAGAGCTCGAGACGATCTTTTCAGAATGACATTATACATAATTTTTGGATGAATTCTCAATTTATTATGAATTTCTGAAGTTACAGCAAAACAGCTCCAAATAAACAATCAGATTACACAAAAGACAGATTTTGACATACTTGCATGCGGAATTTCAGAAAACGCAAACAATGAAAGTTTTAGACAATTGAAATACATTTTTAGGTACAATAAAATCGTAACAATCGGATATATAAAGAAGGAGATACAAATTTTACAAGAATCAGAATTGATACAAACTATACACAATATACATACGATTTTGAATCACAAAACGAGAACAAAAAAGCATTACGAACACAAAGAGAGTATAGTGAAGATATCCGTACATTAACAATACGAGAACAAAAAGAGTGTGTAGAAATATCCGTACATGAATGATTCTCAAGAAATTCAGATTCTCAATCACATGAACCCTAGTTCAAAACCATAAATCAACCTCTCATGGTCTTTTCTTCTTCTTCTCCTTCTTCTTCTTCTTCTTCCTCTCTTTCTCCTCTCTCTCTCTCTCTCTCTCTCTCTCTCTCTATGGGTGCTCCAAGAAAATTTATGTAATTTATAAAATCCTAATACCCACGCTAATTCTACTTCTCCTTTTCTTTTCTTTTTTATTCTATTCTCTTTTCTTTTTTCTATTCTTTTTTTCTCTTTTTCTCTTATTGTTAATAATATCTTCTAAATATTTTAATAATAAAATAAATATAACTAATAAATCAATAATAACTCACTAATATTATTCCTAATATTAAATAATATACCTAAATATATTAATAAAAATACGGGATGTTACATAATACTTGTACAACAAATGTTATTCCCTAGAACAATGTCAATATATTTGTAAATCAACTGTTCTTACAAAGTGTTCTAAGGTTGAACAGTTGATTTAGAAAGATATTCTAACTTCTATATTTCTAACAATGTTACCACTCTTGTTTATATAACACAAGAGTATTTACAATCTCGAGAATAGTAAGACAAATTTACGTATTCTAGGAATGTTACTAAACTATCATTCATTTCTATTTATTTCTATTTTGAGAAATATCTCTATCTCATGAAAGACAGCTTCAATCTGAGTCTTCACAGTCAATATAGACTGTCTTCCATAGGTATGCTTTAGTCTGAAGATTCCTGACATTTTGTCTTATTGTGCAGTCCCTAACAATTGAAAATTTACTGTTAAGCATATCAATTGATTCTTAGTACGTATAATTTAGTCAAATTTAACGGAATGGTTAAAATGAAAAATAAATATAACGTTAGTACGTATAATTAAAAAATATTTAGTTTAGTGGTAGATTTCTAAAAAAATCAATAGTTGAGTGGTAAAAAAATATATTTTCCCTACTTTTTTAAATTAGTTACTCATAAAACCACTCATATATATATATATATATATATATATATGTATATATACGTATATATATATATACATATATATGTATATATATATATATATGTATATATATATATATAGTGCTACTATAATATAAACCAACTTTGATTAGAAACTAGAAACGAACTTTATCCCCTTCGTTTTTAATATCATTTTTCCATCAATTCGCGAACCTTTTTTTAAATCTAATTTCACCACATTTTTCTCCATCTTCCAACAATCAGTTTGCATATCATGTGTGTTATATTCTGGTACCTTCAAAATTAATCACAAATTGATATTACATTTTTTTCCAGATCGAAATGCAATCACTAATTTATATTAGATAAATCACAAATTTGTACTATAAAAATCACTAATTTATATCATAAAAATCACCAAAATCGCCAGTTTTGTTAAATAAATACATATGAAGATCGCCAGAAAAATGGAAGTCGCTGGAATATAGCACATATGATATGCAAACTGATCGTTGAGAGATGAGAAAAAATATGGTAAAGTTAGATTTGAAAAAAAGTTCATCGATTGGTGGGAAAATCATATTAAAAACGGACGAGATTAGATGAAATTGTATATGAGAGAGTGTATTTTAATTGTTCGTGATGCCCTTTATGGAGTCGTTGTTAGGAATATATTCATTTGATGATGTACAAAATACTAGAATAGGGTCTAGATTAGTTTATCTGTAATAAGTCTTTCTAGTCTCTGAAATGTATAATCAGAGTCTAGATAGTCAACATTCATGTTACTTGTACTTAGAAGAATTTCTGTAGAAAGTGAAACCAGAGTCTGCATGAAGATCAGAGTTTGGAAGGTGATCAGAGTCTATAGACTATCAGAGTCTATGATCTATCAGATTCTACATGTGATCAGAGTCTGAAGATCATCAGAGTCTGAAGATTTCATAGTCTATACAGTTGAGGATAAATTTGGAAGAAGATCACAGGAATGGAAAGTCTTCGAAGATCAAGATAAATATATTGCAGATATGCTATGGGAAAGAAAGAGAATTCTAGAAGGAAACTATCAACTAATAATTAGGGATTTTATTCCTATTATAATTTTATTTTCTGTTATTAGTTGATAGGCAGCTCTCTATATAAACTCTATGTAACCTAATTGTAAAGGTGTGGAAGTCGAAGCATAATTGTCTGAGTGAAATATTGTGAGGGCATAGAGATAGAGAGAGTTGTTGTAATAAACATAGAGAAGATGCTAGGGTTTGTGTATACCCTAGGAGAGTTTTGTATTCACAAATCAATAATACAAAACAGTACTTATTCATATTTTTGTATTTGAGTTTGTTCTTAATTTGATTTTAAATCAGGCAGAAAAGACATACAAGTATTCAACCCCCCCTTCTACTTGTACAACTGGGAAAACAATTGGTATCAGAGCCTAACGTTTAAAATTGATCAAAGATGTCTGGAAACAAAGATGGCAATTCTAAGATTCCTATGCTTAAGAGAAACGAGTTCACCCACTGGAAGGTTAAGATGTTGCACCATCTGGAAGCAATAGACCCTGACTATCTTGACAGGATTAATGAATGACCCTTTGTGCCCTTAAAAATTGTGCCTCAAATCAACGAGGAAGGGAAAATAACTGAAGAACACCTCGTTTAGAAACCAAAGGCTGAATGGACAAAAGAGGACAAGAAAAATGTTCTTAAGGAGGCAAAAGTAAAGAACATTCTCTTCAACAGTTTGGATTCTGTTCTAACTAACTGTGTCATATCATGCAAGACTGCTAAGGAGATGTAAACAAAACTTGAGGTGCACCGTCAAGGGACTAAAGATGTCAAGAAGAATGCTAGGTCTTTGCTAATTCAAGAGTATGAGTACTTTGAAGCAAAATCTGGAGAATCTATCACTGAGATGTATGATAGGTTTACAAAACTCTTGAATGAAATGGCTATGCTTGGTAAGGTTTATGATTCTGAAGATACAAACACCAAGTTTTTTAAAGCACTTCCTGAAGAGTGGGACAATAAGACTACAGTCATAAGGGAAGCTAGAGATTTAGATGAACTAACTCTAGAAGAATTGTATGGCAGACTCAAGACATATGATTTGGAGATGCAACAGAGAAAGAATAAGAAGTCTGTAAAGACAAAATCTGTGGCACTCTTGATGGAGTCTGAGAAAGAACAACAGGAACAACCCACAGAAGCAAGAATCAAGGATTCAAGAAAGAAGGGTAAAGCTGTTGTGGAGTCAGAGTCTACTCACACAGACTCTGATTCTGATGAAGAGTTTGATCTAAGTCAAATGATGGCTATGTTTGCTAAAAATTTCAAAAGAATGAAATTCAACAAAAGAACTGGCAAATTTAGCAAAAAGCCATCATTCAAGAAGGAAGATGAGAAGGTTGAGAAGAGCAAGAGTACAATAATCAAACTTGACAAAGCAAAGGTCAAATGTTTCAACTGTGGAATATTGGGGCACTTTGCCAGTGAATGCAGAAAGTCAAAAAGTCAAGGAAAAGGAAAAGCACTTCTATCAACAGGAAAGGATTGGGCAGACTCAAGCTCAGAGGATGAAATTGATTATGAAAATCTAGCATTGATGGCATCCTCCTCAAGAAAATCACAGTCTCCCAAAGAACCCTCATCTCCTAAAACTCAGGTATCAATCTTTACTCCTGAATCCTTAATTAATTTAGACTCTGATGGCATAGAGATTGTGAAAAGTGAGGTTAATAAAATAATGACAACATGTAGGTCTCTCACTAGTGAAAGTGAAAGGTTGAGAGAAGAAAATTTAACCTTAACTAAAAGGAATGGTCATTTAGAGTCTGAGTTATTATTAATGGAACAATACAAAAAGGATTCTGAGAAATATAGTCATAACTACACTTGAAAGCCTATGACTATGTTAGGAAAGAACTAGAAGAAGAAAGGTTTAAGTTTAAAGTTTGGACAGACTTTGAAAGAAAAGTTCAAGAAATTCTCAATAATCAAAACGTGTGTCAAACTGCTGGTCTAGGCTATGACAAGAGTCAAGACAAAAGACCTATTGTTGAGAATGATAACAATGAAGAAGCTAGCAAAATTAATAAGACTAAAGACAAAAGTACATTTGTTCCTGTTAAGTTTGTGATCCCTAAAGAAAAATCTGAAACCACAAACTCATCTGTCAACAGTCCCCCTGTTGTTGACAAGAAGACAGATGAAACAGGAGAAAATAACTCTAAGAAAAATATTAACATAGGGTACTTGTCTAAGTCTAAGTTGAAAGAAAGGCTAGAGAACTTATCAGAGTCCACCAAAATTAGGAGAAATAGGAATGGTAAGGAAGGCATTAATAAGACTAATAATTATCAAAAAAATCATAATGCTCCTAGAAAGAAGTGTTATAGATGTGGCAACCACAACCATTTAGCTATAGATTGTAAAACAAAAATTGAGATGAAATCAGAGTCTAGTCCTTCTCAGACTTTGAAAAGTCACTACATACCACAGAAACCTTGTTATCACTGTGGTAACATATTTCATTCTATTTATATGTGTAGGGACTATCATGATTTGTATTACAATTTTTATGAGCTAAAATCTTCAATTGATAAAAGTTGGTATGACACTGTTAAGACACCACAGAGTGTAAAGCAACAAAAGAGACAGGTAAACCAAAAGGGAAAATTACTAAGCCTGTTTCTCCTAAAGTTAGTAGAAAAGGATCCAAAACTGTTTGGGTCCTCAAAACATCTAACTAGTTGCTTTATGTATGCAGGGAACCAGGGTAAAGAAAGTAACCCTAATCCTGGACAGTGGATGCTCAGGACATATGACTGGAAAGAAATCTCTGCTTACAGACTTTGAGGAAATGGCTGGCCCAGAAGTATCCTTTGGAGATGGCAACAAAGGACAAACACTGGGATATGGCAAGATTGTACTTGGGAATGTCATCATTGAACAAGTAGCTCTAGTTGATGGCTTAAGGCACAATTTAATAAGCATAAGTCAACTTGGAGATAAAGGTTACCATACTGGCTTTGACAACAAAGAGTGTCTTGTGACTCACAAAGAAACAGGCATTGTGGTTTTCAAAGGACACAGACATGGTAACATTTATGAAGCCAGCTTGGAGGATTGCATAAACAGTGAAGTCACGTGTCTATACAGCAAGGCCTCAACTGAAGAAAGCTGGAAATGGCACAAGAAACTGTCACACATCAACTTCAAAACACTCAACAAGTTGGTGAAACAGAATCTTGTAAGAGGATTACCACAGGTTGATTTTGTGCAAGATGGACTTTGTGAAGCATGTCAACTTGGAAAACAAAGGAAATCATCTTTCAAGAGCAAGACAATTAACACCATTTCTGAACCCTTTTATTTATTGCATCTTGATTTATTTGGTCCAGTAAATGTTATGTCAATTAACAAAAATAAATATACTCTTGTTATTGTAGATGATTTTACAAGATTCACATGGGTTTTCTTTCTACATTCAAAGGATGAAGCTTCACAACACATAATAGACCATATCACTTTTCTGGAAAGAAAATCAAAGAAAACAGTAAGAATTCTGAGGAGTGACAATGGTACTGAATTCAAGAATTCAATCATGGAGGACTACTGTGCATCAAAGGGAATTACTCAACAATTTTCTGCACCAGGAACTCCTCAACAAAATGGAGTTGTGGAGAGAAAGAATAGAACACTCATAGAAGCTGTCAGAACAATGTTGGCAGAGTCTAAGCTACCAGTATATTTTTGGGCTGAAGCAGCCACTACAGCATGTTTCACTCAAAACTGCACTTTAATAAACATGCATGGAAAGACTCCCTATGAAATGATAAAGGACAAGAAGCCAAGTGTGAAACACTTTCACATATTTGGATGCAAGTGTTATGTGCTGAAAGTACATCCTGAAAATCTAAGCAAATTTGAAGCCAAGGCAGATGAATCAATTTTTCTTGGATATGCATCAAACACAAAAGCAGTCAGAGTGTTTAATCTCAGAACCAAAATTGTTATGGAATCTATTCATGTTGCATTTGATGATAAAAAGTTTACAGGATTGCAGGATGAGTCAGAGTCTACCACACTGAAATTTGAAAATCTAAAAAATTCTGAAATAAATGAAGAAGAAGAGGATGAAGACCCTCAAATAACTCCTGAACCAACACAGGAACCTGCACACTCTGAGGGGGATCCAAATATTTCAACTCTAAATAATTCAGAGTCTAACTCATCAGGGTCTGGATCAAGCAACTCTGAATCCTTGTCAGAGTCAATAAATTTAGGGGGAGCCTCTTCATTTGGATCTCACTCAATTACAGAAGATGCAAATGACTTAGGGGGAGCTTCAAGTTCAAGAACCAATCTTCCACCAGCTAGAAAATGAACAAGGGATCACACTCCTGACTTAATAATTGGTGACCCTGAGAGTGGTGTACAAACAAGAACAGCCACTCAAAATGAATGTATTTATAGTTGTTTTCTCTCAAAGAATGAACCCAAGAAAATTGAGGAAGCCTTGCAAGACCCTGATTGGATTATTGCAATGCAAGAAGAATTGAATGAATTTGAGAGAAATAAAGTGTGGAAACTTGTACCAAGACCTAGAAATAGATCAGTTGTTGGTGCAAAATGGGTGTACAGAAATAAACTTGATGAGAATGGAACTGTAGTAAGAAATAAAGCAAGGTTAGTTGCAAAAGGATACTCACACGAGGAAGGAATTGACTATGATGAAACTTTTGCACCAGTAGCAAGATTGGAAGCTATCAGAATGTTTCTGGCCTTTGCAGCTCATTCCAAATTCAAGGTGTATCAGATGGATGTGAAAAGTGCATTCTTAAATGGAGAATTGGAAGAAGAAGTCTATGTGGAGCAACCACCAGGATTTGTTGATCCAAAGTTTCCTGATAATGTTTACAGGTTAGACAAGGCACTATATGGATTGAAGCAAGCACCTAGAGCATGGTATGAAACTCTTTCAAAATTTCTTCTTGAAAATGGATTCACAAGAGGTACCATTGACAAAACTCTCTTTATTAGAAAATGTAAAGGTGATATTTTGCTTGTCCAAATTTATGTTGATGATATTATATTTGGATCTACTAATGATAAACTCTGTGAAAAGTTTAGTCAACTAATGCAGTCAAATTATGAAATGCGCATGATGGGAGAGTTGAACTTCTTTTTGGGGCTTCAAGTCAAACAGAATGATGATGGAATTTTCATCAATCAAACAAAGTATGTGAAAGAACTATTAAAGAAGTTTGATATGCAAGACTCTGCAACTGCTAAAACTCCCATGTCTACAGCCACTAAGCTAGACACAGACTCAAAGGGTAAGAAAGTTGACAACACTAGCTACAGAGGTATGATTGGCTCATTGCTATATTTAACTGCTAGTAGACCAGATATAATGTTTGCAACTTGTCTATGTACTAGATTTCAAGCTGACCCTAGAGAATCACATTTAATAGGTGTGAAAAGAATTTTTAGATATCTCAAGGGGGCACAAACTCTTGGACTTTGGTATCCTAGAGAGTCAGATTTTTCACTAATTGGCTATTCAGATTCTGACTATGCAGGATGCAAAGTAGACAGGAAAAGCACAACAGGACAATGTCAGTTTCTTGGCAACAGATTAATTTTTTGGTTTAGCAAGAAACAACAAACTGTATCCACCTCAACAGCTGAGGCTGAATACATTGCAGCTGGAAGTTGCTGTGCTCAAATTCTGTGGATGAGAAATCAATTACTTGATTACGGACTAAAATTCTCAAATATTCCTATGTATTGTGATAATACTAGTGCTATTAAAATTGCAGAGAATCCAGTCCAACACTCCAGAATAAAGCACATTGATGTCAGGTATCACTTTATTAGAGAACACGTTAAAAATGGTACTGTGACACTTCACTATGTTCCAACTGACAGACAGATTGCAGACATTTTGACAAAACCACTTGATGAGTCTACCTTTCTCAAACTGGTAGGTGAATTAGGTATGTTAAATATGTAAGTGATCAAAAATTACAAGAAGCAAGGTATGTACTTTAATTATAGTCTCTGTCTTAACACACTGTGATTAATTATTATTGCAAAATTTTGTTTGGTATTTTACCTTGACAGAGTCTAGTTTTTAGACTCTGACGAGTCTATAGACTCTGAGAGTCAGTAGACTCTGAGAAAAATATCGCCTAGACTATGAAACGGTTAAGATTCGCGCCTGCAGAATCTGATTGCATTTAAAATGTTCAAATGACTTGAAATAGGCGGTAACAGTTATCTTTTGACTGGAGACAGGCTGTAGACTCGTGTGTATTGTATGCAACTTGAACAAAATAGAATTTTTCATACAATTTACTCACTTGTTTATTGCAATTGATTTCTACGGTAAAAATATTCACAGAGCTTTTTACGAACCCTAACTAATTTCTTCAAGCTTTTCCATCACTTTCCACTCAACAACTCCAATGACTGTCGTTTCTATTGTCATGAGAGGACCCAAGGCGATTGCTTTCACATTTGGGGATTTCGAGTTCATGACCACAAATCATGTTGCTGCCCTTGGAGACAAGAAAGGGGTAGACGCTGACTACTACCCTGTGATGGATTTCTTGGAGCAATCCGAGCTACACTACATTCTCAAGGCATCACCAGTCATTCACATGGATGCTGTATCACTAGCATGGAAACTGCGAAGGAAGTTGATCCTTCTCAGGATCAACCAGGTAAAATAATGTTTACCTTTGGTAACTTTACATTTGATGTTACTGCTGATGTTATTAATTCTGTGTTTAAATTACCAGTTAAACAATCTTTTGATGAAACTGTTTCTGATGCTGAAATTAAAGATATGTTTAAATCACTAGGTTATTCTGGTAGTTTAGAAAATATGAGTAAGTTAACTAGGCCTTATTTGAGAAAAGAATGGTCATTTTTCTTCGATCAAATTGCTAAGTGTTTTACTGGTAAGTGTAGTGGATTTGATGCTATTACTTCTATTACTTATCAAATTGGTCACAGTCTCCTATTTGATAGAATAATCAACATTGGTGATATGGTATAGCAAAATTAAATAATGTGCATGAGGGGAGAAAGAAAGTCTACTATCATAGATTTCTTATGATTCTCCTCAATCACTTCATTCCTGACATGTCAACCAAGTTGGCAGATGATTGCTGTGTGCAGGCATACAAACAGCAAAGGAGGATATTCTCTGACATTAAGAGAATTGATGACAAGAAGAAGATTCTACCTGCAATGACATATCCACAGGTAATGTAGGTAAAACTCTCATCCTACAAACCTTCTATCTACAATGCTTCATTTTTTGGTAGTGAAATGGTGCAGGAACAAGTAATGGAGAGTCCCCATGCACCTACCCCAGTCACCCAATCCCCTTCCATTACACAATCTTCCAAACCAAAATCCAAAAAGAAACCAACCTCTGGTGTCTCTCAACAGGCACCAGTTGTAAAAAGGAGAAAATTGATTCAATCTAGGCTTATAGATGAGCACAGTGATGAGGAGCTCAATCCACTAGAGAAGCAAGTTGTTGAAGGACTTTATTTGCTAAAGGAAGGTCTTGATACACTTGACTATAACCTTCAAGCCAAGTCTGTAGACTCTCAAAAGGCTACAGACTCTGTAAAACCTAGGGAAGCACCTCAGGATTCTCACATTGAGTCTCCTGAGAAATCTTTTGCTCAGAAGTACAGAAGGTTAAGGAAGGCTTATTATGCACACACACACAAGCCTGTTATTATTACTAACCCTATTTTGCAGGAAACAGATGCTCCCAAGACTCCTGCAGAGCCCGACTCTGAAAGCAAGAAAACACCTGAACCAGAGTCTAATGTTGAGTCAGAGTCTAGACTGCCTTTAGACTCTGATCATGAAACATTTTGGGAAGGAATGCCATTGGATGCAGCCTCATGTCTAATTGATGAGATCATTACTCCAAGTGATGAGGCACTGCTATTCTTATATCCTTTGGTGGAATCAGTTGAATATCCAGGGCAATATCAGACTAAATCTCAAGTCTTGGATTTTCTTTCAACCTATGAAGCCCTAAGGAAGAGAATGGAACAGGAGCTACAAATGTCTGCACAGGATGTGGTCAAAAATCTCTACAGCTACCTATTCAACTCTTCATTCCAAGTACAAGCAGCTGGGCTCATAGAAGGCAGAACAAATGAAGTTCTCAAAGCACTAGGTGTGCCAGACTCTGAACAGCAAATCACAAAGAAGCCTAAAAAGCTTAGCATCTACAAAAGGAGAAAATCAGAGTATGTTGCTGAGTTGGAAACTGAGATTGAGCAACCAGTTTTTGACTATGAAGCAATTTGGGATCATGGGATTACCTACAGGACAGCTATTGCTTGGATCTCTACCATTCAACCATTTTCAAGGGAGGTGGTTGATTTTCTTGTCCAAAATGTAGGTAAGGTGGCCAACAAATACATCTATCTGACCTATGAAAGTAGATTGAATCAACTCAACGGCTCACATTTTCACAAGATTGCAAGGGAACTGCAGGATTCCTTTCACTTGACTCTTGCCCGGGCCATCAATGCACTCCATGCCAGGATGTTTCTCAATGGACACTTGGATGCATTAACTATGGTTGAACCACAAGAGGTAGCAGGTGATGCAAGGCAGTTGGAGGTTGGGACTAGTGCACCAGTGGTGACTAGTGATAAAGATGCTCAGTCTGCCTCACCCACACAAGAACCACCTAGTCAGAGGTTGGGTGATAGTGGGGTAGGGGAGTATGCTGTTGGGCCCTCCTTGACAACTCACCAAAGAGCTGATGAGAACCCCAGTGATATGGGAGGACAGACTCTGATGGATGCTCATGAAGAAATTTCATAATATATTCTATCAGAGTCTATCCACCTTGAGGGGGAGTCTCATGCACAAACAGCCAAAGATGGTAACACTCAGACTCTGACTTCTAATGAAGTCAGACTGAAGCAGTCAGAGTCTAGAGTAGACCCTGAAACTGGAATACTGGAGCCAACAGACTCTGAAAAGAGAGAAGATGCTAGTAAGGGTTCAGAATCTGTTGATGCTCACCCCTTGGTGGAAACCTCTAGCCTTCAGACATTTGAAGGGGTTCCCCTCCATCAAGGTGGTTCAGGTATTGAAGCACCATTATTATCTCTCAACCCCTCTTCTGTAGGATTATTGAGTGCACCCTCCACATTGAGTGAAAAAATATCTGAGAGGCTGGCACTGGACCAGCCAAAAGGAGAGGTAGAAAAGGCTGTAGAGAGCCTGAGTGAGATTGAGAAAGTGGGTGCCCAACCCCACTGTGAGCATGAGAGATTAGGGTATCATGAACCTAGCTTTACTTATTGGGATCAAGATTTTCCAAAGAGTTGGTCCAATGAGTTGGAGCAGGGGATGGATGACATTTCACTATGTCTGATTGTGCAGATTGGCAAACAGGAGGAGGCTCTTGCTGCTCAGAAATCATTTACACAGAGACCACATCTTCATCTGGTGGATTCTCTAGCAAGGAGAGCAGATAGAGTCAGGGAGGCTTTGGTGGATAATCATGTCATTCTAACTGAGGCTGCAAATTCGAAGTCAGAAGAACCACTCTTAATCATGCCTATAAGGGCTAGACTTCCAGAGTCTACAGTCTCTGATCACTCTCAAGAGGAGTCAGGGTCTATAGTCCCGTTTGCAGTTTCGGAGTCTACACCACCACCAGAGTCTACACCTCCATTCACAAAGCTAGAGCATGTTGCTGAGGAGTGCACTTCTGAAGATGATGATCACGTTACTCCTTCTTTTATCTATTTTGATCAGGTGTTTCCTCAGTCTTGGGAGTCTGCACAGCAAAGAGGCATAAATGATAAAGATTCTTTTGAGTGTATTTTGGATATTCATCATTCTGAGAGACTTAAAGCTTTTCAAAAAAAATCCTTTCAACAGGAACATGGTTACTATCCTGGTGAAGAAGATCAAGTCTTCGATGGAGCTGTTAAAGCTGAGTTACCTGATGTTGCTGCTCAATTATCCAGTGTGGTCCAGGACATTTCTCATCTTAAAATCAAGCTCACTGGTGTTGATAATACAACTTCTCTGCTCAATACAAGATTGGACAGAATTCACTCCCTTCAATTATCCAAAGAAGTAGCTTTTAAAGATGCTCTAGCTGCTATCACTACAACTCAAGCCTCTCTTCAAACTACAGTTTCTGATTTGACCACCAAGGTTGATTCAGTTATTGCAGCCCAGACAAATATCTCCACTGTTCTTGAGCAGATTCTTTTGGCTGTCACCAGTAATGATGATGTCAAAAATGGGGAGAAGGAGAAGCAAGGTGAGTCATCCAGGAGACATAAGGATGAAGGATGCAAGGATAAATCAAGGGCAGTTAAAAGGAGGAGAGATGGTGATGATGGTGATAGTTCTCATGGTCCTAGGGGTCTTGATGATGTGCAACAAAAGCAATCTGGAGTAGCAAGAACTCAAACACATCAGTCAGGGACTAGACATGGGAAATCAGAGTCTAAGTCAGACTCTGATAAGCAAAGAAAGAAGTCAGACTCTGATCAAACTCAAGAACCTTCATACTGGAAGTGTAGTCAATCAAATCTGCAACTTAGAGCTAAAAAGAAGATAGGTCTTGGAGGATTTGAAGAATCTGACATTGACAGAACATCTACTCTAACCAGGGATCCTCAATCCTTGACAGATAGGCAGTTTGAGAAGATCACTCAGAAGCACTTAAATAAAGTGGTGTCTGCTCAAATTGTTTATAATGTTTTTGAAACAAAGATACAAGGAGGTCAGGGAGGTACAGAAAAGGTGAAAAATGAGATGCTGGTTTACTTCTTAGAAGGTGGAAGTGTAAGATGGATTAGTCAATCAAATTTTATCTTTTTCAAACAAGCTGAGGAACTATAGTATATCAGATTTCTTCTTCAAATTGCTTATGAAGTTAACAAGAGCAAAGAAGCTGTCACACACAAATGGTTCAAGGAGATTGATAGGAAGCTGACTTTACACAGACAGGCAAATCGACAAATGGGCAAATTTTCTTTAAAATATGTTGATACTGAGGGAAATGATCAAGTCATGCCATTGGAAGAAAAACAGATTAAATTTCAAGAAGGTGTGGGTCATTACTTTGGGTTTCAGCATATGAGTGAGAAAGTTAGTGTTCTGATGTTGAAAGTCTTAAAAGATCAAGAAAGCAGTGCAAATGATCTGAGAGCAGCTTACTGTCAAATCAAATGTTCAAATGAAGAAATGAAGAAATTAAAGAAGTTTGTTGGTGAAGCTCTTGCAATTGTGGAAGAAAATATGCTGAACTCATTTTTGAAGAATAATCCAGCCTTTGAGAAGATTAAATAAGAAGTAATTCTTTTTTCTTTATAATTCTTTTATACTGTTCTAGATTAATAGTTTTATTCTTTAGTTTTGACATCATCAAACCTGGATTTATGCTTACATTTTATAAAGCATAAATAGGGGAGATTGTTAGGAATATATTCATTTGATGATGTACAAAATACTAGAACAGGGTCTAGATTAGTTTATCTGTAATAAGTCTTTCTAGTCTCTGAAATGTATAATCAGAGTCTAGATAGTCAACATTCATGTTACTTGTACTTAGAAGAATTTTTTGTAGAAAGTGAAACCAGAGTCTGCATGAAGATCAGAGTATGGAAGGTGATCAGAGTCTATAGACTATCAGAGTCTATGATCTATCAGAGTCTACATATGATCAGAGTTTGAAGATCATCAGAGTCTGAAGATTTCAGAGTCTATACAGTTGAGGATAAATTTGGAAGAAGATCACAGGAATGGAAAGTCTTCGAAGATCAAGATAAATATATTGCAGATATGCTATGGGAAAGAAAGAGAATTCTAGAAGGAAACTGTCAACTAATAATTAGGGATTTTATTCCTATTGTAATTTTACTTTCTGTTATTAGTTGATAGGCAGCTCTCTATATAAACTCTATGTAACCTAATTGTAAAGGTGTGGAAGTCGAAGCATAATTGTCTGAGTGAAATATTGTGAGGGCATAGAGATAGAGAGAATTGCTGTAATAAACACAGAGAAGCTGCTAGGGTTTGTGTACACCCTAGGAGAGTTTTGTATTCACAAATCAATAATACAAAACAGTACTTATTCATATTTTTGTATTTGAATTTGTTCTTAATTTGATTTTAAATCAGGCAGAAAAGACATACAAGTATTCAACACCCCCTTCTACTTGTACAACTAGGAAACAGTCGTTAAATTAAATTAAATATGTGGCTTAGATTAATTTTTAAATTTGACTTGATTTATATTTGATCATTTGTCTCTCTCTCTCTCTATATATATGTATATGCTAAAAATTACCGGATAGACATAAATTAATGTTGCATTAGCATTAATAAATGTAATGTAGTCCACAAAGAAAGCTCAGTTAATAAAGTTGAAAAGTATTTTAATTATTAAATAAAAAGGCAAATTAAATTCGAGACCTAACATTTGAAACTTGAAATCTAAAATTTAAAATCAAGTAAAAAATGAAATATATTATTATATATCATATAATATATATCTTATTAATAACGTATAACATATATAATATATAATATTTATTATATATTATATATTTTTAATTAACCACTAGTTATTACGGTACTTATTAATGTGTTGGACTATCTCCTATATATCCCTCACCCAAACTGGGCTGTCGGCACGTTATCTAGGAAAATGAAGGCTTTATGGGCTTTTTTTTTATATGAGTTTCGTATGATTTGATAGCCTACGCGTAATTCCACAGATTTCAATCAAAACGTCATATGGTGTCAAGCAACAGAGTAATTGTCTTCCTTTTTAGTATTTGAGAAAAGCTATTGACAAATGTTACACTCGTACAGAGTAATTGGTCGTGTCAAATGACACCCTCATTATATTCCCATCACACAACCACCGGAAAATGTGACTTAATAATATGACATGACTTTAGGCTTGTGAATTTGCACATCTTTGCGTGCACGGCTGATGGAGCAAGCTGATAAGGAGATATACAGTGTATTGCTGTATATGTGGGGGGAAACTGTGGGTCGGTTTGACTCGGTTTTTAGATAAAATTGGAATCATAATCGAAATTGTATATTTCCGGGATATCAACAAATTATGTGTTTGATCCTACATATTAGTTGTGTAAACTTATTTCTTTTTCTCTAACCAGGATTTACATCATGTTATTCTTCCGGCAGTTGCCTTTACAATGTATTTATATACTTAATTTTACTACTTCAACTGAAGTGATACAATAGACTATTAGTACTGATATTTGTAGGGGTGAGCAAAATCGAACTAGAACCGAAAAATCGAACTGAATAGTGTAATTTCGGTTCAATTCTATTTTTTTAGAAATTTCGGTCTATTCGGTTTTTCGATCCGGATTGAATTAAAATTCGGTTCAGTCCGGTCCGTAATAAAAATATTTGGTCTGGACTGAATAGACCGAATTATATATTATTTATTTTTATTATATATATAATATATATTTATATAATATATATTCAATAAATGCAATTTTGCATTAATTGTTGCATTATTGATTTATTAATTGGCCTAAATATGAATCTATTTTTATTTATTTATATATTTTTATTCATATTCTCTTAAAAATTCACCTTATTTAATTTTCCAATTTTTTTAAAAAAATATGAACCGAACGGACCGAACCGAAATATTTTGGTTTGGTCAGGTCAGGTCCGTAATAAAATTTCGGTTCGGTTCGATACCAAAAATATTGACTATTCAGTTCTCGGTCTATTCGGTTCGGTCCAGTTCTTGACCCAACCGACGGAATGATCAAATCTAGATATTTGCATAACATCATCCTGTGATTACATGCATTAACACAATTATGTTAGGCCAAAAATTTAAATTTATATATTTAATTATTTACTTATATATATAATATATTTATATATATATATATATAAATTTAAACATTATATATAATAAATTTAATAATTTTAATAATCGGTTCGGTTCGGTTTAAACCTATAACCGAAACCGGAACAGATCAAACGGTTTGGTTTTTAATTTTTCGGTTCGGTTTTATACGGATCGGTTTTGATCGATTTTTACCGATTTTGATTCGGTTTTAGTTTTATTTCGGTTTTTTCTCTGCCCCACTGTATATCTGCCAAAAGTTCTTTACCACTTCCACGCAGGACAATCTTTTCATATTTCAATTTTTTACTTTCGAGATTTGCAATTTAAATCATCATATCTTTATCGTTTGAGCACTTGAATTAAAGCTCACAAGGGAGAACAAAGTCCAAACATAACATGACAATTTGGGGTTTACTACCAACAATTTTAACAATATTTCTTGTAAAAGAGATCAGGCTGACTAAATCATGCAATTCACTTGTGTACTCTACATCCTTATTTTGTGTTTTGTAGTTTTTAATTGGTCACATTTGCATGCACTTACCTAGATTTTTCGTTCGCAATGGTATGGGTGAACATATAAGCGAAGGTCCGGAAGGACCGAAGAAGTGAAGACAGAGGATATGAGAAAGAAGATAGTAATGTTGAGCCACATGAAAACACAACTAGCTTGAATGAGTAATACATTGAGAAATGGCAGGAAAGTTGAATAATGAAGAAAGTGAAAACAAAGGATATATTAATCAATATGAAAATCCACAAGCACGACTTGTAAACTTGTGTCAAGAATTAAGCTTCTCTTTTTCGACTCCAGTTGAGAAATGGGTTCGATCGGTTCTGTTCTTACCTATGGACTATGGCACTTATAACTGGTTGAACTCTTTGCCTTGACGCAGACCTAGATATTGAGAGAGTTGAAGAATAGTTTGCAGGAGGTTTTTTAGATATGTGGTTCCAACATGCTCCAAACTCGGGACTCAAGAGTGAAGCAAATTTTAAGTATGCAAGTTGCAACATCCTTTCTGTTCTTTGTTCTGTATCTGTATCAGCAATTTTTTTTATAATTTCGACAATGTAACAGGGAAGAAGCGAAGAACTGTTAGAAAATGGAAAGTTTAAGACATATTTTATATATGTTCTTGATGTAATTTCCGGAAACTAACTATTGACAGTTGTTCCTTGCTACAAGGACTTAAACTTTCATGTTTGGATATATATACAGAAAAAAAATGTTGGAGATAGAAATATAGTGACAAGTTACAATTTTGAGAAAACCCTAGCAGCCATATTATGTATCTTCCACATTCATATTATCAGATTATACATAGGTTTTCTGGGTGAACTGAGGTGCAGGTCGCTGTTGAGTGCTACGTATCTGTGGACGAAGTACTCTGTGTTGTTTTATCCTAGAAGTGATATTGCTGCGACCCAACACAACATAGTGGGGCAATAATCTCTTCAAGAGAAGTCAAGACTTCTTGCAAGGTTTAGCGACTCAACAGTTGTTTTGGTTCTATCAGTGTATGCTTAAAGCTTCTGTTAGAGCTAAGTATTCTATATTTTCTCTTGTCTTTGCAGTTACTAATTTATATATATTATTTTTACCTTCGTGCTTTGTTTTGTTAATTGGTTTAATCTGTCTGTTCTTGTTAAATTATTTATATAACTACCCCATTGTTGTGTTTAGTTTTTAATTACTCCCAACAATTTTGAAGAGATTATCTGTGTTATGTATTGAAATTAACAAGATGGTTAACGAAACTGAAACTCCTGTTGTTGGTGTTACTAGTTTTGGGTCTGGGGTTACTGCTACTGCCATTAATTGGGCTACGTACCGTTTCCCACAACCAATTGATATGTCTGGTATGCCTGATAAGTTCAGCGGTGGAGCTGGCTTTTCTCGTTGGCAGAAAAAGATGAAGTTGTGGTTAACGGTTAAGGGTCTATGGCCGGTGGTGCAGTATGATCCTTTTGTTGTGAATCAAGAGAAGACTGATTCTGTTAAGGTTTATGCTTTGTGGGATGAAAAGGGTGGAATGGAAAGGGCTGCCATTTTGGCAGCTTTAGCGAATACTCTGTTCGATATTTATTCATCGGATGCCTTCACTGCTAAACTCTTATGGGAGAAGCTGGACCAAATCCACAATACTGACTCTCAGGGTCTGAAAAAATATAGTGTGGCAAGGTTCCTTGATTTTAAACTGGAGGATACTAAATCCATGACGGAACAAGTGCATGAGTTTGAGATGTTAGTACATGCTTTGAAGGAGTCTGAAATGGACCTTCCTGAGAAGTTTCAGGTTATGTCGGTGATTGAAAAGCTCTCGAAGTCTTGGAAAGAGTTTGCTCTCTCCCTGAAAAGACAGAAAGGAGAGATCACCTGGACTAACCTGATGTTGGACATCTCTGTGCAGGAGCAACACAAGTCCAAACACAGACATGTGATGCCTGCTCAACATGGGAGTTCGAAGGTGAACGTAGTGATTGTAGGACAGAAAAGAAAATCTGTCACTAAGAAGGAAAACACGAAGCCTAAAAATGACAAGAACAAGGCTAAGAAACCAAAGGCAAACAAATCATGTTGGTCTTGTGGACAGGTTGTTCACTGGAGCAAGGATTGTTCTGCTAAGAAAGAGAAGAAACATAATGTGGTAGCACAAGCTAATACTGTGTTTGGAACCACTGGCGGGCATGTGGTTAACATGGTTGTTGGTGAGGATATTGCTTCTGAAACCAATGACGGGTATGTTACCTACAACCCTACACTACTTTCCACTTATCTATCAAATGAATGGTTGATTGATACTGGAGCTAATGTACATATTTGTACTGATATTACTCTGTTTGTATCTTTTCAACAGATTTAAGGCATGATAGTGACGATGAGGAATGCTAGTGATGCTTAAGTACTTGGAGTAGGAAACATGGACCTAAAGCTTGCTTCTAGGCGTGTTCTATCCCTTACTAGAGTGCATCATATTCCTGACATTCGTAGAAACATAATAAGTGGAAGCTGTTTAGTTAGAAATGATTTCGAACTTTCTTTAAAGTGTAATAAAGTAGTCATTACACATACTGGTTTATTTTTTGGCAAAGGTTACTTGTCTGATGGATTATTTTTAATAAATGTGGAGCCTGTTTTGGGCAGTTTTATTAATTGTTGTTCCTTCTGTGAATTGTGTTGAATCATCCGATTTATGGCACTCACGTCTTGGTCATCTAAATTTTGGTGCTCTAAAGAATATGATGAATTTAGAGTTGATTCCAAAGCATGCCATTGAAAAGAAATCTAAATGTCAAGTATGTGTGACTGCTAAACTAACTAGGAAACCCTTTCATAATATTGTTAGGGATTCAGATGTTTTAGAATTAGTTCACACAGACATATGTGAATTCAGTGGTGTTTTAACTAAGGATAATAAAAGATATTTCATTTCCTTTATAGACGATTGTAATAGATATTGCCATGTTTATTTGATTTAACATAAAGATGAAGCACTTCATAAATTCATTATGTATAAAAATAAAGTTGTGACACAAATTGGTAAAGTACTTAAACGTTTGAGATCTGATAAAGGTGGAGAGTATATGGGTACGTCATTTAATGAATTTTGCAAAAACAATGGTATAGTTCATGAGGTGACTCCACCATACACTCCTAAGTCTAATGGGGTGGCAAAATGAAAGAACATAACTTTTAAAGATATGATTAACAGTATGCTTATTAATTCTGGGTTGCCTAAGTACATGTGGGGAGAAGCTCTGAATACAGCTTGCCATATTCTGAATAGAGTCCCTCTGAAACGTAGGACAAGACACCTTATGAATTATGGAAAGGCAAGAAGACTAGTTTAAAGTATCTTCGTGTGTGGGGCTGCCTTACAAAGGTACTTGTCCCTGAACACAAGAGAAAGAAACTGGGACCGAAAACTGTTGAGTACATCTTTCTGGGCCATATTGAAACACTACCACTATGAGATTTTTAGTGTTAAAATCTGACATAGATGGTATAGTGGCAAACACTATAGTTGAATTTCGTGATGCAACATTCTTTGAGAATGTGTTCCCTATGAAGACTGGTATACCTCAGGGTATTTCTGATGATGATCTCACTCGCACATCGATTTCCATTCATGATCATGAGAAAAGGAAGACAAATATGGGGGCGTATCCTACTAGTAGCTCTACTCCTAACGAAGTAGAGGAACCTAGAATGAGTAATCATGCAAAGGTGGTTAAGGACTTTGGAAGTGATTTTATCAATTACAATGTCGAGAACGAACCTTTAAATTTTCGGCAGGCCATGGACTCTTCAGAGTCAAGGCATTGGAAAGGCAATGTAAAGAGTAAGATCGACTCTATTGTTTCTAATGGAACATGGGAGTTAGTTGATCTCCCTCCTGGGTGTACTACTATAGGATGTAAATGGATCTTCAAAAGAAAGATGAACCCGGATGGCTCAATAGATAAGTATAAGGCTAGGCTGGTAGCTAAGGGTTTTAGGCAAATGGAAGGCATTGACTATTTTGACACATACTCTCATGTTGCAAGAATGACAACAATTCGAATGCTTATAGCATTATCTTCCGTACATGGTCTTATCATCCATCAAATGGATGTAAAGACAGCTTTTCTTCATGATCTTGAAGAAGAGATTTATATGGATCATCCTGAGGGATTTATTGCTTCTGGCAACGAGATGAAAGTTTGTAAATTAATCAAATCTATCTATGGCTTGAAACAAGCTCCTAGAGACTCACACAAATAGTTTGATGAGACTGTTTTGACTTCGAATTTTTTGGTTAATGAAAGTGACAAGTGTGTCTACTATAAGATTAAAGGAAATGATAAAGTGATTTTGTGCCTGTATATGGATGATATACTGTTGTTTGGAACCAATATTGAGATTATTAACGAGACAAAAAGCTTCTTGAAAAGGCACTTTGAAATGAAGGATACGGATGCGGCTAATATGATTCTTGGTATCAAGCTGACTCAGTCAGATGATGGAATAACCTTGTCACAATATCATTATATTGAGAAATCTATACTTGAGAAGTATGGTTATTCAAATTGTAGAATCGCAAGCACGCCATATGATTCAAAAGTTGCTCTTGTCAAGAATAAGTCAGGAGTTCATGTGTCTCAGTTAAGATATTCTCAGATTATTGGGAGTTTGCAATATCTTGCTAATGGTACTAGACTAGATATTTCATATTATGTGTCTAAGTTAGCTAGATATACAAACTGTCCAAACAAGACTCATTGGGATGCTCTTGATAGAGTGCTTAGATATCTCGAAGGCACCATCTACCTTGGTTTGCATTACAGGAGGTTTCCTGGAGTGCTAGAGGGATATAGTGATGCAAGTTGGATAATTAAGAAATCTGGTTCTAATGGAGTGACTGGATATGTGTTTACCCTTGCGGGTGGAGCTATATCCTGGAAGTCTGCAAGACAGACTATTGCAACTCGGTCTACCTTTGAGGCTGAGTTGTGTGCATTAGATGCCACGGGGACGGAGGCTGAATGGTTGCATGGACTTATGTATGTGATTCCTGTAGTAAGCCATCTGCTTCTTACTCTTGCTGTTCATTGTGATAGTCGTACAACTATCGACAAGATAAATAGTAAGAAGTATAATGTGAAAATAAAGAGACACGTCCAAGTTAGACTAAAGTCTATAAGGGGTTTGGTGTCTGACAGGATCATTGTTATTGAGTTTATTGGAACTCAAGACAACATGGCTGATCCTTTGACTAAGGGACTTGAGCATGCTGTTGTCCTTAAGTCGAGGTTGGGGATGAGACTGACAACCCAGTTTGAGTCATCAACAGCGGGAACCTAATACACCTGAGAGGAGATCCCTCGAAGTGTATTCAATGTGGTAATTACAAGTTGTAAGGATGATTCAGTAGTACATCTACTACATATATCTAGATACTCGTATCTAAGTCTTTCCCCTGTAAACCTCAAGAGGTGCTGTAACTGCTAGTTAGCAAGAGTTTTAAGAACTCTGAATGAGGTCAAGTCGTGAGACGAGATGTTGGCAGTACATCTTTGGAGATGCCCAGCTAAGTGAATGTTATTGTGAGGTCACAATTAGAGGGTAGGGTTATTCCTCGAAGCATTCGACGAAGAGGATCGAGACATGATCATTAACGTCTCAAAGCCGTAGATCGGCACCATAGCCTTTGACTTGTCGTCGTCGTCTATTGAGTGTGGTTACACAAAAACGGATAAAGATTCAAGGTGAAACATTCCATCTATATCCGGTAGCCATCGAAGTAGAGGACTTATGAGGGTTCAAACCTTGACCGGTACCAACTCTTAAAAGCAAGTCATGAGTAGAACCTGATATGCATTTCTGTATGGATTTATGGGGAATTGTTAGAAAATGGAAAGTTTAAGACATATTATATATATGTTCTTGATGTAATTTCCGGAAACTAACTATTGGAAGTTGTTCCTTGCTATAAGGACTTAAACTTTCATGTTTGGATCTAAGACATTTTCTTAATGTAATTCATAAATAAATTGAGTAGAAGTTGCTAGCTTGAAATGGGTTAAATGTGATTGTCCCACATAGAGAATGTAATATGGGTGAGGGTGCTTTATATGCATATATGTGCAAGAGTAGTGTCAACTACTAAGGCATGTGAGTGTGCATGGTGTACTAGTGTGCCCTCGAGCGCATACACACTCGCGCGCCACCGCCTCGCCTCGCCACGCCACGCCTCGGGTCAGGTCGGGTCGGGTAGGGTCGAAGGGCGATTTGGACGAATGTCTCGGCGTCTTGCGTATATGAGGCGACCTGGGCGAGGAGTTTTATTACATGATTAATTAATTTAATTATGACTTTAAATATTATTTTAATATGAATATTGAGTCAGTGTGTAACTTATCAGAGTTGAGTGAGCTGGGTCAGAGTTTATTAAACTTTGATGGACTAGCTCATCAGAGTTTTCAGAATTTATGCAAACTCTAATCAGAGTATAGACTGAGTTGGGTCAGAGTTTATCAGTAAACTCTGATGGACTAACTCATTGATAAACTCTGATGGAAGAGGTTGGGTTAGAGTTTATAAACTCTGACCTAGAAGGCTGTGTCAGAGTTTAACAGACAGTAAACTCTGATGGACTGGCAGAGGTTATAAACTCTGATGGAAATTCTGTTGGTCAGAGTTTAGCAGATAAACTCTGATAAAGGTGGTCAGAGTTTATAAGCTCTGATGGGCCTAATCAAACTTTAGTTAAACTCTGATGACTGTTACTGATTCTGATATATATTCTATTAAATGATTTTTAAGTCAGAATAATTATTTTAATTAATGTTTTATCTGTTGTTACGTTTTATTGTATTATATATACAGAAAAAAACGTTGGAGATAGAAATATAGTGACAAGTTACAATTTTGAGAAAACCCTAGCAGCCATACTCTGTATCTTCCACATTCATATTATACAGATTATACATAGGTTTTCTGGGCGAACTGAGGTGCAGGTCGCTGTTGAGTGCTACGTATCTGTGGACGAAGTACTATGTGTTGTTTTATCCTAGAAGTGATATTGCTGCGACCCAACACAGCGTAGTGGGGCAATAATCTCTTCAAGAACATTCAAGACTTCTTGCAAGGTTTGGCGACTCAGCAGTTGTTTTAGTTCTATCAGTGTATGCTTAAAGCTTCTGTTAGAGCTAAGTATTCTATATTTTCTCTTGTCTTTGCAGTTACTGATTTATATATATTGTTTTTACCTTCGTGCTTTATATTGTTAATTGGTTTAATCTGTCTGTTCTTGTTAAATTATTTATATAACTGTCACATTGTTGTGTTTAGTTTTTAATTACTCCCAACAAGAACAAGATGACATTTTGTTTGTCTTTTATCTATATTTGTGATACTTAGTTGGGATTTTACAAACTTGAGAAATACACTGTTAGAATAATATAAGATCCTGGTAAGTCAGTTTCTTAACACCTCACCAGAATCTTATGAAGAAATTTTAGGTTCATAACTTCAATTTTTAAAAAGGACTGTTTGGCCGAGTGGTCTAAAGCGCGAGATTTAGGCTATGGTCTGAAAGGGCGTGGGTTCAAATCCCACTACTGTCATTACCTTTTTATTTCTTTTAATCCTCAAGGGGAGCTGTCTCATGGCTCATGCACAAGGAAGCAGTTGCAAGCTGTTCAGAAGAGTAGCTTGCTTGATATTCCACTAACAGCCCCATGAAAAAAAAATTAGGTGCTCAATTCTGAATAAACCCATGTTCTTGCGAATCTGAATTATCATCTATCGCCATATGGATGCTTCATCCTTGCCAACGACGTAGAGTGTTTACCACAAAGATCATCTACTTTGATTAATCAGGAGATTACACTTCTGAACAGCTCCACAGTTATCCGGCCATAAGCGTTGTCTACATTCTACACTCTGAATTGGTCGATTTCAATCAATTTCTCGACTACACATGCCTTCAATTTATTTACAAGAGTTCTAAAAACCAAAGAACTACAGTTGTGGCGTTATCAGTGACCTTCGTCACTAAAACTATTAATGAAATCCTTGACCACACACAAAAGTTATATGCAGAGAGTAGCATAAAGTTTGGTGTAAAAAACCTTGTTATTGTTATATTATCATTACAGTTTAATGTGTTCTAAATCGTTATCCTTCTAATATATCGTGTACAATTCACAAATATGTGCATCAGAAAAGATTCTATAACAAAATTCAATTAGATAAGAACGATAAACCAAATATTCAAAGAATTACCTAATATAAACGGGTTGAATGCGAAAATATATAATAAAATTACTATTTTATAGGATTGTGGACTTCTGGTGAGGCTTGTACCAATGGTGAGGCTTAAACTGCATTAGTACAGCTTGCCCTTATATTTGAAACTCGCAAACAAAGCCTCATAACAGTGCCAAAGATGAAATTGTGTACGGGAGTAGGAAAAAAGATTGATAAAAAGATGTAAAATAACATTCCAAAGAGGGCAAATGGGTCCCCAAGGAATGCCACAATACTCTGCTGACTGTCATTATAACAGAACAAACAACTTAGTCTTAGGTGATACAATTAGACATCCAAGAATCGGAACTGACACTAGGGAGCAAATTATGAATTCATGTTCGAATTCAGCATGCATAAACACTATTAAAAGTAACTATTATAACTTTGTAAATTTGGATGCTTAGTGCAACCATCTGATCCTGGACATAACTTACAACCGCCTATTTCTCTTTGGTGTATTGTCGCACTGCAAATGCTAAGCCCAAGATCAAGATAGGGACAAGAAACTGTAAAATCTTGATCACAAACTCCGGGGTCTTGTCAGGATTGTAGTGAGCTTGCTGTGGTGCAACATAAGCGCGTTTCTGGGGAACAGTTGAGGAGTCTATCTCGCCAATGTAGTACTTGCCCATCATCTCTCTAGCATTATCACTGTGACCAGTGTCTTCGAAATCATCTGTTGCGTCTTTCCCTACAGAATTTAAGACAAGGTTAAGAACGCCGCCTCGCATAAGCTGCAAATTTGTAAAGATGGAGAGTGGAAAAGATCCAAACTTCAGCCAGAAAACAACAAAATAGAGAAACATATCAAAGTATTACCAGTTGCTGCTAACAGCACTTCATCACCTCCAGGGTGATCATCCATGAATGGAGTGACATTGTACACCTGCAATAGTGATAATCATTTTGAGTCTGTGACGAATAAGGTTGATAAAGTATCTGCAACTCCAAAAATCAAACAAAAAACTCGAATTATTAACTACATTTAACAGTAGAATTCTGTCATTAAATGTATCATGTATCATCCGCTGATCAATTGTTGCAACTCTCTGCAATAACATCTTCACTTGAGAGCAGCAATTAGCTTTATAAGGGATTCAGTAGGAAGTAATTACTTTGAACTGTCACTGTGTCACTGCATACAATGCCAAGTGACAATAGAAAAGTGGGAGACCTTATTAGAAATTCTAGACAACTGATGTTGTCGTTGAAAGGAAAGTCTTACATGGGATGTAAATATTTGGAATTAAAGCAAAGTCTAGTATGCTAAACATTAAAACTATGTTGAAAATATCAAGCTTCTTCTATTTGGGGATTTTATATTATTATAGAGGGCTACTTGTGGGAAAAGGGGTCACTGAGTAAATTAATAAGCATTCCGACATCTGAGGGATAAGCTAATCAACTTCTTACAATAATGGGTTTTCCTATATAAACGTACCTAATATGAAACAAAGATTGAAATTTAATCATATTGAACAGCAAACTTTCAGTTTTTCCATCACTGTACAAAAATTACCGACTGCAATAACAGCCGATTATTACTTCAAATACGATAAAAATAAAAACATTCTAGATATTGCAAAAGTTGTAATGGGAAACGATAGAAAAATGTGTCAATAAATATATTTACTGCCATTTGAGCCCCCAACTTAAAAACAACTAAACAATTTTTAAAATTCAACTAAATACTCTTGATATCAGTAAAAATCTTAACAAATACATAACTAAGAACTAAGCTCATCCTGTAAAGACAGTTGATACATGAAACAGAAAAGACTCAGCTAACAATGAAATTAAGATAAAGAGTAATTAAAAAGAAGACAAAACCTTAAAAAAACAATAGATCATCAAGAAAATCAAGCAATATTAAAAAAGCTGAAAACTTGCATCCTGTAATAAACAAAGATCTGACCTTTCCAGCAATGATAAGCCAGCAATCCTTAGTTTTGTTGTGGATTGCCACGTCCTCAAATTTGTGTGTCTTGGGATCTGAAGCCATTTTTTCAGCTGCTACTGCACCACCAGTCAACAAGATTCAATTAGAGACACAAAGACCCCCTAATCTATCCTCCACACACCTGTATAGAGAGAGAGAGAGAGAGAGAGAGAGAGAGAGAGAGAGAGAACTTACGAGGGCTTTGTGATAATCGAGATTTATATCTCTCTCTGTCTTAAAAGTTTTAGAGACAGAGAGAAAGGAGAGGCATCAACAGCGTAATCTCAAAGGGGCTTTATAGTTGTCTAAATTTTACACAAGTCTGATGAATTTTGATATCATTCTTTTATTTTGTATAATTACTAAACAGACCCTTAGTAGTTTCTATAATTACAATACTATCTATGCCTTAATTTAAGATCGCATGTTTAACACATTCCCTTGGTTTTTACTACCAAGCCTAACGGCTGCCGCGCCTCCTACACCAAACCCGTTTATATTTACATAACATTTTTCATTTCAAACAAATTAATTTCGAATACTCCCGGCGTCTATAATTATTTTTGATCTTACGTGTAAAAATGTATGAATGCATATACTAGTTACTCAGGGAGACTCAGATCGATGTGTATTTTTTTCTCTCTAATAAATGTATTAATTATCTATCTGTCTTCCAAAAGGAGTAGTCCGGTAGATTACCATTTTAGTGGCTCTGCCTGGCGTGCTGCACCATGATTTAAATGGTCAAATAAATAACTCCAACAAACAACCAACGCTCACCCAACTACTACTCGGGTTTTATATTTTTAATAATTTTGTAAAATATATTTTTTTTTATTCAAAAAATATTAAATAAAATATATAATCTTAAATTTTGTTTTTATGAAGAATTACCCCACATTAATGCGGGATTTTAAATCTCGGATTATGAAATACCTCACCCATAAACAGGTAAATCCAGACTCAACAATTAAGGGTAAGCATGTCAAGCGTCTTTCATTGGTCCGCAGAATAGTTCTCACTTGTTTTTACCAACTGAGTTCAAGCCGTGAGCTATCTTAAATCTTGAGTTGCATCACTTGCATGTTATCGTCTAACACAATATTTACTAGTAAATACTAATAATACTTCCATTTTATTTTTTAATTCAATAAATGAAGATTAATTTAATCCATATACGAGTAGTACTGTTTTTTGTTTTTCATTAAAAAATTAATTTGCAATTTTTAAGTGACATAAAATATTTATAATTTTTATTATACTTTAAGATAGAATATTCCAAAATGTCTGCTCAATTAAATGAAAAGATAGATTATAGAATATATTGGTTTTAAAAATGAGAAACACGACTCGCACTCTATTATTGACCATGACATTTTATAATTTTATACGTAATTCTCAGTGGAAGAGGCATCAGCAATCCTTGAAAACTTGACCATCAAAGTGCAAACAAATATATAAATCCTTCATTAATTATCAAATCTACCAATTATAATAATTCTTTCTTTTTTCTAATTTGACTTTCCTCGCTGGACTATGCCGGTGTGCATCCGTTGTTTTTAAGTTATTTTAAAGGACTGGACCATAAGTTTGTATGGTTAGCTTTTGTGTCCGTTTATTTTATCTTATAATTAATTTACAAGTTAAAAATTATATATATACTTTAATTTATAAATTAAAAATAAGGAATTCAAACAGAATCTTTATATTATTCAGGATGGCGCGAGTAGCGCGGGGTGAGCGACCGTGCATGATCCCGAAAATTTGGGCCTTATATATATTTATAGATATTTGTAACAAAAAAATTATGATTTATTAATAAACTTGAAAAATATTGACAATATTATAATTAAAATCAAATTTGTTAGACTTTATTTTTTATTTAAAATATCTTTTGATAGTTTTTTTTATTTTAAAAAATATAGGTTAATAATTTTAATGTATATTGAAACATATAAAAATCCCAATTTTAAAATTTTGCACAGGGTCCCAAAAATATTTGTTATGCCCCTGATATTACTCTTAATTTTCTTCTCATTTTGGGTTGATAGTTAAAATAATTATAGGAATTATTCATTTTAGTTTGCAAAAATGATCTATTTTTGTGGCATAGAGATATAAGCCTATAATTCAGGTAAAGCATGACAAGAATGAAGCTTTCTTTTACCTAGATATTAGGTTTTGACAGCTTCTTGCATATAGTAATGTAGGTTTGAAAATGTAGAGCTTGAGGTCTAATATTATAGGGTTTTGATGTAATTTTTTTTTGTCAGTAGAAACTTCCACATAATTGATATAACTTTTAAATATTAACATTTAAAAGACTTTTATTATTATGAGGATTTGAATTTTAATATTTGAATATAAGACATTTGTTTTACTATAATTCATAAAAAATGGAGAGGGAGTTGTTAACTTGAATTGAGTTATGTGATTCCTACCTTTTTGAAAGAAATTGCTTCAAAGGCCACGAAATTTATCAGTAACACTAACAAAAACAGTGGAGAGAGTTGATTCATCAGACAAACAGGGCCCAACAAACTAGGCCTAAAACAATCAGATACTACCCCAACGAAAGCAAGCAATCAAAAGGCCGACGGCCAGTCCTTTGAAAAAGTTTTACTGCTTGCAGTGTTTGATGATATAGATATATTAAAGTCGTGTTGAATTTTGTCATTTGCATATCCGTGATAAATAAAATCATAATAGTAGTACTTTTGTAAGTCATAATAATTCCACTTGATTTTTATTTTTATTTTGATTTTTTTATCTTGATTGATGTTATCTATATTATCTATACTATATTATTATAACAATTAAGAGTTTTGGTACGGTACATTCTATATTTTTAAATACAGTCCTTGTTAGACAACCCCCTCTTCCATCTCTTCTCTCTTTTCTTCAAACCCTAATTTCAATTAAACTCTTTTTTCTATACTAGGATTTTAGTTTAAATCACAATTTATTATATAAATAATATATTCTTTTATTAAATCTGAAATTTGTAAACTTTCTAAATCTTCATATCTGCTTTCTTATTTTTCAGATTTGATTCATATCATCTATATTTGTTTTACATCTTTCAGATCTGATTTTTTGAACGATTTTAGTGTCATATGTGATGACTTTTCGTACCTATACTGGGAATGACCATTTTTATGGCGTTTTGACCATATCTGTGGTAGTTATATGTCGTTTATGACGATTTTGTGTCATATTAGATGGCTTTTATTATGAATTGAGAGTTTTATGTTATAATTTTATACTATATATTTTGTTATACGTTCATCAACTTATTTGTCTTTGTTGGTTTGTTTTTAATTTTTCAGATTTAATTGGATGAGTTATTGCGTGTAGATGGAAGATGAATGGAAGCAGGATTTTGATACTCACTTGAATGAGAAGAAGGGTAAAGAGAAGGTGGATGAAGACGGAAATTTGAATTTAATGGCGGAAGCAGCAAAACGAAACTAGTTTTTTAACATTGGGAACTCACAAACCTTCAACAATTTTCAATTTGTGTTAGGAGTCAATATGTACATTGTTTTTTATGATCGTTTCAGACCACTCTTTTTCCTTTTTGAGATTTTTTCTCATAGGGTTTTACTCTTATGAGGTTTTAACGAGTCCCGTTTTTGTTGGATATAAAGATTTTTTTATTATCTAAACTTACATGAGAATCTCTTTTTTATGAGTCGTTTTGTAACAGCCCGCCCTTTTCGGGCTTTTAATCTTACAAAATTTAAAACAATTATATTTATTCCAAATCTCTATTACAAAGCTAACTATTACAAAAGCGCAGCTAACAATGATGAATCAACAACCAATCTACTCCAAATCTAAGATCCTCGAAATCCGATACACTTCATCTTCCTCTTACATCAAACCTGAAAATTGTAAGTAATGAGCTACACAGCCCAGCAAGAAAACAATTCGAACTAACTAGTGGATCAAGTAAGTTTATGAATTTTCATAATTTTCAGAGTTCAAAGATCATAATTTCGTAATTCAAATCTCAGTACATATAAATTAATTCCACAGTTCGCTAAGGTCACAAATACCCGGTGACACGGTATCATAGGTTCATAATTGTCAATAATGCGCCCCCTACTAAGGTATCATAAATTGTGCAAAGCACGCCCTAGTAAGGTATCGCTAGTTCCGGAACTATACGCAATTACTAACGGGTTCAAATGTCAAAGCTAGCTGGGAATTTCTTCTATCTAAAATAGCATTCTTGATCCAAATTTCACAACAAAATATTATAAATATAAAGCATTTAAAATAATCCAGGAAGTACGAAAAGTTAACTTACCTTAACGACGATAAAAACTTAATCGACTGGCACAAATAATCCTAAAATTATTTAAAATAAATTCACATTAGCATTGTCCAGGAACAAGTCGGTATATTTTAGTACGACTCATTGACATATCAAGTAAATAAATAAACATTAATATAAAATTTAATGTGTACGTATACATGCAATCACATTTATTTGTACCACATATAAAACCACATAGAAATTAGAATCATATCATTTAACACACGTATATCCTAGTCAAAAGATAAACCATGAGTAAAACATATCTTTCTTAAATTTATTTAGATTAAAAGTACATAATAAAAACACTTTAGAGAACTCATTTCTCAATACTAATGACTCTCAAATTCATGTACATTTACCGAGAAGAAATCATTTAAAAAAAATAATTCGCACACAAAGAAGTCTAGCTATGGAGTTTAAGACGTACCTGTTGCAAGTTTTGTTTAAAAGATACAGTAAAATAAAAGCACGCAGCCACGCAAGTATACATATAGATGAGGGTTTAACACTCCAATATAGTTACGTAACAATTAAAAGAATACTAATCCTATATTGATAATGCTAATCTTTCTAATTAAATCTTTATCTGTATTAAAAAATTCTTATCCTCTTATACGTAGACAAATTTCATAGTTGTCTTAATATAATAAAACTTTAATTATTATAAAAAAATAACATATATTACATGTTTGACCCATGGATTGGTACGGTACTGGGCCATGGGTCTAACAATATACATGTTTATATTAAATATAATTTTATTTATTATAACATGAGCTCCAAATATATACATATTTATATTTACTAAAATTTTATTTTAGACATGTCCAATATATATATATATATATATATATATATATTAAATAGAATAATGTCTACCATACTCAATTTTTATAAGCTAAAATAATATACATATTTATTAAAAATTTATTTATTACATATAATTTTTAATTATTATCAAAATTACTCTTTTAAATAAGGTATTATCACTCACATCGTTAATAAATTTATATAAAATATGAAAATATAGCATGTATATTAACATAAATTATCAGCGCTATAAAATTTTATAATAAATATTAATAAAAATATAATATAAGAAAGTAAAATTATTTAAATATTAGTCATCCGTGCACGGTTATAAACTTGCACATGTATATATTTCGTCAATAACTAAAAAACATATGAGGTCCACTTCTTGAAGAGTGCAGAAAAAAAATATGTTAGAGTACGATTTAAACTTGTGGCAGCCAAAGTTCGATTGGGTGGCCTCCTTGAAATTGTCTCCACTCAATATTTGCTTTCACTCTGCATGGCTACCATTCGTCCTCTCTCCTCTCTTAACACATCTAAATTGGTGTTGGTCATTGGTGAATATTAATTATTTCATTTATTATTTAAATAGTTGAATACCGCCTCCGTTTATTTTTATTTGATGTTTCACTTTTTGCTACACATTTTTAGGAATTAAAGTGTTAAGATTAAAAAAAACTCATTTATCATTAACATTTAAGCGGTTTATACCTGATAAATATTATTTAATAGTTAATCTTAATAGTTATTATACAAAAAATATATAATTATTAGGAATTTAAGAGAATATTTGAAATTTATGAAAGATTTAAGGTCATATAACCCATATTTATTATAAATTTGTGATATAAATATATTGATTATTAATTTTTTAATAATTTTAATTCTCATAAAAAAATTATTGTTATTATCATCATACTCTTTATTAGTTTTATTTTTCAAAATGTATATTCATTATTTTTTACCCATGTCCATCAGTCCATCTCAATCACATAACTCTATTATTCCCCAAACACACAATAAATGAAAACACACGACTCTTAACTAGTCGCAAACAAAACACAAACCACCCCTTCACCGGCGATGACCACCCTTGACAACCACCGCAAAAACACCACCCTCCGCTTCCTCGGTTATCCCAACCCAACCCCAAACAACCCACCTTCCTCCAACTCTTTCGAATTTCAAGAAAGCGACTTGATTTTCTCATCACAAGATAATACAACTATAGACACAATCTCTGTGTCTAACTCTCCCCCTACACCCACTCCCACTCCCACTCCCAATCATATCCCCCGTCAACCCCACCACGGCCTCTCCGCCGCCTTATCTAACGATCACCACCGTCTTCTTCGTCGTAAATCAGCTCTCAATCCTTCTGTTTCAGCTGCCAAAACCATACCCCATCGATCTGAGGGGATCAGTGGTGTTAAATTTCATCAATCTGCTCCGATGAATGTCCCGGTGTGGCCTAAGAAGGAAATGAGGTCCAAGAATTTCGATGAGATTGAGGAGGAGGAAGACGAGATGGTTCCGCCACACGAGATTGTGGCAAGGTCGCACGTCACGTTTTCGGTGTTTGAAGGTGTTGGAAGGACACTAAAAGGGAGAGACTTGAGGCGTGTTCGGAATGCTGTGTTTCAGCAAACAGGTTTTCTTGATTGAATCTAGAGAAATGAGATTCATGGTTAATTGAGTAATCATGTTGTGGGAAATTAAGGCTTTTTCGAGTTTATGTTTAACTTTTCTTTTCTTTCTAATTCACCAGATAGGCTAATGCCATGTTTTAGAATTTGGTTGAAATGAAATTTTTAGCACAGTATCCTTTACTTGTCCTTATGCTCTGCATTTTTATATATTGGAATGCTAGCCAAGTTATCTTACCACTAATAAAGTTCTGTTTTTTTGCTTAAGCACTTGAAGTTATGGTTTCATGTTTACAAGTGATAGTGATGACTAGTGTTCGAGTTTTAACTAGTTATTCATGTATATTGGAGGGAACTGGACACAATATACCTGAGTAGTCATTTGCCTTGTGCATCCATCCATTAGAATGCTAGTTAGTCTATGTTAGGATTAATAAAGGTTTGTTGTAGATGCTTAAGCACGTTATTACCACTGGCAGGCTAGAACTTTAACGGACCCGAATTAGCAAAACATTAACTATTGTACACCGGACTGTACCTTATTCACTTTTTGATAGGGATTCTAAAAATTCACTATTTTCTTAAAATCAATCCGGGGCTATAAGAAAAAATTCTACTGATTTCTCAAGGCTAGGCTGGGTTGGAACCTAGGCTAGCCCCCTTGATTCCACCACTCATTATTACTTATGATGCTATTGTTTGATAATTGATACGTAATTGTGATTTCTGGTGGTCTATCCTTTTCTTTTACTGTTAGCAATTTTTTCACTTTTTTTTCTAGTTACATTTTTGTTGTTTGCTTTGTGCTTGATGATTTAGTTCCAGCGGAAATATTCTCTCTACTAGTACTCACTATACTTAACTTGGTAGTTTATTTTTAAATTAATTGGATTAGTTCAAGCTTTTCCTGGTGAGCCTCACTTGCACTTGTTCACAAACAGTATTGGAAATATAAAATCTTGGTTAGTCCACCTTATTTTTAACTGGATAACCAAATGCCGACCTTCATGCCTGTGCTGGTCGTAGGTTGTTAATTCCTTGCGCCACTCACAGACACACTTTCCTGCCATTCAGTTCTGTTTATTATCGAAGTGTTGCAGATGTGTAGAAATGTGGGCTCATAACCTAAATCCCTAATATGGAAGCGAACAATAGGTTTTGTTATGATATGTAAACGATTTCTCACAGGTCCACAAAAATAGATCGGTGCCATAGTAATTGGTTGGGTTTTATCACGAAGAAATTAGCATTACTTGGGGAGCTGAGTTTTATCACAAGAAATTAGTATTACTTGGGGAGCTGGGGGACCATGTCAATTGTCTACAGGCTACATGAACACACACCCCAACTCTTCTTCAGTCCAGCAAATTCTGAATAGTGAGTCAGTAAACTGGTGTTTCCATCTGGGAGATTTTATTTCATCAAAGGCCCCAGAGTGAGTATGTTATTGTCACTTAAAACTTAAAAGTGGTCCCTCCCCCCTTTCTTATTGTGGATTCTTTTAGTGATAAATTGGCACAGTTTACCACTTGAGTGGATGGAGCAGATTTATGAAAAGGTCTCCCTTTTTATAGAATCATATATTCAAATGATTGAGATTTGTTTCAACTACTGATTCTTATGCCAATGGAATTTCATCCTTGTGGTCCATGTGTACATTCCACATTTGAGTTCTGTGGTTTACAGCTAATCTTGATTGTTCCAACATCTACTTCAATCATCATCATGATACAAATTTTCAAAGCCTTGCGGGGATAAAAATTTACACTGAGAACTTAGCCCCATACTCCGAAATCAGCCCTACAGGTTTTGACACAGAAAGTGCTGGGCTGACTGCTGAGGCCCGCGTTAGACCCGAGTTTAGTGCAGCATACTGAAAATTAGAATATCGAATACAAAATGGTCATAGTTCTGAGGTATGAATTATAATAAAACTGTTTTTACTATAGTTTGTATCCTCTAACCAGTTTGAGTTTTTGTTACTCGATGATATTTGACAAAGGTACACATTCAACATTAAAGTTTGAGACAATACTTGGCCAACCACGTTTAGGGTGAATATGATGGATCATTCTCCTATTTCTTGAAGAATAGACATAGAGTTAATCTAAAATTGTTATTTGATTCCTATGTTGGTTTGGAATTGAATACTAGATCTTATGAACTTGATGATTTTGGTAGTTGGGTTATATACATACATAAATCATGTGCAGGTCCAAGATTAAAAGTGAGGCCTCTGTTTCATGTGTCAATCGCAGATTGTATTTGATGCTTTGTCTACTGTATATATGTTGTTAGATGAATACTACAACAGCAGTTTTCGGTTGTGGGACTGGGCGTTAGAGCAACCACAATGGGTGCCCATTTAATACCTCGGGACACCAAAAGTGACTTGGCCCTACGAAAGAAGTGTTTATTTGCATTGCATGCTTATGAGAAAACTGGTCAGGGCAACCATGATGGGCAGTGGCCAATTACTCACTTTTCGTTATTCTAATAATTTTTAAACAAATTTTCTCAACCTCTTGTACTTTCCTTATCTGTGAAGGGGACTCATTTGTAAGTGGAAGTGGTCTTGTGCATTGGAGAGGAATGATCATTTTTTTTGCAAGTCCACTTCATGTTTATGTGGCATTAAAAAGGACCCACGTGTAAGTGAATTTGGGCTCTCCCATTAATCCTTTATACGACCGAATGATTGCAATCATGGACTAATATTATTGGTATACAAGTCAAGTCTGATCTCTACACCCTGTACTTCTAGCTGTCATTCCATGCCGGAGTAATATCTTACTTCCCCAAATATCTATAAATTGCCTATTATCTCTATTTAGGGGATACTATTTCACTATTCGAGTCCCGGGTTCTAACATGGTTTGCACATTTTTACTGCTCATGCTCTAGTTCGATTAATTACAAAATTTTGTTTTGCCAATCAAACTTTTTGATTAGTTCAACTAAATATTATACGGTAAAGGTTTTAGTTTGCATCTCAAGAAGATAAAATATACTATCGTTAGTGTATTTGCCTGCTAAGTGTAAACTAATTTAATAAAATACTAAAATTTCATCAAGATGTTATATATCGGGCTTTGTGCCTTTTTTTTCCCTCTCTACCAGACAAACGAGCAGCAATACTAAAATCTCATAAGCAGCAATAAAATGTCCATGTAATACTGTAAAATATAATTCGGGTTATATTAAAAATGTTTATATTGGTCAGAATTACATTTTACAGTATTACATGGGCAATTGTTTATATTCTTATCACATGCTGTGGAGAATAAAATCTTTTTATCATAGTCAAAATTGCAAATTCAGAGAAATAATATGTATTTTAAATTCGAAACCATCTCAGACAAGTGGCTGGTGAGTGAGATTGTATCATTCGGCCAAACCGCCAAAGGCTCCAGCTTTTAACTACATTTATTAATCGTACATGATATATTTAAGATGATATATAGCTGCCCACTGCTCAACTCTTGCATGCCCTAACTAATATAAATAACAAGTTTATTAGTAGTTCGGTTGATTACTTTATTACTCTAGTACATAATACTACTCGTATTAAATTAATTAATCCCTTGCTTAGTGGGTGTTTTGAACAGCATACAGTAAACGTGATGGCACCAGAAATTCAATTAGTGGGAGCCAGGCATTATCTAGAGACTAGAATAATTAGTAACTTTATACGAACCAGGGAACTTAGCCGTGTTAGGCACGGCCTTATAAAATATAATTATATATTAAAATTTATATTTTATTATTAATATTAAAATATTATAAATTATATATATATATAATATAGAATAATATTATAATATAAATAATCATATTTATTTTTTCATATTATTGGATACTGTAATTTTATAAATTATTTTAAATTTTAAAAAAAGAAAAAACATGTAACAGAATAAATTATAATTTAAATAAAATATTATAAAATTTAAAATAAATTATATTATATAAACTATAACTATAGTTCCATTAGCCGTCACCATTCTAACAAATTTTAATTAAACAATAATTTAAAAAAAATATATGAATTATTGGTTTAATTTATTTCTAAATTATGTATTTATTTATTTATTTATTATTGTTATAAACACAAATTTAATATATCTATTTATTTTTCTTACATTGTAATTTAATATATTAGATAAACTACAGTTTTGTTAGCGGTCACCCCTCTTACAAATTTCAATTATAAAATAATCTAATAAATTTATTTGAAATTTTTTGGTTTTTTTGGTTTTTTTTTGGACATAAAGTGAAAAATTCATTAAAACATTGGGACCCCGGTCGGACAAACCCTCGAACGGTCAACTACAACCTGAAAGTGAAACAAAAAACGAGCTAAATAAATAATCGTTTTGTTTTCAGATCGCTTAACACATAGAATATTCAAATTCTTTAATCTAAAAAGTATTACAATAACATCTTGAACAATCCAACTTACACCAGCTGTGAAACTAGTAGCATCACAATTGACTTTCATATAAGTGTCATCTGCAGCCCAATGTTCAGAGTTATCAGTTACATCAACTGACATTGGAGGAACAAATACCCTCAAAATATGAACAATTTTTTGTTATGAAAGGTGAGTTATTGCGATATCCTCCACCGTCCCAGATTCGATGCAAGTCTTATAAATCTCCCAAAATATCATATAAATCCTTCTCAGAAAAATTACCGAACCCTGTAACAAGTCATATAAAAACATTAAAAAATAACACACTAACATCCCAAAAAATGGATACGACTAACAATCTTGATTAGATCTCGATTAGATTTCGATTTTATTGAAAAAAACTGAAAAATAGAAGAGAGGATGAGAGAGCGAAAGAGCTTGATCGGTGAAGGAGATGAAGGTCTAAAAAGTGAAGAAGTGGCGGCTAGAAATCTAGATATAAGAGTCGACTCTCAAAACTCTTAAAATACTCCTTCACTCATTTGATCCTCGATATAATTTTTTTTGGTTTAATTTGTATATCACTGCTTATAAATTACATATTTTTTTTATTGTTGTTAACACGAATTTTACACATTTATTTCTTTTTCTCTAGTTATAATTTAATATATTAAATAAATTACGATTTCGTTAACTGTCACTTCACTTAAAATTTTAATTATAAAATAGTCTAATAAAACTTTTTATGAATCATTAGTTTAATTTGTTAATCAATACTTATAAATTATATGATTTTCTTTTATTTATTTTCTATTATTAATATCACAAATTTAACATATTTATTTGTTTTCATTTTAATATAAAAAATTGATAATTAAGCATAAATGATTATAGATAAATTCTAATAAAACTTAATGCAAAATTAAATAAATAAATTATTAAAAGGTGATTAACGAAGGAGATTTTAAAATACCAGAAAAATAAGCATTCATTTTATACTTTTGCAAAAATTAATTTTGAGGTTATTTATTACATTTATAATTTGTGTTATTTCACTATTAATCTGTTGGTATATTGTTAAAAATTATTATAATAATATTATATAAACATGACGATACAAAGAATCGAACCCGAATTTACTATAGCAGGGGACAAACAACATTGTAAGGCGAGCGGCACCAAAGTAAGGAGCTAAGAGGAAGGACAATAGTGTGTTGATTCCCCGTAAATATTATTTCTTGTGTTCCGTAAAAAGTGACGGTTTATAAAAATTAAAAGTCAAACTGATTCAATTTTGACCATTTATTATTAATTATTATTAGAAATAAAATTTATGAAAAATATATCATTAAAAAATATATTACATTAACTATTACATTTAATTTTTATTTTTATAAAAATATAAATCAGTAATATTTAATAAGTGGTCAAAGTTATATAAATTTAACTTCTAATTTTTATAAACCGTAATTTTTTATGGAATGGAGGGAGTAAAAAATAACGAGTTGTACTGATTTAGGTAATTTAATTTGCATGTCAACTCCATCAATTTTTCTTATATTAATTCCTATAATAATAATAATAATAAATTTGAATCTAGTTAGTCTTAAAAAGGAGGAAAGAGAAAAAAAAAGATGTGAAAAAATGGAAGAAAATGATTTTTTAATTCAATAGGATATCTTAGAGGATCCCTATTAATAAGACATGATTAGTAAAATTTAGAATATGACAGTGATTCATTGAATCATAGGACACTTTTGGAGTTTATTTTATATCATATTCCCTATATTTTTGAGTTTAGAAGTTTATTTTGGGATACTGTTTGACTCACTCTAAATAACCAGAAAGCAGGAAAAATATTAAAAAGAGATCTAAAGCTGCCATGTCACCCGCCCATTCCCTGCTATTATATATATATACTAGTCGACTAAGTCACGCTTCGCAGCGACGTTATAATATTTTTATAAATTTGTTAAAAATGATAAGGAATTAATTTTATAATTAAATAAAGGATTACAATACTATATAAATTAGTTAAAATAATATTTTATAAATTGATTAATAAATAAATAATTTTGTATTTCATATATCTGTGTGTAAAAATATATTAATATTATCGAGATAAAATTAAATATTCTTCTATTAACACTGCAATTAAATAAATAACATCATTTATAACTTAACTTTTCAATATTATTTATAAACTAACTTAAAAGTTTATCTTATAGTCTTTATAGTCATTTTTAACTTGGATGTGTACCTAAATACAAAATAAAAAGAAACTTAATTATCTTAAATGCTAATATGTATTAATCAGTGTTAGTTTTTCACAAAATTCAAATGTGAGCTTAATTTTTAAAAATCATAACATAATTGTTAATTTCTAACATTTAACATGCTCTTTCTTATTGACTCATTTTGTTCATAAACATTTTTTCCGGATAATGAGTTGTTTATGATTATTTATTTAAACCTCAAATAGATTTTATAGTGATAAAATATATCATTTATAAATAAAAATAATGATATGTGTATTAAATTCTAATTATTAACATTTATTCCTTATCGAGCCACTCTCTCGTTTGGTCGTCAATTTCTTTTTTTATAATTTTATTCATTTTTTTTTATAGAATAAGTCAACTTATATTATATATATTTTACTTTTACTTAGAAGTCAAGTACTAATTGACTCTTGTTAGAATGCAAATAAGAATTTATATAATTTTTCAATACATAAATTCCAGAAGAATAATGCTAGAGAATCAAAAATCTTTTATAATTTTTTTTTCAAATGACACATGTCTCGTTATGATTGATTGTGAGAATAATTAATAAGATGGACCCTTATACATTTAAATCAGTCACATCAATTAAAATTACTCATCGCCATATGGATCATGCCACATCATTTTGAGAATTTTTTTTGAAAATTTGTTTGATTTCCTAGCATTACTCATTTTAAAAAAATAGTTTGAACGATTTGAGAGCCCCGAGATTCTCCTCTACTATATATATATATAGATAGATATAATAGAATAATAGATAGATAAATATATATAGATAGATAGATACGCTAACGCGACCTTGAAATTAAAATCGAGAATCACAATATAAACAACCAACCAATGGGACTCTAGACTATATAGCATAGTCAATAGTCATAAATTCACAACTAATTCCACACTCCATCACAGTTATATTTTTTTCCTCTCTATTCTTTTTTTTTTTCCCATTCCACACGCACTCTTCATTCTTTGACCTATTTCTTTTTCTCTTGTATGTATTCATTCGTAGCCTGCCGGCGCTAGCCGTCTTCAATTTCCCCAACAAAACTCCATCAATATATATTCATACATTTCTAAACACCTTTCGATCATACTCCTCCTTCATCCTTCATAAAACATTTAGACGTACTCATTTATCCCGCTCGAAATTTATCGAATAATAACATCAATAAACATGATGTTGTTAAGCTTATTTCTTGCGTGTCCCGTTGTGATAATTAGCATCTATTTTCTCCTTCGGCTTGTATCGAAAACATCTCTATTATTCATTGCCAAGAAATGGTGGAGATTACTGGAAGATAGTTGTCATGTGTACCAGTTTTACAAAATTCCAAAATTCAATGATCATATGCAAGAAAATCAACTCTATACAAAAGTCGTCACGTACCTCAATTCGTTACCTACCGTTGAAGATTCAAATTACGCCAATCTTTTCACAGGCAACAAATCTAACGATGTCACTATCGTTCTCGACTCCGATCAAGTTGTTATCGATACTTTCCTCAGCGCCAGAGTCTACTGGATTAATGACAAGTCGAAAACAGGCTCTACTAGTCTAGTTTTGAAGATTCGACGAAGAGATAAACGAAGAATTCTCCGTCCTTACATTCAACATATTCATACTGTATTCGACGAAATTGAGCAGCGAAGAAAAGAGGTGAAATTATATATTAATGCAGAGACTCAGCCAGAGAAGAATGGACGGTGGATATCTGTACCATTTACTCATCCGTCGACGATTGAAACAACTGTGATCGATGTGGATCTAAAAAATAAGGTAAAATCGGATCTCGAATCATTTCTAAAGTCAAAGCAGTACTATCAAAGACTCGGAAGGGTTTGGAAACGGAGTTATCTGCTTTGTGGACCATCAGGGACTGGAAAATCGAGCTTCATCGCTGGAATGGCGAAGTTTCTCAACTACGATATCTACGATATTGATATGCGTAAGGTAACTGATGACTCTGATCTGAAGATGCTTCTGTTGCAAACCACGAATAAGTCAATGATTGTTATCGAAGATCTTGATCGTTTCTTGGTTGAGAAATCAACGGCTGTGACCTTATCTGGAATTCTAAATTTCATGGATGGATTTTTTTCCAGCTGTGGTGAAGAACGCGTGATGGTTTTCACAATGAATGGTAAGGATCGACTTGATCCCGCGGTTTTAAGGCCTGGAAGAATAGATTTTCACATACAATTTCCACTCTGCGATTTCTCTGCTTTTAAAAATCTAGCTAACAGTCATTTAGGCCTTAAGGAGCACAAGCTATTCCCTCAGGTAGAAGAGATTTTTCAAAGCGGTGCGAGTATGAGTCCAGCTGAAATTGGCGAGATCATGATCTCGAATCGTAGCTCACCAACTCGAGCTCTGAAATCGGTGATCACAGCAATGCAAAGTAATATGGCGGCGAGAGTTGTGAATAAAATTCCGACAAGTGCATCAGGTCGGGTTGTTGGCATTGAAGATTCTGGGGAATCAGCTGGATTGTACAGTGAAAGTGTTCATACCGTTAGAGAGTTCAGGAAGTTGTACGGACTGTTTCGATCGAAGAGTAGCAGAAAAGAGTCGGTGGATGTAGATTTACAGGACAAAGATTATCAGAGACAGAGTTCTTAAATTTTAGCACCTGGCATTCTTATTGATTTAATTTCTTGGATAGAAATAGAAAGCAATCCTGTTCAATTTATTTTTATCGCAATTCTTATTACTCGGTAATTAATGTATATTGCACCGGGGAGAATCGAATTTGTAATGTGTAGTGTTCATAGTGAACTTTGTTATCATCAAATTATTTTAAGTTGGGGGAAGGCTAGGCAGTATTTTAAGTTGAGCGAAGACAATAATGAAATTTTGATTAGCATGTCTATGTTGAAAAAACTGCGTGCGATTTTGTCACACTATGATTCCTGTAGAGTGGTACAGAGTATAGACCAATTCATTTGAGGGCCTACAAGTTCATAGTCTACATAAGTATGCTGCTGCTGCTGCTTCTTCGGGGATAACATGCCGTTGCTCGTTTTTCAACCATCTACGTTTCATTTTCGTCCTAACCAAGCAAACACCATTTTTAATGCTATGATAAATGTTGGCGAGGGATTTGATTTGAAGGTCTCGTTTGGTTGCCTCAACTATGTAACTCAGACTTCAATGAACTTGCCCGAGTTACGGTGTTTGGTTGTATGATTTTTAAAATAATCGAAGGAACTTATAGTTTCAAAGATATTTAGGGTTATCGTAAAATATCAGTTACCTAACCCATCCGTGATCACTCACAGTTACATAGTAAAAATATATTCCATCCATTATATTTTGTAAATAATATTTCATAATTAAACTTTTATTTAATTTTAAAATAGTTCATATTATTTTATTTATTTATGTTTAAAGTAAATTATAATACACACATATTTCGTAAACAATAGTGTCAAATATTTATATTTATAATCTTGTATATACAATTTTTAAAATAATTTTAATTAATTTTGTATCAATATGATTATTATCGCCACTAAAAATAAATATAAATATTTGAAATTTCAAATATTTTTATTTCTAATTTTCTATATTTATAAATGTTTTATAAAACAATTTTGTAATAGTTTATAATTAAAATTTTAATTATATTTACAGTAGTTTGTAATTAAATTTTATTTATTCTTATAATAATTTATAATAGATATAATTATTTTAAATTACAACTTTGAATGTTTTAATTTTTAAGTTTTTATTTAATATTTATATAAAAGTTCATAATTAATTTCAACAATATCTTTATATAAATAAAATTTAATAATAATATTATTATTAAAACTGAAATTTCTTAAAAATATGTTAATAATTTAAATAAAAATAACTATGTAACTTGAAGTTAAACTATGATAAATCGAACACGGGTTTGTAATAAGTCTATGAATTTTAGAATCGTAACTCACTTCCTAAGAATTTTAAGTTTTCGTGTAAATATAAATCTGAGGCGGAAGTGTTCGAGAGAGAATGAAGATCTCGGGTTGATAAATGTAATATACTAGAGATAAAGTTAAGAATTATTTGCAAAGCCTATAAATTTTCTAGAAATTATAAAAAATTCTATTTTTTAAATTTCTTTTGCAATTTTACTACTTTCTGAATTTGGTTTTTTATACCAAAAATACTATTTTACAACTAAAAATAATAAAATGTAATTTTTTATATACAATTTGTAACCAAATACAATCGAATGTAACCTTTTTAAAAAAAATTGAAGTTGCTCCTATTTGCATTTGAGATTGATTTTAATTGTATTTAGTTGTAAAATCGTATTTTTTTGTAAAAATTAAAATAAAATGAAATAAATATATTTTACAAATTTTGTTTGTATTTTCCAAAAAAAAATCTAATTTTTAATATATATTTAAATAAAATACATTAAAAGTAGTTAACTATATATATATATATATATATATATATATATATTTGCGAGCCTATAGATTAAATAATTTGAAAATTTAGTTTTCGAAGTTGGTTTATTTATAATTATTATGAATAAACTAAAATAGTTGAAACAGAGCACAACTCAGAAGTACAAAAATAAAAATAAAATGGTAAATAAAGCAACATATTTATCCGCCCCAATTCGGAACGCACTTGGTCCATCAAACATTTTGGTCAAGTATGCACACACAGGTACACACACACACACCTATATAAATCTCAGCTTGAATTACAACACGAATAACATGATGTTTATGCTCAGGCTCCTTCCCCCATTTCAATTCACGAGCTCCTTTCCCGCCGTTATTTCTAGGGTTTCTTTCTCCACCGCCGCATCACAACTCAAGCAAGTCGGCACTCACAACGCCACTTTCCACTGCGACGAGGCCCTTGCGTGTTTCATTCTCCGTCTCACTCATAATTTCTCTGCTGCCAATGTTGTTCGAACTCGTGACCCTCAGGTATCACCTCCGTCCCATTTTACGTGACCCACTTGTATTTTATTTTTTTCACACGTGCATAAAAAAAATCTACGTGTCAATAATATTTATCACATGCATTTGAAATGCGTGAAAAAAATACATGTAAAATAAAAGAAGTGACTCCTCATGATTTTTTTTTTGTAATTAAATATTTTTTTGTATTTTATGATTTTGAGGTGGTTTTGGAATATAATTTGCGGAGATATTTGGCAGGTGTTAGAGAGTCTTGATGCGGTAGTTGACGTGGGAGGTGTTTATGATCCGAGTAGAGATCGTTTCGACCATCATCAAAAAGGTTTTAGTGAGGTTTTTGGTCATGGTTATTCTACTAAACTCAGTAGTGCTGGACTTGTCTATAAGGTTAATCAATTACATCTTCTGTGCTTGTGTAAATTATAAGATGAATATGTGCACCGAGCTTTTCATGAGTTTTAGGACTAGGATAAACGAGGTGCTCATAAGTGCAACGATTAAGGGATTAATTGGTGATACCGAGTTGAACTAGTTTGTTTGCTTTTGTATAGATGACTTGCTATATTATCTAATGCATAAATCTATATCGTCAGCATTACGGGTTGGAGGTAATAGCCAAGAAGATTCAGCTGGATAAAGGGCATCCGGATGTGTATAAGTTATATTTGGCTGTCTACAAGAGCTTCATAGAGGTGTGGTAGTTTGCATTACATTGTTTTGCTAAATATTTGTATTACATTTTGCTTATTAGCTATAAGTGCTTTTTCAACAACGTCCTGATTTTTTTTATCTACTTTTAGTACTGGCTTTTAACTTTTTTTGTCTAATGGACTGGTGTGTGTTGATCTTGATCCAACTGTCATTTTCCATTGTTGTAACTGAACACTTTATACAGGCAATTGATGCCATTGACAATGGAGTCAGTCAGTATGGTGTTGATATTCCTCCTAATTATGTGAACAATACGAGTCTGTCTTCAAGAATAGGCAGATTAAATTTGGATTGGACTGACCCCGATCAATCCCCTGAAAATGAAAATCAAGCGTTTCAACGTGCAATGGTTCTGGCTGGGAACGAATTCGTTGAGGTTAGATTTTCTAGTATTACTTATCATGTGCTTCACTAGAAGACTTTTAGCTTAACTTTAAAGTGATTATATAAGTTTGACAAATTAATTGAGGGAAGCCTAGGGAATTTATACTAATTAAAGCTTTTCCTGGAAATATCATACAGAGTATACATTTTCATGCAAAATCGTGGTTGCCAGCTCGATCAGTTGTTATGGATTGTCTCACGGCAAGGAAGGATGTTGATTCTAGTGGAGAAATTATTCTGCTGCCGAGACCTTGCCCTGTAAGTGGGAACTTTTTCATTTTTTTCATAAGTCACATTCCTGTTTCTCGTCTCTATTTCATATAAATTTGCTCCTTGCTAATGTTTATCTAATGCTTGACACAAATGAGTATTGCCTTCCCTGACTGAATATTGTAAAAAGTTAGTTGAATTTGCTTTCTGTTGATTTCTCTCTGAAGTATCTACATGCTATTACCAGTATTATTGTTTGGTAATGTGACAACCTGGGTCAAGTCCCGAGTCTTTTTCGAAAATCGGGTCAAATCCCCACTTCCGAATCCGAATAAGCGCAGAGTAAACTAGCCCAAATGCAACAACTTGGGTAATCCACAAGCCCACTACAGGCCCCCAAAAGATCATGATTTGTTGGTGCACTTAGTAGTAGTATTATTGTTGCTTATATACTGAACTAATTATCCCAATCTACTTGATGTGGGACTGGGGTGTTATAGGTAAGAACTTGGATGTGCATGATTGTAGGAACTGACAAGAGAATTAGTTGACTTCGTGTCTATATAATAATTTTTTCTAATAACATACATGCAACAGTGGAAGCTACATATTTTCGAGCTAGAAGAGGAAATGAAGATCAATCCTTCCATTAAATATGTTATTTACCAGGTTCGATTCTATTTTTCGTCAATAAGCATTGGTGTATTGTTATTCAGACAATATCTTTTCTTTATATTGCTGAGTACCACAGATATATATCATAAGCCCTGCAAACTACATAAGCCCCAAACCCTTTCATTTGGCACACATACTGGTACTTAAGATTGCATGTTTGTATAAATTACCTATTTATTCTCCCCGTCTGCATGATATTCTAGGATGATAGAAGCGACAATTGGAGAGTGCAGGCAGTAGCTGTCTCACCCGATAAGTATCAGAGTCGAAAACCTTTATTATCTCAGTGGAGAGGTCTGATAGATGAAGAACTTTCCGAGGCGGCTGCAATCCCTGGATGTATATTTGTTCACATGAGTGGCTTTATTGGTGGAAATCGGAGTTATGAGGGCGCTTTGGCTATGGCCAAAGCTTCTTTGATGGCGTAAGGAAATCAGATAAGTCCTATTTGTTGATCTGCCTGACATGTATTGTTCACTCAAAGTGATTTCCAGATATTATATAGATACTAATTAGTGTTGCTAGCTCATCTTCTTTCGTTTTAGTGATCGAGAAAGATCTTGTGTCTTTAAGCTAACTTTGTATTGATATTCAGCATAAATCAGTTACTCTTGCATGCGATCGCCAGATTTGAATTATTCACCAATTTTTAGTTAAGAAGGTAATTGTCAAGTCATTTTTTGGCACATTGATGTTCTGGTGATCAAGAGGGTTTATACTTAATAGAGAAGAGAGATTGGAATCATTGATTTTGTCTTGTCCAGTAGTTTAGAAGTTTTTTTTTTGTTATGATTATTGATTTCACTGTATTCTTTTGAATCAGTATTGCAACTACGATGCATTTCAATTGGTTCATTAAGATTCTATTGTCCTCATTTCAATTGGAGCTTTTATTTGTTTAGCATTTTGTTATTTAATTTTAAAAATTACTTTTGTGATGAAAGGCTTAATTGTTCAATATAGCATTTTTTTCCTGCATTTTCCTATGTAAAGCAAATTCCAAATATATAATGCTATTTTCTTTGAAGCATGTTACTACATCTCCTTGAAGAAACTTGACTTGAAACATCAGGACAGACAATACTACATAAGTATTAAGTTAAACATTCATGTTGCTGTTAGAAGTTCTAAGAACAAAACATGACCATTCTATTGTTACTAAGAGCAGTAGGAATTCTTTTCTGTAGATAAAAAATTTGTAACAGTTCTTTATGTTTAAATTATTCTGAATGCTGTATGGGTCTCAAGTGTCCTACATTGTCTAATGATTTTATCATTGGCAACTGGCAAGTATGAACATATATTCTCAGTAATTGTATGAAGTATTTGAAAAACCAAGAACGCTCTAGTACATTCCCCACGCTTGCTCAGATCTTCATGAAGCTCGAACCTACATTAGATGCTACAGGGAAAACATGATATCAGGGGAACAATTTTTTGGCACGAGGGATTTTCGCATTTCTTATCTGGAGCACTTGCTTCTGGATTTGAAGTTTCGAACCGCACTCTCTGCTGGAAGCAACTTTTTCACGTCTAAAGCAAACATGTTCCAATTTCCAAATAAATCTTCATCATTGGTAACTCCATTAAGAACTGGAAAGCTATAAGTGATGTACAGTAAGCTAGAGCGATTCATTGATAAGCTGTAAAATGTAAATATTATTGCTGCCTTTTGTTGTTTTGTTTGAATGCTTTTTATATTATTGTAGCTGCCTACTTTCTGTTATTACCATAGTCCATCCTAGAGATAACCATATTGTCATTTTTTTCAATTGCATTGCAAATCTTAATCTGAAAATAAAATCACATTGAAGCAATCTGAATTTGATTATATAGACCGTGTGATCCCAGACCCTGAGGCTAAAATTGCCAACTTCACCAGCTTCGAAAAATTCTTTTATCATATTTGTATCAATACAGCTATACAACGTCTAAGTAACAGAGGAGGAAGGACCTGAGTGCAAGAATAATAAAGAAGCAGGCAATAACTCCGAGATCCTCTTTATAAATAAGCTTCACAGTTTAAAGTAGCAAGTATTGTAATGGTATCATTCCCCCCCGACATTATTCGATTATTTTAAATAAATATATGCTTATATTTGAAAATAAACATAAAATATTTTCAACTTAAACAAATCAGTTTCTATAATCACATTGTTCATCTGTATACTTGAGATAAAATAAAGGATAAATTTAAAATTCCATTTCTAAATTAAAGTAAAATATATTATTATTATTATTATTGACGAATGGGCTTAAATTTATGGCTTCATCCTCATCCTCTTATTGTACATTAATATAGTATTGTTTCTGTTCACACAGACATTGCAGCTTGCTAATATAAAAATACAGTTTCGATAATATATAGTGTTAAATAAAAAAACAAATATGTCTTAATCAACCTCACTGTTGTCCAAATAGTAATACGTAATTGGTGTCCTTCACTTCATGTTCCAATAATATCACTTTCTTTGCTCTTTGATCATCAGACTTTGTGGGTCATTTCTACTCTGTTACAGGTACGAAATTGATCTACTCTGATGTTATTTTTTTTGATTTTGGGTAGATTTATTTTAGATTTTGTGCTTTGAAATTGTTCCTTTTATTGCCTTTTCAGGCATTGGATTTTGATGGCTGAATATGGACCTCGATTGTATAGCTGCTGTAAATGTCGAAATCATATTGCACTTCATGATGATATAATTTCCAAGGCTTTCCAGGTCTAATTTTTCTCATTATTTCATAAAACTGTGTTTTGTGTCTGTGTGTGTGTGTGATCATTCAGACTGAGTGAATTGGTGTGACTAGTATAATTATTGATTTTAAAGGAACCCCTCTTGGCTTCATTCAATCATTCTTACCACTTCTTGTATCGCGTAATCCCGTTTAGGATTGCATTTTCTGAATATGGATTGATCTCTGTCTAATTTCTGTTTCATTTTGCATCAATTATGTTAGGGAAGAAACGGACGAGCCTTCTTGTTCTCGCATGCAATTAACATTACTGTTGGACGCAAAGAAGACAGAAATCTCATGACGGGGCTGCACACGGTTGCTGACATATCTTGTGCTGATTGCTGTGAGGTGTTGGGCTGGAAGTATGAAAGAGCTTACGAACCTACACAGAAGTACAAGGAAGGGAAGTTCATACTTGAGAAGTTAAAAATTGTAACTGAAAACTGGTAATGCTCAAACATTGTTCTTTCTTCGAGACTGCAACAGTGCAACATGTGTATCATTCTCTTGTATAGTAAGTCCTTACCTTATCGAATAGGTTCACTGCTTGTCATTGGACCAGAAGTTCTTTGTTTGGATAATAAACTTGTTATACTGCAAGTTCTTATCTCCAATGTGATCCTTTTGCTGAACTAGCATAATGTTGTAAATTTGGTTTATATATTTGGAAGCCAGCACAGGTGACTTGGATAGATCGGGTCTCCCAAAAGAAAAGCATGCAATATGTATGAAACTATGATTGTATTGAACTGTACAAATATGATACATGGACTGATTATTGTGGTAATTCTTGTACAAGGCTCATGTGAATTTTTAAGTTATACAAAGTGTCGTATATCTCATTGTATTTTTTATGAGATTTGTCTCCAGATACAAATATATGGATCGCATCAGATGTTTCAATCCAACTGCATCCTGGACTCTTGTTCATTTGTTCATCTTTGATAAACTGTCTAGTTCTAGCTAACTCACTCCATCTACCTGCATAAGCATATAAGTTTGCCAACAACACATAGTTTGCAGTTTTAGCCGGCTCCAACTCCATTAGCTTTTTTGCTGCAATCTCCCCCAAATCGACATTACCACTAAGAACACAACCTCCAAGAAACGCACCCCAAATTATGGAATCAGGTTGTAGGGGCATTTCACTAATAAGCTTGTAAGCTTCATTTAGCTCACCCGCACGACTTAGGAGATCTACCATACAGGTGAAGTGTTTTAATGTGGGATTTACATTGTACGACCTCAACAGTTTAAAGAATTCCTTCCCTGTCTCAATTGATCCTGCATGAACACATGAGGATAGAACTGATAGAAAAGTAACACTGTCTGGTATAAATCCATCTATCAGCATTTTGCGGAAGAAAGCAATTCCTTCCTCTCCATGTCCATGCATAGCATATGCAGTCAGCATTATATTTTGAGTCACCAAATTTTGTGTTGATATTCTGTTGTAAGTCAGGTGGGAGTGCTTTATATCTCCGCATTTTGAATACATGTCCACCAAGGCTGCTCCGATGTGAAAATCTGATTCGTAATCAAATCTTATTGAATGAGCATGAACCTGTTTTCCTCTCCCTAGTGTTGCTAATCTTGAGCAAGAACTTAAAATAGTTCCAATTGTGTATATGTCAGGTTGCAGGTTTGAAGTATGCATTTGAGAAAACATTTGAAGAGCCAACTCATGGCATCCATTTTCTACGTGGCCAGCAATAATGCCATTCCATGTATACACATTTGGTTCAAATCCATCTGCTCTCATCTCCTGAAGAGTAACCTGGATATGTTCAATCTGATTGCAGCGAGAATATCCAGAGATCAAAGCATTCCATGGAGCCATATCTCTTTCATTCACTTCATTAAAAGAAATCCGAGCTGATACTAGGTCCTGAAATTTGCAGTACATTTCTACCAATGATCCTCCCACAAAAGGATTTGATTGCAGGCCTCTAACAATGGCATGTGAATGTATCTCCTTTCCTAATCTTGTTAAACCCATATCAGTACAAGCAGTAAGAACACTTCCTAGAGTGAAAGAATTGGTTGCAACATTATCGTGCCTCAGCAGATTTATAAACATTGTCAGTGCCTCACGGAACATAAAGTTATCAACATAGCCTGAGATCATCGAGTTCCAAGATATTATATCCCTCTCAAGCCCGTTGGATTCCATGTGATCAAAGAGTCTTTTAGCATTTAAAATATCTCCTGCCTCACAGTAAGCAACAATCATTGTATTATAAGAGACAGCATTTTGCAGAGAAAAATTTGAAAATATACCGACAGCACTATTCAAATCCTTACACCTCCTGTACACGTCCAATAATCCATTAACAACAATATGATTACACATGAATCCTCTTCTCACTATAAAGCCGTGTAATTCTTTTCCCAATCTTAGTTGCTTTAATCTAGCACAAGCAGGAAGAATACTAGCTAGTGTTCGAGCATTAGGCTCAATTCCAGCAGCTTGCATTCTCCCTAGCATCTCTATAGTTTCCCCATCAAGTCCATTCTGCGAGCATCCACCAATAACAGCACTCCAAGAAACAAGATTCGGTCTTAAACTATCCTCAACCCACATTTTCTGCATAAACTGTAACGCTTCATCAACCTTACCATTAACAGCACAAGCTGCAATCATAGTATTCCATGATACTAAATCTCTCCCCAACATATTAACGAAAACTCTCCTTGCATCATCCAAGCTTCCACATTTACCATACATATCCATAAGAGCATTACCCACATATATATTCATATCAACTTCATTCTTTATAACAATTCCATGAAACTGCCTTCCTAATTCTACACTAATTAATCCGGTACAAATCTTCAACGATAATGGAAACACGAAAAACTTCAACTCCAAATCCTCAACCTGCATTTTCAGAAACATCAATAAAGCATCCTCGAAAAAGCCATGATCCATAAACGCACCAAGAATAGCAGTCCATGAGAACAAGTTTCTCTCAGGCATTTCATCAAACAATGTTACTGCATCATCCAAAGAGCCACATTTTGCGTACATTTGGAGCAATTTAGTCTCAACAAATTCATGCCCATGAAACCCATTTTTAAGGGCATGAGAATGAACTTGTTTGCCGAATCTTGGGCAATGACATGATTCAAGTGCTGAAGCATAAGTTTTTGAATTGAGAGGATCATCCGGAAGAGATATAAAACTATGGTTGCTTGAAAGTGATTGAGAGGGTAAACGACGTAGCTTCGGTGGTACGAATGTGTGAGGTTTAGATTCACGGGCTGGTGGAGCTGCTAGTGCTAGTGGTGGCGCGTGACTTACACGCTCCATTAGTAAGGCCATCCCATGAGAGCGCGAAAACTGAACTCAACTTTTGGCGTAATTTTTTTTAAATATTTATTAGCAACTTATTTAATATATTTTTTTATTAACTTATATATCAATAATTTTTTTTATATATAATTTTGGGTTGACCCTCTTTCTCCCGAAAAATTATTAATGAATACCTGCTACTTTATAATACTAGATATACACGGATATTTTGTTTTATTAATTAAATTATTTATTTTAAAATTATTAATATTTTTATAATTTTAAAAAGTCTTAATATATTATAATTATATCAATTTTTAACTTATATAAATTATATATTTTTACATCAACCGAATTGAATATAAATAAGAAAATTATAAAATATTAAAAATAAATATGCACATCACACAAAATATAAATTTATATTATTAATATATAAATATGTAAAATTTTGTGATTTGAAATATTATGAACATGATTTTTTTAATATATCAAACATATACTTAATATATTTAAGATTATATATATTAGATTTAAATATATTTTTGATAAGATCATTATTATATTTATTTTGTAAAAAAATTAATAGATATTATGGTATATGAGATATAATATATATATAGAGTCCTACTCAAATACAAAATAGGTTAAATGAGAAATAGAAAACCTTATCCTTATACCTGCCGCACCTACACACCAATTATATACACCCTCACACACACAATCCTTTCTATTCTCCTCCATTTTTAATTTGATTTTTCCCGTCAATTGACAAAAAAAATTTCAAATCTAACTTCACCATATTTTTTTTCATCTCCCAACGATCAGTTTCCATACCATATGTATTATATTTCGGCGAATTTAATTTATAATTAAAATAAATTCGTCACTTATCAGATTTGAACTTCAATCACTAAATTATATTACAGAAACCACTAATTTGTATTATAGAAATCACTAATTTGTATTACAGAAATCACTAAATTATATATCCTGGGTTCACAAAAAATAATGGAAATTGCCGGAAAAATAAAAGTCACCGGAATATACATATGGTATGCAAACTGATTGTTGGGAGATGGAGAAAAATGTGGTGAAGTTAGATTTGAAAAAAAACCCACTAATTAACGGGAAAAATCAAATTAAAAACGGAGGGATTATGTGGGATTGGGTGTATGATGGTGTATTTGATTTGTGTGTAGATGTCCCTCCTTGCCATTAGATTAGATTGAATATGTGGTGTATATCTTATTTTCTATTTGATCACTTGCCTATATATATATATATATATATATATATATATATATATATATATATATATATATATATGTTAATAATATAATAATATAATTATTCATTTGAATAAATTTTTTTTATGTTATTAGATTTTCAGTATTATAGTATTAATTATAATTTATAAATAAATATATAATATATATAATTTAAACCATGCATCAATAAATAATAAATGTTACTGTATTACTAATGAAATTTAAACTTTAAGTTAATAATTTTTACATCCCACTTTTTTCATAGTAATATATGACATGTTATTTATTGAATCAAACATATTACTCTTCATATTAATACTATGTAATGTATGTTAATAATTTTTACATCCCACTTTTTTCATAGTAATATATGACATGTTCTTTATTGAATCAAACATATTACTCCATATTAATACTATGTAATGTATGTTACAACAATTCAACTTGTGTAATAACATTCTTTAAGAAATATAAATAAATTTTAATTATAAAATTAGTTAACAGTAGTTCTCAGTTATTAATAATTAATTCAATATAATTTTCTCATATATAAATTGATTAAGTTTAAAAAATGGATTAATATTTATTAATTAATATTATTTTAATTTTAATTTGATTTATTTTATTTATCAAATAACATGATTCAAAGTATGTGATAACGTGTTTTTGATATAGTATTATATATAATATAGTAACAAATAAAATGTGTATTTAATATCTTAGGCTAAGGTTGAACTCTTAGCCGGGAAACTCAAATAATTATTTAAAAAAAACTTAATTTCTTCAATTCGATTCAAACTAATGAATTAATAAGGTTTCTGAGTTAGCAATATAATAATTTCTCATGTAAGTGTAACTGATTCTCCGTATAAAATTACCATAATATCTTATATATATATATAATATTAAATATTTTTATAGAAAAGATTTGCATAAGAAAAACTTTAATCCTCCCTCTCGTAAAGAAAATTCACGGCCTCCATCCAATCTTTCTGTATGTAAAATCCTAATACTATCTCAACTTTAATCTAATAATAATACACAATAATATCTCTGATATATAATATGTCTCAATATAAATCCAATATAAAAAGTATTTGAATGTTTAAATCAATTATAAAAAGGTTTTCTAAACGGAATAGAATTCTTCGATAAAAATCAGTAACTGTCTTTTCTGTATATATTACGGGTTGCTCCAGTTGTATTTTGGATGTTGGACCACATCAAGATTAAAAATAATTTTATAAGCTTTGCGGGCCGTAAAATCGTTCAATTCTGACTTCTGAAACTCAAAATATGGCCCATCTGTTGTGTAAGTAATACAATAATTACGAATTTTCTTTTTAATGTAACTCTAAAATAGCTCTTTAAGTTAAATTTATATATTACTAAAATATCTAATAGATTTTGAGTTATAATCTGAAGCGAGATAAGAAAAATTATAGTTGTTAGAAATCATCATAATAATAATAACTTATAAATAATTAATATATAATATTATGTAGTTATTAAGAATCGATTCTTTGAGCTTTCTTAGTATTCGGAGAAGATCCTTCTTAGGATATACTCCCTCCGTCCCAACCAATTCTTTACACTTTCCTTTTTGGGACGTCCCACCCAATTCTTTACATTACTAAAAATAGTAACTTTTAACAATAAATATATTATTACATCCACTACTTCACTCCACTTTTTCAACACTTTACACTATTACACCCACTACTTCATTTATTTTAACAATAAAATCACTATTACACCCACTATCCTTGGTCTCCGTGCCCGGACCAAATGTAAACATTTGGCCGGGACGGAGGGAGTAACAATTACTTCATCCGTCTTAATTTACTTGTTTATTTTAATTTTTAAACCTATTTTAAAGTACATTGACAGTAAAATTATATAAATTATTTTTAAGATTTTCAAGTAGACAAGTAAATTGGACCGACGCTTACTAAAAAAATCTTAAAATATATACCAATACACGTGGCATGAGTTTTACGATATTTGATTATTTGCCTGTTATTATATTCAAAGTTGTAATCAGAAATTGGTTTATATTCAATGGTTCGAAGTGTTGAGTACTAATTTCAACATCCTAATACTAATACGATTACTATATTTTATTCAATTGATCTTCGATTTTCAAATATCCGTGCGAGTTCTAATCCGAATTAATCAATTCTTTTGACACTGATAATATAATAGACGTGCAAAAAAAAAGAACAAGAAAAAAAAACTTTAGCCAAAATGTGTTTACGGTTCAACTCGTTTTACACGTTGAGACAAATGTACTCACCCTCCACACGAAAAGAATATATCATACATAGAGAAAGAGGTTGGCTGATTAGTGAATGACTAGCTAGTGATTACTGATTAGTCACTGGCTAAACAAAAAAACTGTTCATAAGCTTCTATGTAATTGAATAAGTTTGGGACAACTCCAAGGGCGTACTTGGTAAGTGTGTTGGCCAAAATTTGATGGATTAATAACTAAATTCTTTAATCGTGAAATTGTTTAAAAAGTGTGTTTTGATATTTGGACGGGTAAAAATAAGAATAAAGAGGTACTCAATGACTAAAAAATAAATAAAGATGCAAGAGAATTTTGGTAACACAGAAAACACTAGTGAAGGGATAAAAATCGCGGATGGGGTGTGCCTAGCCAAAAATATCTATTATAATATTGATAAAAATTGATTACAAGTGTTTGAGGTGAATAAAAATACATATAACTGTTATTCGTCGACTTTAACAGCTACTCGTCAGATAGATAATGGGTAGATAATGTGTAAGTATTATGTTTTTGATAGAACCTTCCTTCATTATCCCCTCATGATTGTATTTATATTGTGATATACCAGTCTCCCACGATCCTATTTTTGTGGTAGAGCTTGCTGATCACGTTCCTATATTAAAGGGATATCTTCTTATCTTTCTATGCATTTGAACTGTAGTTGATTAAGAAATCTTATCACTTATTTGATTTTCGCATGTTAAATGCCTCTAACTCCACTCGTCTAGACCTGGTCTACTCGTCAGCTGCTAAGCATTCCTATTTAATGGGTCTTGACTGAATTACCAATATAATTGATAATCTTATACGTATAATTAAATAATTCAACTAATATTGAATTATTTAATGAATAATGTTAATAAACGTAATTAAATAACTCGTTGGCCGTCCAAATAATGTTTACTCGCCTGCTCGTCTATCTAGCCGTCAGCTATATTACCACACGTCAATACAAAATAATACATGAAAAATTTGGTTATAACACTAAGCAATTTTAAATTAAATGTTACGCTGGAGATATAATCCTAGCTCATAATATTGCCCTTATACTTAAAGTGAAATGACCGGAGAGGCAAGGAATTGATACTTAATACTACTTTCTTTCTGTGTTCGTACTCTTGATATAGTAGTACATATAATCAAACACTATATAAGAGCAGTGTAGTAACACATAGGTTGTGTTCACTTGGTGAGAATGGAATGAGAATGATATGGAATGAAAAATTATAAACAAATTTTATATAGAAAGAAGAATGTATGAGTGAAATTGTGAATTAACATGAGGGAGTTTAGATTTATTATGATGATGATTGTAGGGAAAATGGTGAAAAAATGGAATGAGCATTCATTTCAAAACACGTGGGTTATAATTCTAGTTCAAATAGTTTAGAATAGAATGAAAGAATGGATGAAAATTATAAACATTTTTCCTAATCTCACCAAAATATGTTAGAAAATGTAAAGTTTAAAGTATATTTTATATATGTTCTTGTTGTAATTTCTGGAAACTAACAATTGGAGGTTGTTCCTTGGTAGAATGATTAAACTTTCATATTTGGATCTAAGACATTTTTTTAGTGGAATCCATAAATAAATTGAGTTGAAATTACTAGTTTGAAATGGGTTATGTGAGATTTGTCTCACATTGATATTGTAAAGTAAAGATAATGAGTTTATATACCATCTTGTGTTAGTGTTGTTTACAACTATTATTATAAAGTGGAATGCTTATGTGACAAAGTGCTATTGAGAATTCTATTTTTTAAGTACAAGTTTATTTGATTGATTTATATTGATTATTTAATATTAATATTAAATATATTTAGTAAGGATTATTTCAATAATCAGACTCTAAATATATATTGCAATATTAATATTACTTAATCTGAATAATATAAGTAACAAATAAAACTCATTTCTTTACAAAACTCTATTTCTTTGTAAAACACTATATCCCACATCGAGTAGAATATGAGAAGAGTAACTCAAGATGCCTATATATTGAGGTGTACATATCTAGTTGTTGTGTGCCTCTTGCTTGTACCTTGCATACAATAAAAATTGCATAAGTTGTCGGGTAAATTGAGTCGTGCCTTTTTCTCTTACCTCGCATACATAAAAAATTGCATAGGTTTTTGGGCGAACTGAGGTGTCAGTCGCTGTTGAATGCTACGTATCTGTGGACGAAGTACTCTATGCTGTTTTATCCTATAACCCAACACAGTGTAGTGGATCAATTATCCCTTCAAGAACACTCAAGACTTCTTGTAAGGCTTGACGACTCATTCATTTTGGTTCTATACATAAAGCTTCTGTTAGAACTAATTGTTCTATCTTTTCTCTCGTCTTTACAGTTATTGATTCATATTTTATTTGCTTTTGTGCTTGTTTCGTAATTGGTATCTGCTTGTTCTTGTTAATTATCATCATATAACTGTCCATTGTGTTTAGATAATAATATTCCCAACAATCTTGAAGAGATAATTTGTTATATACTGTATAATTAACAAGATGGTTAACGAAACTGAGACTACTGTTGGTGCGACTGCTGGTAACGGTTCTGGTAGTACTGCTATTGCCATTGGAATATGTAATTTATATTTTAATTCAAAAAAAGAAAATTTTAAAAATAATAATTTATACTATGCAATCAAAGCACTTAAAAATGTGTGTCAAAAGTCAAAGTGAATTATAAAAAAACGGAGGAAGTATTTGTGAAACAATCTGCCAAAAACACAATTATATATACGAGTGATTGTGTGTGCAAACAACAGATTAGTGTATGACAATAAACAAAACTGTTAAGAGAAGAGAAGGAACAGAGGATGTCTCGAGTCCAGTGCGGAACTGTCTCCTTAAAGCTATTTCGCCTCTCACCGTATGTATGAGTCGATAGCCTCCCAGGATAAAACGAGAACACAATGATGTCACGAAGAACAGCACCTTCAGCGAGCTTGAACAGAGCAAGAGAACTATCACCAGGAAGAGGACGACTGTGTTTAGGGTTTAGGTCAGAAGACTGGCTTATTTCGATACAATAACCTAAGACCGAATGAGATGAATATATAGACTGGGAAAACTTGTGCGCTACACAATTTCCTTAATTACCACGCGTTTACCTAATTAATCACGCGTTAAATAATAAAGGCAATCGGTTGTCAAAATTAAATTCGTAATCAATTTCGAATTAATAACGAAGCGTTATATTGAGCAGTGGAAACTCGACAGCAGGTTTGAGTTTACTGGCAAGCCGCATGACAGTAAGTTTCATACCGTGACAACAAGTTTGTCCGCAAAGTTTACTTTCAGGACTCGACAGCAAGTTTACCCGCCGAGTTTACTGTCAAGACTTTCTCTCGACAGTAACTTTTATGTTTGACAGTAAACTTCCTCGACAGCAACTTTGAAATGTTCTGACAGCAAGTTTGCAAAACTGGTCCGGATTTATTCGCTCCAGATTTTTGCTGCATTCGTGTCTGCAGGTCGCCCACGCGGAAAGCCCGAAGGCTTGCGAAGCCACGAATTTGCCCTCGAAATCCCAAGATTTGCACCCCCCTGCGCGCACGTAGGTGATGGAGCAATACCATACTAACACATCTTAAACACTACATAAGTGTTCTACTATATAAAGGCATGGAAAACACTTTTCCAATTCAATGTGGGATTCAAGTTCTCATTTCTAAATTTCCACTTTCAAGGTACCAACTTTGGATAATCATATCTCATCCATTCCTTGATCATTTTGAATACTTAAATATGCGTTGGAAAACTCTCTCGAAGACGAACGTATTCCAATCATAACTTGTTGCGCGCACGCACCCAAGAAGCATTCAAACTTATGCTCAAAATGACTTGACAATGTGGGGCTTCTACCCACATTTTCCAACAATCCCCCACATGGGTGAGATTGATGTTTCAGTAGCACACACCAGACAGACAGACACGGAATTTGGCTTGGTGATAGTTTCTTCGATCAGATATAGCATACGATAGGTAGAGAATGCTCCTTGAACCTTCGCTCGAATAAGCATACCGACCTTACTGGTAGACAGTAGACGCGAGTGTCCTTGAACTGTTCGACCGTTTGTGTAAGCGATAATATACTCATCACTATATCCTTTCTGACTCGTTCAGCTCTCATGAGTATGTCCATTTTGGCCATGGACATCGTCCTGGTTCTGCGGGAGTTTCTAAAGAATTGTGCCTCGCAATTCTCCTTTGAAGCGGCCCCACTTCTCTCCTACATAGGTGATCTTTGTCTTAAAGAGTAACCCGTGTTTACTCAACTGAATTTCATGCATTCATCCTTGAATTTCATGTATTCACCAAAAGATTATTAAAAGCGTAAGCTTACCCTCGTATCATACGGGTCTCACTGTTTCTTCATCATAGGAACAGGCCAGGGGTTACCCCCACAGTGATTTGGTCATCATGATTTAGTTTGCCCTTTTGAACCAAGTTCTTGGGACCTCCAGTCAGCAAGGTTGGGTGTCCACCATGACGCCGTTAAGCAATAGGCTTAAGGCCCATCCCCTTAGATGATTTATCAACCAGTTCTCTTGATAACCCTTTGGTTAATGGATCCGCGATATTATCCCTTGACGGTACAAAGTCAATAGTGATAATTCCAGTTGATATTAATTGTCTAATGGAACTGTGTCGTCGTCGTATGTGACGAGACTTATCATTATACAACATATTCTGTGCTTTGCCAATAGCTGACTGACTATCACAATGTAGTCCTATTGCAGTCACAGGTTTTGGCCATCTAGGAATATCCTCCATGAATTGGCGTAAATATTCAGCCTCTTGTGCGCATTTGTCTAATGCCACAAACTCAGCTTCCATCGTGGACTGAGTTATTACTGTTTGTTTTGAGGATTTCCATGACACGGCTGCCCCAGCTAGTGTAAACACGTAGCCACTCGTAGACTTCAATGCCTTCTTGCTAGATATCCAATTTGCATCTGTGTACCGTTCAAGTACTGCTGGATATCTTCCATAATGTAGTCCATAGTCTCGAGTTCCTCTTAAGTACCTTAGTACTCTTGTGATCGCTTTCCAGTGATCAGCTCCTGGATTACTTGAGAATCTACTCAACTTACTAATTGAGTATGCAATGTCTGGTCTTGTACAACTCATTAGGTACATCAGACTTCCTATTATTCTCGAGTACTCCAATTGTGAAATCCCTACACCTTTATTCTTGGATAGATGTAAAGTCAAATCCACAGGTGTTTTGGCTATTTCATTATCATCCTTGGCAAACCTCTCAAGGATCTTGTCAACATAGTGTGACTGACTTAGCACGATACCTTCTGATGTTCTAGAGATTTTCACACCTAGAATCACATCTGCTTGTCCCATATCTTTCATGTCAAATCTTGATCTTAACATGTCCTTTGTAGACTTGATCACTTTTCCACTGCTTCCAGCAATAAGTAGATCATCTACATATAATGTTATCATGACATATTCGTTCTCGTTATCCTTGTAGTAGACACAGCTATCACATTCATTTACCTTGAAGCCGTTTTCCATCATAAAATGATGAAATTTTTCATTCCACTTCATGGGCGCTTGCTTCAAGCCATATAAAGACTTAACTAATCTACATACCTTTCTTTCCTGTCCAGGAACCACAAACCCTTCGGGTTATTCCATGTAGATTTCCTCATCTAAGTCTCCATTTAGAAAAGCTGTTTTCACATCCATTTGATGTACATCCAAGTTTCGCAGTGCAGCAATAGCAAGCACTATTCTTATGGATGTTATTCGTGATACAGGGGAGTATGTATCAAAGTAATCGAGGCCATGCTGTTGCATGTATCCTTTAATTACAAGTCTGGCCTTATACTTGTTGATACTGCCATCAGTTTTCAACTTCTTTTTGAAAACCCACTTGCAACCTAGTGGTTTGCATCCAGATGGCAGGTCCACTAGCTCCCAGGTATGATTCTGCATGATTGAATCAATTTCGTCTTTGATGGCCTCTTTCCACATATGTCCATCAGGTGATGTTACCGCTTCCTTATAGGTTTTCGGATCACCCTCTTCGAGCAAATAAATCATAAATTCTGACCCATAGGATTTCTCTTTCCTTTGTCTTTTGCTCCTTCTTACTACCCCCACATTTTCATCTTCACTGTCTTCTTCCTCATTGTCTTCCTCTATAGACTCATGAGGTAGTTTAGACGTTGTAGGGCGTTCAATTTCTGGATTACAAGGAAATGTTGTCTCAAAGAAAGAGGCATTCCTTGACTCCATGATCGTATTCTTTTGAATGTCAGGAATCTTTGATTCATGTACGAGAAACCTATAAGCAGTGCTATTTGAGGGATATCCAATGAAGATACAGTCTACGGTCTTTGGACCAATCTTCACCTTCTTAGGCACAGGGATCAGTACCTTAGCAAGGCACCCCCACACTTTCAAATGTTTATAGCTCGGTTTCTCTTTCTTCCATATTTCATAAGGACTTTCATCCTTGTTCTTGCGCATCATCCTATTTAAAAGATAATTTGCACTTAAGATGGCTTCCCCCCACATTGATTGTGGAAGTCCAGAGCTTAGCAGCATCGCATTCATCATCTCCTTTAGAGTGCGATTCTTCCTCTCAGCCGCTCCATTTGACTGAGGGGAATATGGTGCAGTGATCTCATGGATTATACCATGTTGTGAACAGAATTCCCTAAAAGGTTCAACATATTCACCTCCACGATCACTACGTATCCTTTTAATTTTCTCTGTTTGTTGTTTCTCAACTTCTTCCTTATAGATTTTAATTTTATCTATAGCCTCATCTTTGCTTTTGAGCAAATATACATAGCAGTATTTTGTACAATTATCTACGAATGTAATAAAATACTTGTTACCTCCTCGAGTTGGAGCGAATTTTAAATCACATATATCGCTATGTATTAAGTCTAGCACTTTGGTGTTTCTTTCCACACGTTTAAATGATGATCTCGTTAATTTTGCCTCAACACAAGTTTCACACTTATGTTTTGAATCGATGCTCAATTTTGGTATGTATTATTTTACACTTAATCGTCGTATAGTGTCATAATTCATATGTCCTAATCTAGCATGCCATAAATTAGGAGACTCAAGCAAGTAAGCAGAAGAATTCTTCAATTCATTTTCGTCTTTAATAGACATTACATTTAGCTTAAAAAGCCCATCACAAATGTAGCCCTTGCCTACAAACATACCACTCTTAGACAAAATAACCTTATCTGACTCTATTACAATACGAAAACCATGCTTATTCAACAAGGCACCAGACACAAGGTTCTTGCGAATATCAGGCACATAAAGTACATTCTTCAAAGTCAGATTCTTTCCAGAGGTCATCTTCAGAATCACCGTGCCTTCCCCTGCAATTGTGGAAGTCACAGAATTTCCCATATAAAGCTTCTCACCAGCATCGGAAGCTTTAAGGCTAGAGAAAATCATCTTATCAAAACAAATATGCCTAGTAGCTCCCGTATCAATCCACCATTCCCTTGGATTAGAGCCAACCAGATTTACTTCAGAGACCATAGCACAGAGGTCTATATCGGACATCTCCTTGGAGATATCATTCATCATATTTGCTTCTTTCTTTTTGTTGGGCTTCTTGGGCTTCTTGCAATCAGAAGACCTATTACCCACTTTGTCACAGTTGTAGCACTTTCCTTGAAATTTCGAAGGCTTCGAAATTCCTCCTTTGGGTGCTAGCTTTGTTCCTTTACCAGAACTGTTCTTCTTGAACTTGGAGCTTTTAGCATGCTCCACCACGTTTGCCTTTTCAGTGGCAACATTAGATTTCTTTTCAGATCCTCTGTTGTCTTCCTCGATACGAAGTCTAACAATCAGATCTTCCATAGACATTTCCTTTCGCTTGTGCTTCAAGTAGTTCTTGAATTCTTTCCAGCCAGACGGCAGTTTTTCAATCACAGCAGCAACTTGGAAAGACTCACTTACGACCATTCCTTCAACATGAATGTCGTGGATGATTACCTGCAGTTCTTGCACCTGACTGACCACAGTCTTGGAATCCGTCATCTTATAATCAAGAAAACGACCAACAATCCACTTTTTAGCTCCAGCATCTTCGGTTTTATACTTATGTTCAGGAGATTCCCATAAGTCCTTTGTTGTTGACTTTGCACAATACATGTTATACAACGTGTCAGCCAAGCTATTCAGCACATAATTCCGACAAATATAATCAGAGTGCTTCCATGCATCAGCAGCATATACAGTCTGTATATCGCTCTCAGCAGTGAGCATGGGTGTCTCCTCTTTTAAGAAGCGAGACATATTCAGCGCGGTCAGATAGAACAACATTTTCTGCTGCCAGCGTTTGAAGTTTGTTCCACTGAACTTCTCAGGTTTCTCAAGATGTGCAGCAGGCACAGGATGTGCAGCGGGCATAACAGGCTGCGTAGCCACCCTTTGCATCATAGGCACAGTTTGAACCCCTTGCATCCCTTGCATCGTTTGTTGCATGTATCCAACTTGGTTCTGCCCAAACGGAACACTAAACTGTCCAACAGTTACGTGCCCAGTAGGCGCCTGGCCTATCGGCCCTTGTCCAACAACCGTATTACCCCCATCAGACAACACTGTCTGTGCATTGGGGCTTGGTGTTGACTGGTTACCCCCATCAGACAACACTGTCTGTGCGTTGGGGTCAACCACTGAGTTTCCGTTAACATTCACAGTATTGTCAGCCATTAATCTGTCACGTAAACAAAACCACGTATGTGTTAATCACAGATAGTAAAAATAACAAATAGCTTTAAGATTGTGAAACAATCTGCCAAAAACATAATTATATATACGAGTGATTGTGTGTGCAAACAACAGATTAGTGTATGACAATAAACAAAACTGTTAAGAGAAGAGAAGGAACGGAGGATGTCTCGAGTCCAGTGCGGAACTGTCTCCTTAAAGCTATTTCGCCTCTCACCGTATGTATGAGTCGATAGCCTCCCAGGATAAAACGAGAACACAATGATGTCACGAAGAACAGCACCTTCAGCGAGCTTGAACAGAGCAAGAGAACTATCACCAGGAAGAGGACGACTGTGTTTAGGGTTTAGGTCAGAAAACTGGCTTATTTCGATACAATAACCTAAGACCGAATGAGATGAATATATAGACTGGGAAAACTTGTGCGCTACACAATTTCCTTAATTATCACGCGTTTACCTAATTAATTACGCGTTAAATAATAAAGGCAATCGGTTGTCAAAATTAAATTCGTAATCAATTTCGAATTAATAACGAAGCGTTATATTGAGCAGTGGAAACTCGATAGCAGGTTTGAGTTTATTGTCAAGCCGCATGACAGTAAGTTTCATACCGTGACAACAAGTTTGTCCGCAAAGTTTACTGTCAGGACTCGACAGCAAGTTTGCCCGCCGAGTTTACTGTTAAGACTTTCTCTCGACAGTAACTTTTATGTTTGACAGTAAACTTCCTCGACAGCAACTTTGAAATGTTCTGACAGCAAGTTTGCAAAACTGGTCCGGATTTATTCGCCCCAGATTTTTGCTGCATTCGTGTCCGCAGGTCGCCCACGCGGAAAGCCCGAAGGCTTGCGAAGCCACGAATTTGCCCTCGAAATCCCATGATTTGCACCCCCCTGCGCGCACGTAGGTGATGGAGCAATACCATACTAACACATCTTAAACACTACATAAGTGTTCTACTATATAAAGGCATGGAAAACACTTTTCCAATTCAATGTGGGATTCAAGTTCTCATTTCTAAATTTTCACTTTCAAGGTACCAACTTTGGATAATCATATCTCATTCATTCCTTGATCATTTTGAATACTTAAATATGCGTTGGAAAACTCTCTCGAAGACGAACGTATTCCAATCATAACTTGTTGCGCGCACGCACCCAAGAAGCATTCAAACTTATGCTCAAAATGACTTGACAATGTGGGGCTTCTACCCACATTTTCCAACAGTATTACACAGTAAGTAAAAGTCCAGTATTTCTCCACACCCAAAGTGGTTTTCAGGAGTAATAACATAACACACAATGTTCCTATAGCAACCGGAAGGAACCACCACATGAATATGGGGGGAAAATGTTCAGAGTACCTCCCAGTAACGACTGCTGCAGAATGTGTGCTGCTAAAATTATACATTCTTGTTAAATAGATGATCAAGAATCAATCGAAAAGCCTTTGCAACTTCAATTTCTTCTACAGTGGAAGAGGTCTTTGAGCATTTTGTTCACCTGCCAGTATCTTCTGTCAGCCTCATGTATAACAGGAGAAATTGAACAGAGGGATGGATTGTTGAATCCTTTTTTATATTAAAACAAATCTTTATAAACAATTTATCAATAATAAAATAATTGCGTTAAATGTTAATTTTTCTCAGAATCAAGGATATTATTCTATGAAGGTTTAACTGTGGTATAAAAGGGCAGAACTGGAAATCTTTAGACAAAACATGTAAACTATGGTTCGAAACGGTTTTTACACGTTGCAGTGTTTGTACTTCACCTTCTACATGGAAAGAATATTTCATACGCAAGAGGTGACTGAGAGGCTGACTAGTCACTAGCTGGTTACATCTATATTGCAAATGCAATGTAGTTACTAATACATATATCTAATTACATACATATGTGATATGATCACCGATCAAAACATAAGTAGTGTTGGATTATTATACATATAGATATAGATTGTGGAAATGAAATAGTGTTACACTGTTACATAATGTTTTCCCAGTTACACAAGTTGAAGTCTGTGCTCTTTTCGCATGATTAAAATCAACTTAATGTAAATTAAAATTTTGAATTAAGAACAAAGAATAAACATAAAGATATGAATGAATACTGTTTGTATTATTGATATATGAATACAAACTCTCCTAGGTGTACACAAACTCTAGCAGCTTCTCTGTGTTTCTCACATCAACTCTCTATATCTCTATGCTCTCTCAAAAATTTGACAAAATAAATTAGGTCACATAGAGTGTTTATATAGATAGTTGTCTATCAACTAATAACAGAAAATCAAATTACAATAGGAATAGAATTCCTAATTATTAGCTAATAGTTTCCTTTTGTAATTCTTCTTCCTTCCCATAACATATCTGTAATATATTTGCCTTTATTTTCAAAGACTTTCCTTTATTGCGATCATCTTCCAAATTCAGCTTCAGTTTTATAGACTCTAAAAATCTTCAGACTCTGATGATCTTCAGTCTCTGACAGACTATAGACTCTGATTGAACTCTAGACTCTGACTTTATTTTTCCTGAAAATCTTTCAAGTACAAATATTCTTGATACATGTACATGGACTAACTAAATTCTAATTTATATTCACTTTGATCAGAGACTAGAAAAACTTATTTTATTACAGATATATCTATGCCAGACTTTATTATAATATTTTGTATATTATCAAATAAATATATTCCTAACCAATAACTCTAAGGGACGATATCAAATTAGCTTTTGAGATTAAGATAAATATAATAACACCCAAGATGGTAATGAATTTAGCTTACAACCATCTTAGTGGAATAAAATCAAGGTAAGAGAGAGCGTACTAACGCAGTTTGGGAGCTTTCAAAGTGTATTTGTTCTCCTCATTATGCAGCTAGATTGAAATGACAATGGGGAAGAAAGGAATTGATACTTAAATAATATTGTGGATCTACTCTTATTTTTTCTTTGGTATATATCTTTTGTACTGGATTTTCTCTCCATAAACATACATCCATGGTCAATGAATCTGTAGTAAGCCCAAATTGTGAGCCGAGTAATTGAAATCATGCAAAATCCTTTGTGCGCATTACAGGTCTACTTATTCCTTTCATTATTAATATGGATATATACTATTAATTGCGTGTGAACAAAATCTTAACTATTGCAAAATTTGCTTTGTGCACATCAATGTAGTATTGAGCGGGATGAACTTATTAGAAGCGATCATAATGTGGGTGATGCAGACGTACCTGACGAATGTTTGGAAGCTAAGTGTTACACATGCAGCTGGTATTATCAATGTCTGGAATGGATTCACATCTTTCTTATTAATACCTTTCGCATTCTTTGCTGACTCCTTACTCGGAAATTTCTGTACGCTCCTGTTTTCCTGTTCTGTAGATACAATTGTACGTAGTGCTGTATTGTATGTACATATACATAAGTTTCTGTGTGTGTGTGTGTGTGTGTCTATATATATATATATTCAATGTGTGTATCCATAGCGCTGAAATTGTTGTAAAAGAGGTACTTCTCCACTGTTCAGGGGTTGGTGTTTCTTACTGTGTCAACACCACCATTCAATATTGGGCCATGTAATAAGTATGAGCCAGAATGCATTGGTCGAATTCAGAAAATACTGTTTTACATTTCCTTAGTTTTGATAGCGCTGGGAGTGGACAGTCGCGTATCCCAAGTCCCATTCTTCGAAGAACAAGAAGAAAAACAGAAAGAAGAAGCCACAAACAGTAACAAAAAACGCAATTTTTGACTGTAGCTTAGGCCAACAATTAGGCTGCCTTGTTGTGGTGGTTGCTACTATAGCAGGAGGGTTTGTCTTACCATTCATCAAATCTTGGTCAATCAAGTTTGGCCTTACAGCAATATGTAGCCTGGTGGCACTACTCGTCTTCTTGAGTGGCTTGTTTTGGCATCCCATTAACAACAATTATCAGAGTCTTTGTGGCCGCTGTATACAAAAAATCCAAGAAACTCCCTGAGGATCACAACAATGCAAAAAATCTTTATATGTCAAATGATCCTATTCAGCTCACTTGTTCCCTCAGGTAGACGATGCTTTGAAATTCATATATTACAACAGTCAAAATGTTTGTATTAATAGAATATAATACCTGCAGGTTCTTGGACAAGGCTGCAATAATCTTACCTACTCCGTTGGAAGAACAGAAAAAGCATAAATGGCATCTTTGTAGCGTGAGAGAAGTGGAGGACACCAATGCCTGCCTTCAAATGGCCCCATTGTGGATAACCTTCATACTCTGCGGATTAGTATTCTCCCTGGGAAACACTTACTTTCTTGAACAAGCCAATCATATGAATCAAAAACTCTGACGCCTCAAGGTTACTATTCTCGTCTTCTATCTCTTCTCTGGTGGTGCAAGTTCCATCTCCAATAACGTTTACAGCACCATCAAAGGTTGGTTACCAGAAAAGTATCAAAAGTATTTCCCCTTGTTTGGAATAGCTTTCGCTTTACTTACCTCCATTTTGTACTGCATTACGGCTGCTAAAGTCGAAAATCGAAGATTGAAAGTGATAAGAAGCATCCCTGATCTACTAAAAGACAACCCACCTAAGAATATTAAGATTCCAATGACAATGTTTTGGTTGGTTCCACAATACATACTCCTTGGAGTATTTAGTGGGATTTCAACTACCTGTTTTGAAGAATTATTCAAGACTGGATATCCCTCTTCCATGACCAAGTACATGCAATATTTTACAACAGGATTGACAGGTATAGGAACCGCAGCTAGTTACTTGTCGGTGTATATTGTGGGGAAGGTGAGCGAAAGGGGAGGAACAAGACCAAATTGGTTTAAACACACGATAAACCAAAGCCACTTGGATAAATATTATTGGACTTTGGCAGCTATTAGCTCACTTAATCTATTGTTTTACATTTACGTTGCGCATATCTTACCCGAACCCAAATCAGAACCCCCAGAACAGAAGAAAGGTGAAGAGAGTTAATGTATATACATTTTTGTTCAGTGTGTGTGTATCTCAACTAACAACCCACAAATTGGATTGTTTGATTACAAACTGTAATAAAGATTTATATACAGAGTATCATAAATTTACTAAATTGGAAGTATATTTTACCCAAAACAGTGGAAAAATTCTGAACTGTAAATTTTAACTGGATGAAATATGAAGATTAGTATCTCTTCCAAAAAACTATAAAAATAAACATAACAAAAAGATAAAGCATAGTTCCTCCACTAATTTGATCGGAACTACATCCTCAAATTTGTCAGCTTAGCGTGCATAGTCACTGTACTTCTGCAAAGCTCTGTAATATTGATTTCCCTACAATGCAGTTACACAATACATATTTTAGAAGTCTTTCTCTATTCCCACAGCAATAAACAAAGAACGCCATTACTCAATAACAAGAAGTAAAATTAAATGTATTTCCGGGCAACCCAAAGCGGCTTTCGGGAAAAATTTTATTTAGAGCGAGAATTTTCAATTTTAAAAATATAAAAATCCAATAACTGCTGCTGGATACACGCAAAATCTGTCTAAGTCAATATAATGGAACCACCAACACTTATAATTCTTGCCAAGTCAAGAGATTTATGTTATGAAGATTTGTAATTGAAAAAAAGCCTTTTCAGTTTTCTGATTTTTTTATGGTGGAGAAAGGAGGGATAGATTCAGGATAATAACCAAATACCCCGAACGCTAATTTAGCAAGTAACTTATGTACCTTTTCAAAAGATTCTTCAGCCTATATATATCTGGTTTTTAATCAGATAATCATGTCTCAAAAGTTTTGCATCTCGTGTTAAGAGCACCCGTTTCTCTCTGTCAGCTTGTTCAATTAAGGTCCTCAAGGCAATAAAATGGATACAAATAAAGTTCTATTATTCTTATAGATTTGCATGTACCGATGCTTCCTTGCTGCTGCAAATCTTTTTTGAGTAGTTTCTGTTGGAAAACGTGGGTAGAAGCCCCACATTGTCAAGTCATTTTGAGCCTAAGATTGAATGCTTCTTGATTGCGTGCGCGCAACAAGTTATGGTTGGAGTACGTTCGTCTTCGAGAGAGCTTTCCAACGCATATTTAAGTATTCAAAATGATCAAGGAATGGATGAGATATGATTATCCAAAGTTGGTACCTTGAAAGTGGAAATCCAGAAATGAGAACTTGAATCCCACATTGAATTGGAAAAGTGTTTTTCATGCCTTTATATAGTAGAACACTTATGTAGTGTTTAAGATGTGTTAGTATGGTATTGCTCCACCACCCACGTGCGCGCAGGGGGGTGCAAATCATGAGATTTCGAGGGTAAATTTGTGGCTTCGCAAGCCTTCGGGCTTTCCACGTGGGCGACCTGCGGACACGAATGCAGCAAAATTTGGGGCGAATAGATCCGGACCAGTTATTTTGTTCTACGAGTGGTATGTTTATAGGGTGCTGGGCTTTTTAAGCTCAATGTGTATGAATTGGAGAATTCTTATGCTTGCTTGAGTCTCCTAATTTATGGTGTATAGTGATATATGTGATTTAAAATTCGCTCCAACTCGAGGAGGAAACAAGTATTTTATTACATTCATAGATGATTGTACATAATACTGCTATGTATATTTGCTCAAAAGCAAAAGATGAAGCTATAGATAAATTTAAAATCTATAAGGAAGAAGTTGAGAAACAACAACCAGAGAAAATCAAACGGATACGTAGTGATTGTGGAGGTGAATATGCTGAAAGTAGTTGTCTGAGTACAAAGTTACTGTCAGAGTCTTGACAGTAAGTTTGGGATTTGGAACTTGCTGTCAGGACAGGCCTTGACAGTAGGTTTCAAAGTTACTGTCGTAAACTGAAACTTGCTGTCATGACAGTGCCTTGACAGTAAGTATGAAACTTGCTGTCAGGACCGCAGGAAAGATACTGTCGAGTTTTGACAGTAAACTCAGATTAAACTTACTGTCACATTCCCACTGGGCTATAGTTCGTTATTTTGTTAATTCAAAATTGATTACGAATTTAATTTTGACAACCGATTGCCTTTATTATTTAACGCGTGATTAATTAGGTAAACGCGTTGTAATTAAGGAAATTGTGTAGCGCACAAGTTTTTTCGGTCTATATATTCATCTTATTCGGTCTTAGGTTATCATCGGAAAATAATAAGTCAATCTTCTGTCCTAAACCCTGAACACAGCCATCCTCTTCCTGGTGATAGTTTTCTTGCTCTGTTCAAGCTCGCTGAAGGTGCTGTTCTTCGTGACATCATCGTGTTCTCGTTTTATCCTGGGAGGCTATCGACTCAAACATACGGTGAGAGGCGAAATAGCTTTAAGGAGACAGTTCCGCACTGGACTCGAGACATCCTCCGTTCCTTATCTTCTTTTAACAGTTTTGTTTATTGTCATACATTAATATGTTGTTTGCACACACAATCACTCCGTTTATATTATTGTGTTTTTGGCAGATTGTTTCACAGTTTCAACAACAACAATACTTTGTTGCTCTATACCTGGTATCAGGCTTTTTAGTGCAAGCATCTATTCCAACACATCTTAGTTGTTTAGCCAAGCCTTCAATCTAAAAAAGGGAGAGGATAATAAAATGAAAAAAAACCGATCACTTCATTCACTTGTTACCATCCTATCACATAAAAAATTTAGGCATCCATCCCTGTAGTGAAAAGTTGATGATAACTTGGATTATTCTGAAGTCTTGACAAATAATTTTAGATTGAAATAATTTGGTGGTTATCCAAACTTTTCAACCGGATAAAATCAGAATGCAATAACAGAGAATGATTATGTATTTTGTGTGATTTCTACAACCTTTTTCCCATCACCATGACCAAAACACTTGCAAGCAACAGACATGTCTAAAGACATGAGACATGTCTAAAGACATGAGACATGTCTAAAGGTATGTCCAAAGACTTGTCTAAAAATATATCCAAAAGACATGTCTAAAGTCATGTCCAAAGACTTATCTAAAGGCATGTCCAAAAGACATGTTTTTGAGGTCTGCAGTTGTGTCTAAAAGACATGACTTTTGGAGTCAAAAATGAAATTTCTGTACAACACTAACATTCAGACCCCAGCTATGGGCACTGCCCCCGGACCCTCGTTAATACCGAAAATCATAATATACTCAAACAAACATGCACTCCGCACTCTCCCGACTTGTTCGATGAAATATTACAATCACATTGATCAACTAGTCAATCCAATTAAACTAAAATATCTAACAATCCTCCCCCATTTTAGCGTAATCCATTATTAACTAAAACAAAATCACAACAAACAACAAACTTATGCATAAATGAAATATCATGACGATTGAATTTCATATTAGTATATTACACATTCCAAATATTCGAATATCAAGGTGTCACAAATGATTGAACCTCTATTATTCATAATGAATACTCGAAGATAATATACACATAAATTTACATTCTCAAATGTTCTTACTTGACACTATCTTTTACTAGCCTTATGTCATAATCCTTCATAAGCATAATAAAGCCAAGTCCTAGCTTCTTGAAGCGGCTAAACTTCATGCTCACATAGGTAGCTCTTTTATTCTCGCACTTGCATATGCAATTTTTCAAAAGAACTATTAAGAAGATAAACTTCAACCTCCTCAACTTGCAAGTCTGAACACATACCTTGGGATGATACTCTTAATGTGTTCCAATCTCTAGATGTTAAGCTTTTCACATTGAATTCAGCACCTAACGTCAAATTTGATGGGAATTGGGTATCTTAACATGAGAGATTTTTGATGAATTTCAATCCCACCCCTACAGCCGATTTGTATAAAAGATCTATTCTCAACCATTTGGTTAAATGATCGGCTAAATTATGTTGAGTTCTTATAAACTCCACTGATATAACACCATGCATGATAAGCTCATGAATCATGCTATGTCTAACACCTAAGTGTCTAGACTTGCTTTTGTACACTTGTCTATAAGCATTGGCCATGACAGACTCACTATCACATCTGATAGATATGGGTGATATCGGTTTAGGCCATAATGGAATTTCATATATCAGATTTCTTATCCATTCAGCTTCTTTACCAGCTACCGATAACGCCACAAACTCAGATATCATTGTTGAGTCAGTAATGCAAGTCTGTTTCTTTGATGCCCAAGAGATAGCACCTCCCCCAAGAAGGAATACCCATCCACTTGTAGAAGAATGATCTTCCTTATTGCAAATCCAACTTGCATCTGAATGACCTTCGAGAATTGAAGGAAATCCAGTATAAGTCAAACCATAATCCATGGTTCATTTTAAGTACTTGAACACTCGGCTTAAAGCTTGCCAATGATGTGAACTAGGTTTGCTAGTATACCTACTAAGCTTTCCAACAACATAGGCTATATCTGGCCTAGTGCTAATCATGGCATACATGAAACTACCAATAGCTCTGGAGTATTCAAGTTGAGATACTGCAACTCCTTTATTAGGTAGGAGCTTGATACTAGGATCAATAGGAGTGCTAACTGGAGAATAATCTTTAAAGTTAAATCTATTCAGAATCTTCTCAATATAATGAGATTGAGAAATTGAAATATTATTGTTCTCACTCTTGATCCTTATACCAAGAATCACCTCTGTCTCCCCCAAGTCTTTCATGTCAAAGTTAGATGACAAGAATTTCTTGGTTTTATCCACTTGATTTTGGTCAGTACCAAAAATCAACATATCATCCACATATAAGCAAATAATAACTCCTTTACCAGAAGCATCAAACTTGCTATATACACATTTGTCTTCTTGGTCTAGGTATAGATGTAAATCTATTTTCATCAAAATCAGCAGCTCTTGACTCGATAACCGTATTCACAGATACATAATCATTAGATTATAATACATAGAACCTATATGCATAGGAATGCTCATCATACCCAATACAAATACAATATATACCTCTTTCACCCAAGTTTCTTCTTTTGGGTTCAGTAAGCCTTACAACTGCTCTACATCCCCAAACTCGCAAAAAACTCAATTTTGGTGGCTTTTTATACCAAAGTTCATAAGGGGTAATTTTATTCCTCTTACTAGGAATCCTATTCAATAAATAACAGGTTGTTAACATAGCCTTACCCCAAAAACCTTCACTTAAACCTGAATAGGATAACATGGAATTAACCATCTCTTTTAGAGTCCTATTCTTCCTTTCTGCTACACCATTTTGCTGTGGTGTATAAGGAGCTGTGATTTGATGTATTATACCAGTAGATTGAAAATATACTAGATCATAATACTCACCTTCTCTATCAGTACGTATATTTTTAATCATAGTACTTTTATGTAGCTCTACTTCTTCTTTATAGATTTTAAATTTATCAAGAGCTTTATCCTTAGCATGTAACAAATAAACATAGCAATATCTAGATGCATCATCAATAAAAGTAATGACATAATTTTTATTTCCCAATGAAGGTGTAGCATGAAAATCACATAAATCGCTATGTATCAGTTCCAATACTTCAGAAATTATGTTTATGTTTTTGAAAGGTTTTCTGGTTATCTTGGTTAACATACATGTTTTACATTTCTCATTATTTACATCAATAGCAGGTAAGAGACTCATTTTAGATATATCCTTTATTCATTTATAATGTACATGTCCTAATCTAGCATGCCATAATTCAGATTTATTCAAATTATTGCTAGCACTATTAGAAACCATGCAAGCGGACTCATTATCAAATGACATATTTACATTCAACATAAACATACCATTACATAAATAACCAAAACCAACAAAAGTACCAAGTTTCATGGTGTGTTTAAAATCCTTCCATGATGGTGGCAGTTTGTCTATAACACTATAAACCGAAATGGATTCATCCATTTTCATGTCGTGTTGAACAAACTGTCCCAAAATCCTTAACAGTTCATTATACTGTTCCATGACCGGTTTAGTATCAACCATTTTATAGTTAATAAAATTACTAACCAGAAACTTCTTGCTAGAAGCATCTTCAGCCATGTACTTGGATTCAAGGGAATCCCACAATTCTTTTGCAGACTCAACATTTTGGTATATATCAAAAAGAGAATCAGACATACCGTTTAAGATGTGACCGCGGCAGATGTAGTCATCATTCTCCCATTTGCAGCGCCTTCTAGTCTGTTCTACAGTTTCCTCCTCGATCATTTCTGGCATTGAAGTACTCAAAACGTACACAACTTTTAGTGTGGTTAACAAGAAATGCATCTTCTTCTGGCATCTTCTTCTGGCATCTTCTTCTGGCATCTTCTAAAATCATGTCCTTCAAACTTGTCTAGTTTTGCAAACTTGCTAGTCATGTCTTTCGCAGATTCGCTGTTTGTCATCTTCAGATAATAAATTTGTTTCAATCTTTGTAGTGAAAAGTTGATGATAACTTGGATTATTCTGAAGTCTTGACAAAAAATTTCATATTGAAATAATTTGGTGGTTATCCAAACTTTTCAACCGAATAAAATCAGAATGCAAGAACAGAGAATGATTATGTATTTTGTGTGATTTCTACAACCCTTTTTTCCATCACCATGACCAAAACACTTGCAAGTATTATATAGGTGTCCAACAGACATGTCTAAAGACACGAGACATGTCTAAAAGCATGTCCAAAGACTTGTCTAAAAACATATCCAAAAGACATGTCTAAAGTCATGACCAAAGACTTATCTGAAGGCATGTCCAAAAGACATGTTTTTGAGGTCTGCAGTTGTGTCTAAAAGACATGACTTTTGGAGTCAAAAATGAAATTTCTGTACAACACTAACCTTCAGACCCCAGCTATGGGCACTGCCCCCGGACCTCCGTTAATACCGAAAATCATAATATACTCAAACAAGCATGCACTCCGTATTCTCCCGACTTGTTCGATGAAATATTACAATCACATTAATCAACTAGTCAATCCAATTACACTAAAATATCTAACAATCCCTCCCATGGTGGAGGGCCTTCCCATTCGCCAATATTTTCTAATCCATTTTGTTTGTCCTTCAATATGTTGGAGGTTTGTCTTTTCCCCTTCCTTTTGGATGCTTTAGGTTTCCTATCAGACGGCTTCAACACGATTTTGTCACCATATCTTCTAACAATTCGTAGGATTGTGTCATCAATAGCTTGGCGACTTTCTGATGGCCAGCTTAAATCGGAATCCTTGATGGTAATTATTTCTCGAAGAAATTCGGTACTTGTAGCTTGGACCATTTCTAAAGCATTACAAAACTTGGTGGTTATAATCATATTACAAGTATCAGATTCCTCAAAATAAGCTTCAATCCAATATTTATTATATTATTGAAGGGATTTAACTGAGCAACACCATATAACGAATTCTCTACAAGTTATAAACCAGACAAATGTTTCTAAATCAATGCAGAATTTACAAAAGAACTTGAGCTAAGCTCTGACTCCATACAAACTAAATATAGTTAATCATTGACATAGAAGCTCATATTTTGAAATTTAACAATGCACTGAATGCAGCACTAGAATACACTGGAGGACACAATTGAGTTCCGACTTATAATTTATTATTAGGAAAGTCCGACAAAATGAAAGTAAGATGTTGGCATCGACTTTCTACTTGCATAGCATACGGTCCATCAATTAGCTTTCTACTTGTTCATTTATTTAGGTGTATTTCCGATTATTATCTTCAGTAGTAAAAAACCAAAGTTACCTTAACCTTCATCTGATTTTTCAGTACGAGTGACTAATTAAGTGCAGTGAGTAGTCAATACAACAACAAAGGCTACACATGTGTTATCTATCACAAACCTTCTTTGCAAAACTTGCACTGCAAGACATCAAATATCTTGAGCAGACAATGTGCATCTGCAGCTGCATACCGTATTTGCTCTTCTGTCAGAGGACGACACGACCAGTCACTGCATTGTTGCTCCTAAAGTAAACACACACACACACACACACCACACATTAATTAACTGAATTGCAAATTCAAACTTATGCACAATTCAAAATACATATAAAATTAAGAGTATACATCGCAAACTCTCTAGCACCACGAAACAAATACGAAAAATAGAATGTGTGCCTTGGAAAGAGAAACGTGGAGCACATCCTTGCAGATAGCAGCCAAGCTCTTACTCGGCTTTCCTGTTTCTTCGTATTGTGATGCACTGTATATACTTGCAATATCTATATATGGATATACCTATTCAACATTATCAAAATAAACATTATTCATCAATCAATTCACCTAAATTACGAAGCAATGTATACAATTCTCACGTAAAACTGTTTTCACTAGAGCGTGATCCTCGTAAAATATACACAAACGCAATGCATATTGTAAACATTGCGATACGAAAGTAGAAGACAAATACAACAAGTCTTGTTTAAAACCGAACCCTAATTTCAAGATATGAGGCGACTCGAACACTTCTTTTAACCGTCCTTCTGAATTTAAGGTTAGTTGGATCACGAAATCTATTCTTACTCCGACTCCTGTCCAATCTGATTACAAATTTGGAGTTGTTTTTCTATATGGGTTGTGTTATAATATGATTGCATTGTTAATGAAAATAAGTGGATTGATCTTAAATTTTCGCATGGGCAGTATGATGATGTAGTATGCAATCAAGAATTTCTCTTTGGGTTATTGACTTGTGGTTCTGTTGATGTTTAGGATTTAAGGTCTAGTAGGGATGGAAGTTCGGTTGATAAAAAGATGAAGTTTGAGATTTCGGATATAGACTTTGATTACATGGTAGAATATGGAGAAAGATATAGAGATCTTTATACTACCAAATTTTACTTGGTTGAGTCTCAAGGCAATCTGTTCCTTGTTCTGAGGGTCATTGGAGAATTTGTTAAAGAAGATGGTGAAGTTGTGAATGAAGGAGATTTTCTGGATGATGAAGTTTATTCTCACTTGGTTTTACCTTACAGGACCAAGAACTTCTATGTCTACAAGCTTGATTCAGAGCTGAAAAATTGGGTGAAAGTTGAATCTATCAGATCTTGTTCGTGGGACTTAATCAGTCAATGTCCTTCTCGACTCTGGATATTCAAGAATGTCAAGGAAATTCTATTTATTTCACCGACGATTATTGGGATGATATTGATATTCAGGAGCACGATATGTATGGGGGCCATGACATAGGTATATACAACTTAAGTGATAAAAGTGTCAAGGAGATGTTCGAGATGAAGAGGATGGTTCCACCAGCAGTTTGGGTTGATCAAAATATGTCCATGATATGACTTTTAGATAACATCACATGCTGATATATCTGTTTTTTGTGTAAACATTGTAATTTTTGGTGTCATGACTTAACAATTTGATTTCAAAATACCAAGCTATGTTAATCGATCAAGATATTTTATAATTGGGTTTTTTTATGTGCCCTTGAACAATAGACAGAGCTTTGAATATCTGATGCAGTGTTGTAACATACTGATTAGCCAATAATTAAGGATAAAAACAAACCAAGTGCAAAATATATTGTCAAGTTACAAATTGTTAAGGACAGACTGGTTCTAAGTACATTAACATAGAATACAAGGGATTCACATCTATAAATTTGCCCTTAAATTCTCGATGTACTGCTATCGATAGAATTTAATAGATTCAAAATAAACAAAAACTATGAAAGGAAAAAAAAGGCTTATATGATCACCAATGCCATCATACATAAATTTCTTTTTTAAAGAGGAGATAACAAGACTTTGTATTGTATATTAAATGATAACATGCAATGCAATGCATGAACGACAGTCGAACAACAAGTTATGTCGCTAGCCTTAGACGGGAACATTTGTAGCGGATTCAAAGGTGGCTGAAGAAGAAACACTAGGAGATGGGAGAATGGTGAGCATGAGAGGATGTTCATTGGCCTCTTCATCATCATCTTCATCATCTGTGTCTGCTGTGTGCAAATGCACGCAAGAAAATCGTTCAAGCGATGCAAAGAATGCAGCGGATACACTGAGACCCAACCAATTCGCCAGGTCATTTATCTTCTCAGACGACGTGTAAGGTGTGATGCTTGAATTCTCCTCCATCTCCAAGCTTTGTTTATCCCAGAACCAGAGATATAAATTATGTTTTTAGTTTATATATATGTTTAGACAGATACTAGGTGTAATTAACAATGTAAGATGTCTTTTTTGGCTTTTTATTTCATATTTATAACAAATCTAATTGAGGATATTTGACCATTGGCCTGTTGTTTGCCTTTTAACTGGGGTTTCTGTTTGTTTTTTATTTTCTAATTTTGACCAGGTTATTTATAGAATTAGTATGCTATGTAAGCGAACTGCTATCCTAATATAAATTCATGATTGAATTACAAGGGGAAATTCTGTAGAAACTATTGGTTGATTATTAACATGATTTTACATCTTCATCTTCATCTGATTTAAGATTTATTCTTTAAATGGTACAAAATTTTACGTGTTGGCTATAATCTTCAGACTCCATACTAATAAATGCATTTGCCGTAGCCTGCACCAGAAAATTATAGTTACTTACTAATAATCATCTGAGAATAGAATGAATAATTAATCACGTTATCCTTGTAACATAGAATAACTGAATCAAGAAATTGTGTGCAGAACAATACTTGGATTGGAGATGGTGGTGGCTGCAGTTTGAGCAAAGTCACAATCGTACCCATTCCTTCCTGTAGCCTGGTAGTATGCATTCATCGCGTAGGCAGCATGAGCTCGAACAGTGTCGGGAAAGAAGCATGCGCCTCCTTCTTGAATAGGTCTACAATCTATTCCCAGTCCACATACATAATCAATGTTCTTCTGTAAGTTCTCATCATTAGCTTCTGGTTTAGGAAGGCACCATTGTTTTCCACTATTCGTTTTTGGCTCTGGATTTATTGGCACTCCAACAACTACAGGAGTTGGGCTTGAAGGATAATTTACTTTTGCCTGCCACAATTAGTTCTAAATATTTTTAAGTACTTAGGTGCATGTAATGTAATGCACAAAAAACCGGTTGATCGTGAAAACATTTCTGTAATATGCATGTGGTAATTATTGGAGTAACTTGCCTTTTTTCTTAAAATGCCGATATCATAAACTGGGGTCATGTCTGGTCGGAAAAGGCCAAAGTTCCTTTCGCTAGTTGGACCAGGCTTTAGATTTTCATTAAAGAGTCCAAAAATGTACGTCTCAAATGTCCTGTTAGGCATGAGTGGTGTGCCAGCCCCGGATGTCACATGCTGCATGAGTTTCCCATTGTACTCAGTTGCACTCTCAACATCAACCCCAAGTTGGCCAGGTTCGCCCTTTGATGGCCAACCAGTTTCTGCTATGACAATCTCTATGTCATCGAAGTGGATGAGTTTTAATGCAGAGTGGACTGCATCCAATTGGGCATCTAGCATGTTTGTGTATGTAAGTTTTGTGTTTTCATCTAACACTTTCGAGTTAGTCCTAAAGAGGGCGTAATCTAGGGTGTCTTTTGAGCAGCCGAAAAATGGATATGGGTTAATCAAGAAGGCGGAGCCGGTGGCTTTTAAAAAACCAAGGATTGGCTTAAGGACCTGGCTTTCATACTCTGGCCTAAATTTTCCGGCTGATGGTGGGCTTGAAGTTAAAAGTATGCCTAATGAGTGTGGTGTTGAAACTTTGATAAGCCGGTCAAGTGACACCCCAACAAGGGCTATGTGAATGGCCTGCATAGCTGGGACAAGATTTTCAACAGTGAGCTTATCTCCCGTAGAGACTACTTCATTACCCACTAGAATTCGGACAATGTAAGTAGCAGGGACATGAGGTACAATGCTTGTTTTTAACCATTCTTTAGCGTAATTGAGATTGGCAAGGGATGAAATCTGTTTGTTTGGGATACTAACTGTGACAGCAATACCCGTGTGAGCAAAGGCTTTTATAATATCAGGGTTGGTGTCATAGAGTCGAACACGGTTGATGATGGTGGAGTCTAGGAGGAAGTGTGCCGCTTGCACAGGATGAGGAAGGTTGTCTGCTACTGTGCCATAATTCACACCAATGGTTCCCTCCACTCCTAAAAATATATAAACAAACAATAAAATAAAAATAATACATAGTCAATCATAGTTGTATCTGCAGGATGAAAATAATAATAAATAAAAAGTAATTTTCAAGCTTAGTTTATACCTGGGATGTAAGTTGATGCTATGAGAGCTGGTATCCCGATAAAGATTACGACTAGATCAACCATGGATAATTTTTTCTCCATATGGTGCAGTTGGTAAATCTGATTTCATAGCGATGAGGGATAAATAGGCAGATGAAAGAGTGTTCACTAGGAGATGCTTTTCTTTGTTTGTTGGGGATATATTGATTCAAAGCTTGATCCTGGAGTGTTGCTTTTATCATGTTTTCTGCAACTTTACTAGTAATATATATGCTCTCTTTTTACAGATTACCCTATTATTGTTGGTGAAACTTTTCCAAAAGAAAAGAGTTAATAAAAAATTGCAAAATATAAAAGTAATGCTCATAATGATACTAGTTTCAGGGAAGAAAACTGGTTAAGAAATCATATGTCAAATATTTTATCTTTCATAAAATGAAATAATAAATGACAAATTTAATTGAGTATTTTTTCTTATCTAGTAAAATATGATACCGGCAGTTTCCTAAGTGATCAATGGTCACTGCAGAGCTATCGCTCAATGCATGCCTGAACTTACCTACTGGTCAAAAACCTAGTCACAGATTCCTACAACTGTTAAACTCAAAAAGTCATGCCATTCTTTCTTCCTAAGATTCAGAACATGTGCATGATGCACAGGGTAAGTTTTTACGATAGATGGAGTGTGAGGGACATGCAAGACATCTAGTAAAATACACGTCTAATCTCTCAATTGCAGTTTGATGATTGGTAATGGATGCTTTACTTACAGTCAGTGACACTGAGCAAGTTTTCAGAATCAGGGGAGACAATGTCAACTTCATAAACAACGAGAAGAATGTAACTTAATATAGCAAAAAATTGGAAAATAAATGCCTTTAGAAATTGAACCCGCAACATAATGCAAAACATATTGTTCCACAAACTAATTTTCCTACCCATGTGGTTCTGATAATGATTTGGCCACGAAATGATAATTTGATATTTATCTGCCAAGTAATTTAACAAGAATATTTACATTTGAGCTAAACACGCTGTAATAAATAAACTGATGTTAAAGTGGAAAAATCAACAATGAAGCGCAGAGGGAAGAGCTTATCTGATTTGCTAGGAATCATGCATTCATGAGCTGTGCCGCTGTAAAATTAAGATAGAAAACCTTAAGTTGTAACATTTCTTGCATAAATGAGTATCCATAAGTGACCATCTCCTCAGAAGCAGACGACAAGATCATCGTGGACATTACTAATCGAAGGTGGCTGCCTGCCTATGGAATACTCATTTAAGCAAGAAACATTACAAAGGAGGATAGAAGAAAATCTTAGTTCTTGCTTTTTAGAAAGAATCTCAGTTCTTGTTTGCATTATCGTCGAAATGAACTTAATAGTATATGCAACTCAATCTACTTTTAGATGTATTGAGAAAATTGGTAACACATAACTAGTATAAATAGTAGTTTGGAACAGAGTAATTGTAATAAACCACCTGAAATAATTATGATAATCCATTTGACAATTTATCACTGGTGGCTGTACATAAACCACGCAGATGTTTCTAGTACGTGAGAGACCGAACCATACGTACAATGTGATGTTTTGTGTAGAAGTTGATCATTACTACTCTTTTGGTTGGTGGCAACAACCCACAAGGCCATAACACCATACCAAGTTACCAACCAGTTAATTTGCATGTACTAGAACCCTGGTCAGTACCGTGGTAGGGTACTATGATACCACTACACCAGATGCGCTCATGTTACAGGTTATTCAGTCATTAGCGTGCTACCCTGTTTATATATTTTTTTTCCGCAAAACCCTGTTTATATTGTCATGAAAGTAATGCACAAATATTTTCACCATGGTAACAGATTTTGTGATGGAAATGAAAAGTATCCTTCAGTTACCATATTAAATCGAACTCGCTTTTGATAAGGAATCTAAACACAGTTATTTTATTTATTATCTGATCTAAAATTACATAGATCAATTTTAGGTTTGTATTCGAAACCCTAGCCCTTAAAACAATGGCTGATTCCTTACCACACAATCTGTTATCAGATATTTTCAAAAGGCTACCAGTGAATTATGTTCTGCGATGCAGGTGCGTTAAAAAATCATGGGATCGTATTATAAAAATTTCTGCTTTAATTTCTCTTCACTTAAATTATGGAAATATCTCCCCACGTAGTAAAAAATATCTCATTTTTCACTCCAATTATAGTAGTTTTTTGGGTACATTCTGATGACAAAAAGTGTAGAGAAACAAACCTACAAGTGGTGCCCGGACCACGTTGGTTACACATCATACGGGACATCTAATATGTCTGTCCGACTTAGAATTAGATTATGATAGTCATATATATCTTTGGAATCCCGCCATTCGAAAATCAAAATTTCTTCCACATTCTTCGTTACTTTGGAATATTTTTCAACTCTAATTTAAGGGTGAGATTTATAAATTGAGTTTAGCTTTTGGGATATTCGCCCGGCATTAATGATTACAAAGTGATCAAAATTATGATTTATCTTATGAAAGAAGATGCAGAGTGGTCGTCAATTGTAGATGTTTATAGTCTAAAAAGTAATTCCTGGAAAAGAATTTATCGAGAGATTTCGTGCTGTAAATTAAGTCGTTTGTTGCATATTGGATAGCGAAAAAATGTGAAGGAAAGAAAATAGTTTTGAGTTTTGATACGGAGAATGAAATCTTTCGAGAGATTTTGTTACCAAGATATGATTGTTCATATAAACTCCAACACTTTGTTCAAGAGTTTGGTGAAAGGCTGTGTGTTTTGGTTCGCCACCCGCATTTGGTAATGCAAGGAGCTGAGGTTTGGGAAAAGAAAATTAGAATTAGTCTGGTGGGAGAAACCTATGGGGTTTTAGAAACAATGGTGAAATGGTACTGAGGAATTTAAATCAAGTATTTGGATTTGTTTCGTTTGATCTTGAGGAATGGAATCGAAGCATTTAAAGCCGTTCGGATGGGCTTTTGGTGACGATGATGAGAAGGATGCTGTAGATAATGTGGATCAAAAGGGTCTAGTTTGTGAATCCATTCATGGAGAGTTTGGTTTTGCTGGATGACAAGTGATGTCCAGAACAAGGGTATTGCATGCGGCCGGGTGCACATTTATAAAAGTTTGAAATTGTAACCTTTACAATTAGTTGAACATTTAAATTTTGCTAAAAGAAAAGATGGATGTGTGGATCTGTTTAACCATACATTCTATAAAATTGTAATGTTTAGTACAGTGAAGTGAAAGTACTTTATGTTTATATCAAGCATTCTATCATGTTGCTAAACAGTTATTATGCTCGAGTGAAGTCATGTTTGTTATTGCTTAGAGCAATGAGTTTAAGTTCTTTTTAAATCTTTACTACTCAACAACTGTTATTAATTTAAAAGGATTGGGATGTGTTTCATGTGTATTGGCAATCAAGCAAATCTGAAAGACTTGAATTAATTTGTTTCAAAAGTTTATACTTACCACCATTGTAGTGATTCCTAATCAAAATTAAGCTTCTTATGCCGACAATCAGAATCCGTCGAAAGCTGGCTTAGAACGGATTCGATCAATGTAGTAAAAATTTTGTCAAAGAAGCCCCTTCACATGATATGATATACAGACTTACTTGGGATAATAATAAGACTTCGTAAGATACTTGGGTCATTTGTTTGATTAAAATATAAAAGCTTTTAAAGTAAATATAAGTTTTACTTTACTAACATAATTATTATTATGACCATAGTCTTAGTAGATACTTTAAGAAGACTTAGTTACCATATTGAATGGAATTCTTGATTGAACATAAGTGTTTGATGAGTGCAAAGTATATTCGTAATTGAATACTTAATTTCTTGTTCGTCAAGTTATATGTTCTAATCTGTTTGTTTTTTTAATCACCTGTTTTCCAACTTTCCTCAAGAAAGATCAATGACCTCGCCTCCTGGAATCTCATCAGAAATTTTTAAAAGGCTACTGGTGAAATATGTTCTCCGGTGCAGGTGCGTTCAAAAATCATGATACCGTGTTATACAAAGTTCGAGTTTTATTACTCTCCACTTAAATTATCAGAATAATTCTCAGAGGAAACAATATCTTCTTTTTCACTCCAATTATAGTAGTTATTCAATACATTCTGATGTTAAAAAGTTTAGATTATTCTACAACTGGTATCCACACGTTAGTTTGCCATCATATGGGACATCAGGTGGTCTGATATGTTTGTCTGATTTATGCTTAGATTGTAGCAGCAACATATATCTCTTGAATCCCGCTATTCGAAAATTTAAAACTCTTCCACCTTCTTCATTATTTTCGAATATTTTTGTACTAAATTTTAAGGCGCATATCTATAAACTCAGTTTAGCTTTTGGATATTCGCCCAACATGAACGATTACAAGGTCGTAAAAATTATGATTTATTGTATGGAAGAATATGCAAAGTGGTCGACAATTGTTGAGATTTATAGTCTCAGAAGTAATTCTTGGAGAGAGTTTGTGGAGAGCTTTCATGCTGTAAACTAAGCCGTCCAGTATTTATAAACGGTCTTGCATATTTAGGGAAAAAATCTGATGGAAAGAGAATAATTGTGTGTTTTGATACAGAGAGTGAGATATTTTGAGAGATTTTGTTACCACACTGTGATCGTTTGTATAAACTAAATTACTATGTTCAAAAGTTTGGTGAATCATTATGCGTTTTCATTTTCCACCGGCCTTCAGAAGCTGTTGACATGTGGGTAATGGAAGAAGCTGAGGTTTGGACGAAGAAAACTAGTATTAATCTGGAAGGAAAATATGGGTTGCCCATGGGTTTTAGAAACAATGGTGAAATTGTACTGAGGAGGTTGAATGAATTTGGATTTGTTTCATATAATCTCGAGAAAGATCATGAGGCGAAAAAAGTATGTAAATCAAAGCGTTTACAGCAGTCTGGATATACTGACTATGCTAAAAAAGATGTTGTAGATAGTTTGGATCAAAAGGTCTATTTTGTGAATCCCTTCATGGAGAGTTTGCTTTTGCTTAATGACAAGTTCAGTTAAGAAGGGTACTTAATTTCTTTAATTTGAAATATGTTTTGTTTGGAAGTGAATTAATCTTGAGAACTTATCTGGTCCTTTAATCAATCAAGTGGGATTAATTACATTTGCTTAAATTATCAAGTAGAACATTCTGTAATCCTATTGGAGGCCCAGTCACACATGACTGAACAGCTGGTATATCTGACTAATAGATTCTCAGAGCTTTGTAATCATTCATACAGATTTACAAAGTTTTAATGCTCTGTTTTATACATTGTGTTATTTATTAATTCTGCAAGTTTTATACAACATATTATTGATTTTCGAGTACTTTGGACAAAACTGCAAAATGTACTTAGTTTTCCTTGATGCATTGTCTTCTGCTTTTATGTTAAGTATGCTATTTCAGTCAACTTCTATGTGACTTCAATTTGAGGAGTCCTCTGCATAATAGCAAGAAGAAAGTCTTTCGATTCTAAGAGGATACATATTAAATATTATTGGTTAGGATTTTAGGTATATGGAAGGTCAAAGTGGACTGTGGATACCTTGGAATTGGAGATATTCTACTTAGATCAAATGTCCGAAGCAGCCTGCAATCTTTTGTAAGGCTCATTTCGCCTTCATATACCTGTAGGAGATTTGAGCTTAAATTTGAGCAAACACAACAAGATATTCTTAATAAAAGCATAATTCAATATCTCTATGTTGATCCTGGCAAGTAGTAAAAGCTTGAGACTTTTGGTCATTATAGCAGACTTCCTTTCAAACTAACTTGGTCATCACACCGCCAGATGCTGTAATGTCAACTGTGAGGGTTGCATCTATGACTAGCATATTAGATAGAAATACAAAATTAAAAAAAGAGATTCAATCCAAAGCCTTGCAACCAGATAATTACAATATTTTTGTGAGAACATAATGGATACCTTTTGTTTCACCCCCTCAGTGATTCCTGTTTGTACAGAAGCACCAAAACCAAAAGCCTCATCAGTCATCAGAGTTCACTCCTTTGCTAAGCTCCTTTTTATCAAAATAATCACCTAGAAGCTAGTGGGGACTGGGGGAAACTGCTGTATCATACTTTGCTATTTAAGATAATAGAAAGCTATCTATTTAATTTGTCATTGATTCTAATTTATGAAAGATGAAATTTTTGGCATACTTTCTTAAACAGTTTTCTTGCCTGAAGCTCGTATTATAATAAGAAGCATTACTGTTATATCTTGCAATTTTTTGTGATCCTATTTCTCATCTTTCAAAAAATTTCAACTAACAATCATAAAATTTGTAAAAAGATGGCGTAATTATTACTAAAGATGCTAAAAACATAATTAAATCAACACTCTGGGATCAAACTTTCATTTGCCTATTTATCCCTCGTCTCTATCAAACCACATTCACCAACTGCATGTCTGCACCATCATGGAGAAAAAACAGACCATGGTTGATCTAGCTCTAAAGAGTATACCAGTTATCATAGCATCAATATACATCCAAGGTATAAATTAAGGCTGAAGATCACTTTATATTTTATCATTATTTCCCTGGCAATATTATGAATGAGTAATGCTAGAGAACCAATGTACATCCAAATCAATAATATCAATTAAAACTACACATCTTACCATATGAATCATGCCACATCATTTTGGAAAATATTTTTGGGAAATTTGTTTGGTTCCCTAGCATTACTCATTATGAATTACCAAATGTAATAATCAATTTTTTTTGTTTTCTGGTAAAACTTTAGGAGTGAAGGGAAATATTGAACCTTCTTCATCCTGCACAAGCAGCACACCTCCTCTAGCCTAGACTCCACCCTTATCAACTGTAATCATCTCCATGACAAAAAAAATCTGATATTATAAAAGCCTTTGCTCATACAGGTATTGCTGTCACAGTTGACATCACAATCAACCAAATTCCATCCTTTCAAGCTCAACAATGCTAACCTACCTGTATTTGAAAAAAAAAATGTACCTCATCTCCCAGCTACCAACATTGTCTGAATGAAGTAGTCTCCACAGGAGATAAGCGCAGTACTGTTGAAGACCTTGTCCTGGCTATGCAGGCCCTTCACATAGCCTTGTTGGGGTGTCACTATATCGGCTTATCAAAAGTTCATCACCACATTCATTAGACATACTTCTAATATTAAGCCCTCCATTAACCGAAAAATTAGGCAAGAGTATTAAAATGAGGTCCTTAAGCCAATCCTTTGTTTTCTAAAAGCCACAGGCTCCCCCTTTTTAATTAACCTCACCGTTATTTGGCTGCTCAGAAGATACCCTAGATTACGATCTCTTCAGGAATAACTCAAAAGTGTTCGATAAAAATGCAAAACTTATATACACAAACATGCTAGATTCGCAATTAGCTGTTATCCACTCTGCATTAAAACTCAGCCACTGCGATCATGACATGGAGATTGTAATAGCAGAAACTGGTTGGCCATCAAAGTGTGAAACTGGACAACTTGGGGTTGATGAGGAAAGTGCAACCAAGTACAGTGGGAAACTCATGCAGCATGTGACATCTGGAGTTGGCACACCACTCATGCCTAACAAGACATTTGAGATTAAGATATTTGGACTCTCCAGAGGCAAAAACAATTAGTGGATCGAAATGGTGCCGTCCTAAACCAGGAGCTGATTAGTGATGAGAACTTATCAAAGAACATTGATTATGTATGTGGATCGGGAATGAATTTTAGACCTCTTCAAGAAAGCGGTGAATGTTTTTTTCCCACAATGTTTAAGCTCATGCTGCCTATGCCATGAAGGCATACCAGTCTAGTGGAAGGAATGAATACCGCTATAATTTTGCTCAAACTGTAGCAACCACCATCTCCAATCAAAGTATTGCTCTTGAAAAATTTTCTATCGGATCAGTTACTCTATGTTATTAAGACGCTGGGTTCATTTACTATTAGTATTCTAAGATTATTTTCAACAAGCATAGTTTTCTGGTGCAGGTTATGGAAAATGCATTTATTGATATGGAGTCTGAAGATATAGCCCACACGTTAAATTTCTGTATCATTTAAAGAATAAGAGTTCTCTCTCTACACAAAATAGTAGCATGCACACAGCATTTTGGAAAATATATGCACCAGGGCCAGCTTTATTAAGCTCAGATCCAGCTCAAATTTAACAAATATATAGCTGAAAATCAAATTAGAAGTTGTCTCCAAACGTGTAGCTGAGTTGGTGAGAGCACTGTTATTGACCAAAAAGTATGTTGAAAGCTTCAGTGGGAAAATGAGAAAGATGTTAAATCCGGTTAACAGCCTACTTCGAATTCCTGTTTGGTTTTAAGATAACTCCACTTGTAGTATTACTAGATAATTTTATTAACTGTATAAATAAATTACTGATTGTCGGTCGCTAATGAAGGGTGTGTAGGCTACATCCTTCATTAGTAGTATCAGAAAAGATTGTTCCTGCATTGGATATTTATCAAGTAAACACATCTCCTTTTCTCCATATCAGTCTAAGAAAATACCAATCATTTATATACTCAAATCATAAAAATCTAAGCCCTTACGACTTGCCAACGCTATGCCGCCCCTTCTACCTTATCCTCAAACAAACCTGTCAATTAACCTTTAACAAAACTAATCCACCACAGATCAGGCATAACAGATATAAAAGAACAGAGGTTAGAGCTTAGAATATGGCAACAGGCTTTTGTTACTTCTGTGGCAAGACATATAAAAGAGGGCATATATATAAATTCATAGAAGCACAATTGTTTTGCAGTCGAAGTATCAAGCAAAGATTTTTTGTTGGCAAAGTGATAATGTTTAACACGAAGTGGAGTTGACTGAACCTCGTATAATAGTCAATGCATTGCCTGAAGACAGAAATTTCAAATAATAAGAATTAGAGCTATTGCCAATGGTAAACCTTTACATATTTTTGTGGTGACTGGCATTACACACAATGTTTTGTACCTGTGACTAGCCAAAAAACTGAAATGTCTTTTATAAATGATCAACCTCAAGCAGTATTACTTGCAAATAGAATTATATTGCGTGTAATGATACACACAAGAATTTTGCTTGAGAAATGAGTAGGAATCAGTTTTCAGCAGAACTGAAAATAAAATATGTTGATTCCATTAGGCAACTGTGACATGGTGTTAGGCATTTGATGGCTTAGCAGATTGGAATCAATTATTGTGGCTTCAAGAAGTTGAGAAAGGGACTTTTTAGTGAAAGATCAGAAAGTATAATGGATCGTATACTTAGTTTAGTTTTGTGAGCTTCATTAATTAATTATCAGTTAGAATGGAGAGTATTTAGCTAGCATACTTCATCATAGACAAAATAAACAGAATTCTAATAACATAATTTATAGGTCTTGCATCAATATCTTCAAAATTTGCAGAACAGGGCAGTTAAAGAATTTATATTGTTCGATTACCAAGAAGAAAATGCAAATAAGAAAAGAATAGGAAACACTGAGAAGAAATACTTCTATAATCTCAAGGTTATATATAGTTAGTAACTAAACTAGAGCTCATCATGAAAATCATCCTCATCTTCGGCCGTTGTTCCTGCACCAGATCTTTGATAAACTGCTGTAATAATTGGGTTGCAAACCGCTTCCACTTCCTTAAGCTTTTCATCATAATCTTCTTTTTCGACGTTATTATTATCATCCAACCACTCAAGAGACTCCCTAACAGCTTCTTCGATCTTTTCCTTTTCATTCGGCTCCAATTTGTCTGAAAGCTTGTCTTTGTCATTTATCTGATTCTTCATGTTGTATACGTAAGTCTCCAAGTGGTTTCTGGCCTCGATTTTCTCTCTAGCCTTCTTGTCTTCCTCCACAAAGTCATCAGCCTCTCGGACCATACGTTCAATATCTTCCTGACTCAGATGACCTTGTCATTGGTGATTGTGATCTTTTTAGTTTTTCCTGAGGCCTTGTCTTCCGCCCATATGTTAAGGATGCTGTTTTCATCAACTTCAAATGTGACTTCAATTTGAGGAGTTCCTCTGCAAAAAAGTAAGTAATTGTAAACAAAGTGGGTACATATTAATTATTAATGTTAAGATGTATGGATGGTCAAAGTAGATACCTTGGAGCTGGAGCTATTCAAGTTAGATCAAATGTCCCGAGCAGCCTACAATCTTTTATAAGGCTCCTTTCGCCTTCATACACCTGTAAAAGAATTAAGTCTAATCAGAAGAGAACACCCATGAACCCTGAATAAAAGAACAGTTAAATATCTCTATGTCAAGATTATAGCTTATAGTAGTACTAGGCAGCACCGGATATATTACTAGTGTCAGAAGATTATAGTATCTTGATGGAGACAGTAGTCTGTTGATCCTGGTAAGTACTAAAAGTTCGAGATTTTTTGGTCGGTATAGCAGTATTTCTTGGAACTAATTTAGTCATCACTCCACCAACAGTTTCAATGCCAAGTGTGAGAGGGGTCGCATCTATTACTAGCATATCTGATTGAAATATTTATAGAGAAAATTAGTTTCAATCTAAAGCCTGCAGGTAACAACATAATCGTAATATTTTGTACAATGGAAGAGATACCTTTTGTTTCATCACCACCTTCGCCGCTTAAGATCCCTGCTTGTACAGTAGCACCAAAAGCTATAGCCTCGTCAGGGTTCACTCCTTTACTAAGCTCCTTCCCATTTAAATAATCACTAAGAAGCTGTTGGACTTTAGGAATTCTGGTGCTTCCCCTGACAAGAACAATTTCATCAATTTGATGTTTCTCCAAATTAGTGTCTTGCATAGCCTTCTTCACAGGTCCCATTGTCTTTCTGAATAGATCAATGTTCAACTCCTCAAAGCGAGCTCGAGTTAGTGGCTCTGAGAAATCAACGCCATCAAAGAGTGACTCAATCTCTAGTCGGACTTGATGTTGGTTGCTCAAAGCTCTCTTACCGCGCTCAGCTTCCTTTCTCAGTTTGCCAAGAGCTCTATTGTCCTTGCTGATGTCCTTATTGTACTTTTTATTGATCAACTTAATGAAATACTCCATAATTCTCTGATCAAAATCTTCACCTGCACATTATAATTAAACATAATACTCCGTGCATTAAGAATAGAAGCAAAAACTCATTCGTATAATTCAAATTAACTTACTATACTAAGAGAGCACCATCAAGATAAAAAAAAGAAGAAGAGAAATTTAGACAATTTTAAAAAACAAACGGAATTAAGTGGTAGATTATTACCTCCCAGATGAGTGTCTCCACTAGTGGAGAGAACCTCGAAGACACCATTATCAATTGTTAATATACTGACGTCAAATGTCCCTCCACCAAGGTCAAAAACAAGGATGTTCTTTTCACCGCCTTTCTGATCCAAACCATAGGCAATAGCAGCTGCAGTAGGTTCATTAATGATCCTCACAACATTCAGACCAGCTATAGTGCCAGCATCCTTGGTAGCCTGTCGCTGGGCGTCATGAAAATAAGCTGCAGTTTTCACATGATCAGGCAGATTAGTAGACATTTTATTAACTTTCTTATATAATAAAAAACACAACGAAACTTGCTCAAGGAAATCTTTATACCAGGAACGGTAATAACAGCATTCTTAACCTTCTCCCCAAGGAATGCTTCCGCTGTCTCCTTCATCTTTGTCAAAACCATTGCGCTAATTTCCTCCGGACTTCTTAACCTTGACTTGTATATAAGGCTTTCCATCTTTATTAACAATATTGTAAGGAACAAGCTTCCTGTCTCTTTGAACGTCATTGTCATCGAATCTATGCAATTCATATGATAAACATTACACACAATCCTTCAACAATAATCAGAAAATAAACACACACACACACACAAAACAACGGTTATAGCTAGATATATTACTTTCTTCCAATTAGTCTCTTGACATCAAAGATTGTCCTCTAGGAATTAGCTGCTGCTTGGTTCTTAGCTGCCTCACCAATTAATCGCTCACCATCTGTGAAGCCGACCCATGATGGGGTAATCCGATTACCTTGATCATTTGCTACAATCTCAACTTTATTATTTTTGTACACACCAACACAAGAATAAGTTGTTCCAAGATAAATTCCAATCACTCTCTCCAATTTCGCAGATTCTTTTTTCGAAACAGAACATGTAAACAAACTTCCTGTTCAAGAACAATACAATTATGTTTCATGTAAGAACATAAACACAGTCAAAATCATATAAACTAACACACAAATCTGCATGTTCCAACTAACGTAAGACATAATATTCGAACTAACCAATTAACACAATTTCCAAGGCAATGATAAAAGAACTGCTGGTCCAAGAAGGAACTCCCATAGCTCAAGCTTCGTTGGTGAAATCCTAAACCAACTGATTTTATTTATAATATATCTTGATTATATTTTAATGGTTTTGTATAATTGTATCTGATGAAAAACAAACATGCATGCAACAGAGGCAGTTTATATAAGGTACGAGATACTACTTAATTGTAGTCTTGTGCGACTATGATTAGAATTTTAAATGACGACTACCTATATAGTTATATACTGTTTGCATTGTTAGAAAAAAAACCTGATTTATATACATTATTTTTGTTGCAATAACAAATGCAATTTAATTTTAAAATATAATATTGTTGAAATTTGTGATTGATACGAATTTTATAATTTAAGCAAAGTTATACGTGTGGATAAGTTTCGATCATAAAATTATCATCCACTATTAAAAAAAACATACCCAACAATGATTTCAAATAAAAGGAAAAAAATCCAGCAAGGATTCCAGGACAGAGATTTTAGTTCCAATGGCAAAGGCGGTGGTTGTGGTGGCCACCGTCTACTTTGTCCTCGTAACAATGTCGTATCAAGTGATAAAAAATAATGATAAGAAATTTAATTCCTTCAAAATTGCGCGGCGTTTAGGATACAATAAATCACCACCACATTTTGATCCTTTGTTGGAAAGAATTGAAAGATCATTTGATGGAAAAACCAGTGAGAACCTGCAAAATGAAACCAGATTTTTGCGTGAGGATGACAGGCTTAACATAACCTACAGAATAATGGTGTTGTTTCCTTTTTTAGATATCGCACCAACAGATGGTTTTATTGATTACAAGGAATTGGAGGTTTGGATCATACACCAAGCAACTAAGCGGTTAAATTTTAGGACAAAACAAGCATTGGAACTACATGATAAAAATGGAGATGGATTTGTTTCCTTCTCTGAGTATCTTCCCCAGTTTTCAAATCAAGATATTGGTAATTCGTCATCCTCATCCTCCTAGTTTATTATATTTGTTATATGCATGTGTGTTTATGAATTTCGTCACAAGATCGTTGTTAAAATTTCAATTCATCAATGGCAAAAGTATAAATATTTATATGTTACATTTTCGTTGAGACTGAAAATTTTGATGTTTATTAGTTGTGGGGCATCCCAAGATTATAGCCAAAGTATCGTAATAAATATTTGTGATGTAAAATTTCAAGTTAATCGATTAACAGAGAGAGACCAGAAAAGGCATGGGCAAGCTGGATGGTGGTATGAGCAGTTTAGAAATGCTGATACTGATCAAAATGGACTTCTCGACTTCAATGAACTTAAAGAGTAAGCCTTGTTTTTCCGATCATTTGATATACTTGTTCTCAATTTAAAACCTTTTAGTTGATGGAATTCCTTTTTGTTATAGCTTCTTACATCCAGAGGACAGTACAAATGCACAAATACAAGAATGGTTGTTGAAGGATGAGATAAGGTACGTCTTCATTTATCTTCTTCTGCTATGTATATTCAAACAATTCTAATTTGATTTATGATTTTGAGTTTCATTAGATGTCGAAAACTTAACACTAATTATTAAGCCTATGAATATGAATCAGACAACTCGACTATGATTATGATCAGAAACTTGATTGGATGGAATTTGAAACGGGGGCATATGACTCTTATGTGAATTATATTGCACTTGAAAGCAATGAAGATGGACATGCACCTTCTGAAGAAGATGTATTTGCTAAGCTAGATCTTAATCAAGATCAGTATGTATCATTTCTTCTCTTATCAGGACTATATATAATTTTACTTTATATTTTTCTCATACTGTTTCATTACATTATGCGCAGATTACTAGACGTGGAAGAACTGAGACCTTTTCTTCAATATATGAATCCCGGAGAACTGCAAAAAGCTAAACATTATACACAATATTTGATCGATGAGGTACTATGTTATGTGCGTGCATTGTTCAAGAATTAGGTGCAGGTTTTTGACAATTGTATTAACTACCTAATTTCATGACTTTGCTGCATGATCAGGCTGACGAGAATGGAGATGGGAAACTAGCAATCCATGAGATGATTAACAATGACTATGTTTTCTACAACAGCTTGTATCATCATATAAAAGTATCTGCTGAAAAAATCCATGATGAACTTTGAAGGCTGATCATTTTCAAGCAAACAGTACAGTTGGGAAGTTTCAATTTTTCTCCCAGTTTTGATTATCTTAGGCCAAATATGTTGTACATGCATATTGATTACTTTGTTTCGGGAAGTAAGAATGAGATGATCTTACTTTGAAATCAAAGAATAACCCCACATAAACCAAACTTGCTCTCTAGAATGTTTCAAAAAATGAGTGGCAAATTTTAATTATTTCTAATTTCTAGTAAATACTAATGGAGAGTCACTAATTATAATATGGTACAAAATTATTCAAATATTTACTATAAAATATTTTACACACATCATCCAAATATAATTTGTGTAATTTTTAATTTTTTAATCCAACATCCTTATTAATCTCTTATATTTATATACAAAATTTAGTATTAAATCATATTTAATATAAAAAATTATGAATAAATAATTCCAACGATTGAGAGCAAACCAAAAAAAAAAAAATCAAAACAATTGTTTGTTGCATAAACGGTAACTAAAGCGTATGGGCTATTAAATAATTTTGCTTGAATTTAAAATAAAATAAAAATAATTTAGGAGGCCAACCAACTTAAAAAAGAAAGAAATTATAAAATAATGCATACAGATAGACAGAGAGTTGTAATACACCTGCACAAGCCTCGCTACTTTACATATATACATACTCGTCCCCCCCCCCCCCCTCCCTCTCTCTCTCTAAAAAAACTCAAATTCACTCTCTCTCTCCCCTACTGTGTGCCCCTTTTTCTAGGGTTTCAAGCGCCGACGGAAATCGATTCTCCGATTACACATCTCTCTCGCCGGAGCGCGTAATCTCTCTATTCTCCCTATCTCCTTTTTTTAATTTGTTCAATTTTGTTTTCTTTTACGCTTTTAACTGTTTCTTACTGTCGGATCTATAATATTTTTTATCTGATTTGTGATTTTTTTTATTGTATGATGTTATTATAACAATTTAATTATATATATTGATGAATTTTATCATCAAAAGGCGCGTTCTTTATGATTTATGATATTGTTGATTATTATATAACTTGACTGATTGTTTTTTAGTGCTTTGAATTGTTTGATCGGATCGCTGATTTGTTTTGATTGGAATGTTTGACTATTGATATTATGAACTGACTGTGTTTGTTTTGGAGCTTGTATATGTGATTGTTTTTGTTTAATTCTAATGATATCGATACTTTTCTTTTGATTGGATGTCGGAGAAACTGTCTTTTTGTGGTTACGTTCTGGTTTATTGTGTAATATAGTGTGTTCAAATATTTGGAATGCAGAAGTGTCTTCTGTTTATAGGTATTAGATCCCATGACGTAGATTAATTATTAGATTATTATGACCTTATGGACAAGTGTTTGACGTAGATAATTTTAAGGTTGTTGGCATAGTGTCAGGTACATTGAACTGTTTGATTTTAGATCGTAGTATTTGTAAACTTTTTTGTCCTGTGTTGTGTTTTGTTTGGTGTTCCTATATATGATTGTTTCTGTTTAATCTAGTGGACGTTCGATAATTTTCTTTTGATTGGATGTCGGAGAAATTCTTTTTTGCTGCTTCTGGTTTGATTTTCTGTTTAATCTAGTGGACGTTCGATAATTTTCTTTTGATTGGATGTCGGAGAAATTCTTTTTTGCTGCTTCTGGTTTGATTTGTGTGTGTTCAGATATTCGGAAAACTTTTCTATTTACTAGTAATATATCTCGTGATGTAGATTTTAATAACCTTGTTGACGATTGTTTGAAGTAGATGATAATGACCTTATCATACCTTATTGAATATTGTGTGACGTAGATTTTAATAACCATATAGATGATAGTTTGGCATAGACAATCATGACCTTATCCTACCTTGTTGACAATAGTGTGATGTAGATAATAACCTTATTGAGCCTTTTTGACAGTGAGATGTAGATAATTATGACTTCATTGACAATAGTATGATGTAGGTATTAAGAACCTTATGATAAATGATAATAATGTGATATAAGAAATTATGACCTTATTGACAATAGTAGATGATAACAACCTTATTGAATCTTATCGGCAATAGTGTGATATAGGTAATTATGACCTTATTGACGATAGTGTGACATAGATAATTATGACCTTGACTGAATAGGGTGACGTGTATAGATTAACCTCATTAATGTTGATTGTGACATTTTTTATGTTCTGCATTTGTAATTATTTTTTATTTTGTTATTCATCTATTTACTTCTAACAGATTGTGTTAGCATTTGCTTTTGTTGGGCCATGATCGAAATGGCTAATATATTGGTTTACTAGCTATCCTTATCACAAGTTTGTCGATTTTTCCCAAGATTGTTTATGAGACTTATTAAGGGTTTTCATTTGGGGGAAATTGAAAATATTGGTATGCGAGATTTAATTCTGTTGTGATATGTTTTATAATTCCATTGTTATTTCGAACATTTATTTTTAGCATAGGAAATTTAAGGTGTGTTACTATTTGGTAAATAAAAAGTTGATATCCTGTTCTTTTGGTTGCATTGATTATCAGTTATCGTAGTTTATATGTCGTACAGACTTATTTTGAAGTTTTAAACATTTGACTGTATGTTTTTCTTCTGATACCAAGTGTTTCATAATTTTTCTTTATGCTTACCTGCGTATATTATAAAATTATTTAACATGTGATCTGTATAATTTTCCCCAGATAGGATATGGCTACAGAGGTCACCCTGGTTCTATTGAATGCACAATCAGCAGATGGAACAGTGAGGAAGCAGGCAGAAGAGAACTTAAAGCAGTTTCAAGAGCAAAACCTTGCTGGTTTCTTGTTGTCGCTCGCTGGAGAGCTTTCTAGTGATGAAAAGCCTGTTGATAGTCGTAAATTAGCTGGTTTGATTCTTAAAAATGCATTGGATGCCAAGGAACAACATAGAAAGTATGAACTTGTTCAAAGATGGATGTCGCTTGATGTAGCTGTAAAAGGGCAGATCAAGACATGTTTGCTTCAGACCCTTTCTTCTCCAGTACCTGATGCTCGATCAACTGCATCACAAGTTATTGCCAAGGTTGCCAGCATTGAGCTCCCGCAGAAACAGTGGCCTGAGTTGATTGTATCATTATTGGGAAATATTCACATGGTTCCTGTTCATGTCAAGCAAGCCACTTTGGAAACACTTGGGTATTTGTGTGAAGAAGTCTCTCCAGATGTTGTTGAGCAGGATCAAGTTAATAAGATACTTACAGCTGTCGTTCAGGGCATGAATGCATCCGAAGGAAATAATGAAGTGAGGCTTGCTGCTACTAGAGCATTATATAATGCTCTTGGCTTTGCTCAGGCAAATTTTACCAATGATATGGAGCGTGATTATATTATGAGAGTTGTTTGTGAGGCAACTTTGTCTCCAGAAGTTAAGATTCGGCAAGCAGCCTACGAGTGTTTGGTTTCCATTTCATCAACATATTACGAGAAACTAGCTCCTTACATTCAGGATATCTTCAACATCACGGCCAAGGCTGTAAGGGAAGATGAAGAGGCTGTTGCTCTTCAGGCCATGGAATTTTGGAGCTCAATATGTGATGAGGAGATAGATATTCTTGAAGAGTATGGAGGTGATTTTAATGTTGCTGACTCGGATATTCCTTGCTTTTATTTTATCAAACAGGCGCTTCCAGCTCTTGTGCCCATGTTGTTGGAAACTCTTCTTAAGCAAGAAGAAGATCAAGACCAGGATGAAGGTGCCTGGAACCTTGCTATGGCTGGGGGAACCTGCCTTGGTTTGGTTGCACGGACAGTAGGTGATGATATTGTCCCTCTTGTTATGCCGTTCATTCAAGAGAATATAGCAAAAGCTGACTGGAGGCAGAGAGAGGCAGCTACTTATGCATTTGGTTCGATACTGGAGGGCCCTTCCCCTGACAAATTAACTCCTATTGTCAATGTTGCTCTCAATTTCATGCTCACAGCTTTAACAAAGGACCCAAATAACCATGTAAAAGACACAACTGCATGGACACTCGGAAGAATATTTGAATTTTTGCATGGTTCAACTGTGGAGACGCCTATTATAAACCAGACCAACTGCCAGCAGATTATCACAGTGCTTTTACAAAGCTTGAAGGACGTTCCAAATGTTGCAGAGAAAGCCTGTGGTGCTCTATATTTTCTTGCCCAAGGTTTTGAGGACGTGGGCTCCTCTTCTCCTTTAACTCCTTATTTTCAGGAGATTGTTCAAGCCCTCCTCACAGTCTCCCATAGAGAAGACGCTGGGGAGTCTCGGTTAAGGACTGCTACCTATGAAACATTGAATGAAGTGGTGCGTTGTTCGACTGAGGAAACCGCTCCAATGGTGATGCAACTAGTTCCTGTCATTATGATGGAGCTTCACAATACTCTTGAGGCACAAGTACAGAAGCTTGTGTCTGATGAGAGAGAGAGACAGAATGAGCTGCAAGGTCTTCTCTGCGGGTGCTTACAAGTAATTATTCAGAAGCTCGGAACATCAGAGCCAACAAAGTATGCCTTCATGCAGTATGCAGATCAGATAATGAATCTCTTCCTGAGGGTTTTTGCTTGCAGAAGTGCAACTGTGCATGAAGAAGCCATGCTTGCCATTGGAGCCCTCGCGTATGCAGCAGGTCCTGATTTCGCAAAGTACATGCCAGAGTTTTACAAGTATGTGGAAATGGGACTTCAGAATTACGAGGAGTATCAAGTATGTGCAGTCACAGTTGGTGTGGTGGGTGATATATGCAGGGCATTGGAGGACAAGGTCATGCCATACTGTGATGGTATTATGACCCAGCTCCTCAAAGACTTGTCTAGCAGCCAGCTGCACCGATCTGTAAAGCCTCCAATTTTTTCATGCTTTGGGGACATAGCACTGGCAATTGGAGAGAATTTTGAGAAATATTTGACGTATGCCATGCCCATGCTCCAGAGTGCAGCCGAGTTGTCTGCCCACACCTCAGGTGCTGATGACGAAATGATAGAGTACACAAATCTTTTGAGAAATGGTATCTTGGAAGCTTATTCTGGGATATTTCAAGGCTTCAAGAACTCTCCTAAAACCCAGCTGTTGATTCCATATGCTCCACATATCCTCCAGTTCTTGGATAGCATTTATATGGAAAAAGACATGTGAGTTAATATTGTTATTGCATTTTCTCAAGCTTTGTTTTTGATATTTGTCATATATTTCTAGCATCTAACTTAATGTCCGTTGGCTATCAGGGATGACGTGGTAATGAAAACTGCCATTGGTGTTCTTGGGGATTTAGCTGATACACTGGGGAGCCATGCGGGTGCCTTGATTCAGCAATCTATGTCAAGCAAAGACTTTTTGAATGAATGCTTGACCTCTGAGGATCATTTGATTAAAGAATCTGCTGAGTGGGCCCGACTGGCCATCCATCGTGCTATTTCTGTTTGAGTCTGTGTCTGCATGGTATATTTTACCTTTAGTTTTTTAAGTCCCTGCATGCATACGGGTGTGTCGAGTCGGGGTCAAGGACTGCATTCAACGAGTCGGGTCATCAGCATTTCTAACAGAAGGTATCTTCAAGTGTCACTAACTCTTGCATCAGTCACCGTAGGTTGGTTTTTTTTTGTCAACAGAGTAATGTATTGTAAATGTCATTGAAAACTGAAATAGTGAGATGGTGCTGAAAACTCGGGGTTTATATGGAAATTGTTGTTGAGGGAGGGGAGGGGAGGGGTGTGGGGGGGGGGGGGGGGGTATGGAGGTGCATCTGTGCTGCTGAATGGGCGGGCTGCTTGGCATTTGTTTCTACATGATCTGTCTCTGGAGGTACAAGTTATACCCCTCATCAAGATGGTCCTGCCATTTTCTCCAGGTGGTACAAAATTGAATGTACGAGTGCAGACAATGAAGGACTGTCCATGACAAAAAAGCGCTGCCTATTTTTTAACTTTTCATCTCCATTTTCTTTTATAATTTCATCTGTTTTAGTCAGTTTCATGCATTATCAGTCCGAGTCGTCTATATTCAAGGTCTGTCGCAGTTGGATTGCATTCCTTTATTTCAAATCATTCATGTTGGAGGTGGTTGGTATAAGCCAAATTTAGTTAGGTCACATCATTTTGCATAGGTCCTGGTTGATTTTGGTCAGCCTACAGTAGGTGTTTGTATGTCAAGTGTTGAATACAGTGCATCCATGAAGTCATGTGTGCTTCATTTTTCTTTTTGATCAAAGTACAGTTTTTTTGTCATGTTTGAGACATCAGCTCCTATTTTGGGTTCACTACCAAAATAGAAGTGGTCTACTATATATTGTAATCTTGGAGATTGTTATGACATTCAAAGATTGGCAAAGTATTTATAGTCTTGTGGCATCTTATTTACTTTGTGTTTTAAGTTTCACAGTATATTTGTTATTGGTTCTTGTGAAGAAACAAGTTCTCTTTTGTTGCCCTGGGTTAGCTTTAGCACTCTTGTCAGAATACTGGTGGAGCTCGAACTCCTACAGTTGTGAAGAGATGACGTCAATCCTCCCTGATATTCGTTTCAAATGGTGATATGATTATACTTTGTTGGTTATTTGGTGTAACCCTTGCTAATTCGTCCTGAGGTTGATGTATTGCCATGAAATCATAGTTTTGGCCTTTCAGCTTAAATTAATTATTCTATTCGATTTGAGTTTGGATTTTGTGTGGTTTATGAGTTGGTTGGAGTGCTGGAAAGAATTGTTGCCTTTAGTTCATGTTAAGCTGAATTTTTACTTAAATTTTTCACAGGTAAAAAGCTTGCTATTTTTCTTGGTCAAAAGCTCTTGTTTTACATGCATGTCCACATATATGTCGAGGTAGAGAGGTTGAGCAGATCTGAATTTTATGAAATCAGGCCAACCTCTCGCTAGATGAATGAAACCATCATAACAAATTTTCTGTCTCCCAACAACATGAGATTAAACAAATGTTTTGTGTTCATGAATGTTGAAAGCATAATTAGTGTAAAGAGTTTAGTACAGTAATTGTGCTTTGTTGTCTATCTTTTTGCAGTAGTGCTCCTACTAATGGCTTACCAAAATTCAACTCTCTTGAAATCCTTCACACTGATTTTATTTATAGGTCGCTATCTGTTTCTGTCTCCCCCTCGATACCATTTCAAAAATAAATGAAAGCCGAAACATAAGGATCAAAGGTGTTCCTTGACCTTTGCCTTATTTTTAGTATAGTAATATATTATACCTTGTTCCCATGGTAGATCTAGATTAGCACATCACTCCTTGTCTTCATAGGTACATGAATTTACAGTTGCAGCAATTGTTATTACTTGTACGCTAGCAATTCCAAGAGCTGAATGAAGATGAATTCACACATGTGCTTCAATGTTTGATGGGTTGAATTATACCAGAATTTTAGTATTTACAAAGTTTTATTTATTCATAACAAAAGTCTCCCCATATATCACACAGTACACAAGATTCTCGTATCGGTATATTGTCTCTCACATTAAAAGGATACAGGGAATCAGCACAAGAGCTCCCTCGCGAGCTAAGTATAAGGGAGATCGGCTCTTTCTATAAAAAAGATTTTAATGTTCGCGTAATCCTTATTTTCCATATCTTGTGATTAATTAAAAAACTGTTTTCAGGTTCGACATGGGTATAATAATAAAAGTTACAAAAGTGACCATGATCACAACTGTAGAAGCAACAAGGAAAAGCAGAAAATCAGATAGTGAGAGACGAGAATTGAATGAAAATTACCGCGAGTTATTTGCCACTTCAGTGCACAAACAATGTGGATGGCAGAAAAGTAGATTGACTTGTAAAAGGAGAAGGAAAAAAAGTATGATTACATACATGTCAAGCTGAAAACGCAAAAGCATCTGCGCCATGCAAAGGCTTGGTGAATGTAAGGTGTCCGTCCACATGCAAGCTATTGCTCCTATTTTGATGTTACACCAGAGATATAGTGTGGTTGACTTTCGGGTTGTGGTCTAAAGTTAATGCATCTCATCATCATTATATTGCTACTGGTCGGAATGCACCTTCACAACCAGTTCTCTTAATCCACTTTCCACTTATTTAATTTAATTAATCTATTTTACATTTACTCGGTGCATTATATTTGTGATTAAATGGGGAGGGGGAGTGAGGATTAGAACCTGCGATCTTTCGCCACAAAGGAAATATGCTACGGAGTACTTAAAAAAAGTTAGGTAACGTACTCACTTGTCCCGCTCGAAGAGTAGTGTGTGAAGAGGGTAAGATGTACGCAACCTTACCCTTATTTTTTCTAGCAAATGACCCTCACATGTCATATAACCACCGGGCCAACTCGACTTCTTAAGATAATTGCTGCTAGAGTGCTAGGCTATCAATTAATCCTCAACAGAATTACCTTCTAGCTATTATATGTCTAAAAAAGATTAACTAAACGGACTGTAATACTACTCAATTACTAAGAGATTCCTTAAAAGTGGTAGCTTACCTTATTTTGTTTTTTTCACTCGGGTTTCGTGAGCCAACTTTTATTTGTTAAAGTCACTTTCTGTACCCCTCTGAGTAAGGATAAAAGCAGCCTCTTCCTTCCATTTCTCCCTCTCATCTTAAAATCATAGCTTCAAGTGTAATACTGTTTAGAGAAACAAGCAATGGTCACTAGAATCAAGACCTCTCATTTGATTTTCCTTCTCCTTTTTCTGTATTTATCTTCAGGTACTAAAAATCTAGGAATAGTCGCAGTGTTCATTTCCAAGTGTGTCACTAGCTTAACATAGCGTACCATTTAACATGTGTTTTTCATTTTTCTCTAGGCATGATTGAAGGAGTGAGTAATGGCATGACCTCCACCAGTATGCTCCATGAGGTAAATCGTAAACTACATGCAGAAACTCGAAACTGACTTGACTACATAATTCAAATTTAAACGAGTGCAATATACATGACATGATACAATATATTACGTTGAAGTAGATAGATGCAAGCTAGAGAGAAAAGAGGAACAAAAGATAAAGCATTTCATCTTATGTTCACTACTAAATATATATTATGCAGAATTACTAACTTAAGCTCATGTTTATTGAAGGGTCGTTCCAAAATGAATTCAAGGAAGCTTTTAAGTCATGATGCCGTGTTAGACTATGATGATCCTGGAGCAAATCCTAAACATGATCCAAGGGGAAGGAGAGGAGGAGGAAGCGGCAGGAACAACTGACTGCAAAATATGTCCTAATTTCGAGCATCAGGGAGTAAAGCAAATACTCCAGAGGAATTTGAACCTGAGATATCGCAGGATAGTATGCACTATGCAGTAGATTCCAATTTCCCTATATTATTACAGTATCCTTTGTATGATGGTACGAGGGGCTTGAATTATATTACGTGTCTTGTAAAATCCTTCCCCAAGGGTACGATAAGACCATAGAGGTGCTTAGATAGTACTTGAGGTTTCTGCTAGTATACCTTGTACCATATCTGGTTATTCCCAATCTTACATATGAAGATAAATGATATTAGTGAATAACTGTACAAAAAATTGTGAGTTTCACCTCTTAGGTAGCTTTGCACAATCTCATCTGATTTTCTATACACATCAAGCTAATAAATTTTATTCTCTCTTAATTTAGAAAGTGCAAAGAGAGAAAAAAAAAATTCATTTAGTGAATAAACTTTATTCATGAATAAATTTTATCTGGACGACGAATCTAACTGAGAGACAGGTTGACGAAGAAAGAGCTATTTTACATTAGTTAAATTTAGAGAAAGGTGAATAATGGTTACATATGTGATATGTCAAATTCTGAAGCAGTGATTTTCTAAACCTTTGCATGGAATATGGTAAGTTTTCATTGAACAGAGTAGTCAAATCAAAATCATAACCTTTTTGTGGGCAAATTTAGGTTCTTCTTAGATCTCTTTAAAGTTACAGGTCAAGCATTCATATTTTCTGGTATATTTCTTGTCTTTCTAGATCTTATCCATAATATATCCCCCTAATTATCATGGTTCTGACTAAATATAGTCTTTATATGAATGATTTCAATCTTTTTCATAAATCTATATTAAGTGATTAAATATTATAGTTGATATAGTATCTAGTGGGGAACCAGCTATGCAGAGCATCCAATGAATATGTGGTTTCTAAGTACTAACTAAATCATATATAGTGATTACATCTTTGCATATCACATATATGGTACAACCACCTTAATTCTAACTACTGTTTGTTTCCACTGACAATAGCATAATTGTTAGTGAACCTCCATTTCCTTACTGAAACCTAACTGTTACCAGTAAATCTTGTAGTCTCGTGGAGTTCGTAACGTGTGTTTATTTAGGTGTTCCGAGCCAAAAAATGAAGATTAATGAGTAGCTTAATCATTTCCTTGTATCCGAATACTTAATTTTTCATTGTCCTTGTAACATATGAATGAACTCGTCTGTTTACATGCAAGAAGTCAAAAGAATCAACAGTTGAATAACATACACATATTAAGTAGAAACACATCTAATCTCTGTAGCATTTAGCATTACAGTATGCTTTTACAAAACTAGCTAGGAATTAAACACGTTCTAACAGGATGGTATATCTGAGTCATTACTTATAATAGCATTAACATGAGGAAATTTACATGTACGGAGTATGCAGAGATAAAGAAGAAATTTGTGTTAATTATTTATATACAGCAAAACAGGGATTCAGAACTCATGAACCTAGCATGGATGTCATCCATATTCCAATTGACACAATACCTAAAGTTGCAAAAGCTTGTCCCAGTTCAAAAATGATATTTTGTTGCTGAATTGGTACACTTTGCCAGTTGGTTCTCCTGGGTTCAAAACAAATGCGCAGAGAAAGAAAAAAGTTAAAAGGAATAGATGGTGATTTCTCACTAGTATTGTGTGATAGCTGTAGTGAAAACGAGAAATATCTCATTGCAGGTGAAATACCAAATGTAGTTCTATAATTGAAGCTGACAGATAATACTTATGTAGAAAGAAGTAAAGTAGAAACATTGGGCGGTTTAAATTTATAAGGGCATACCCAAAATCAGCAATAACAATAGTTATATTATCTTGTGACCGCCTATCCTGTACCACAAAAAGTTGCAGGTATGAGAGAGAAAAATGACAAATTTGAGAGATGGAAGAACTAAATTGTTGTCGGTACCAGGGCCACTTGTCCAAGTGCTTCACAAGCCATCTACAGTAAGACACAACGTACTTAGAATCTATTTCCAAAATAAGAAAACTAAAGATTCAAGGTAAGTACTTCACCTGAACATCTCCATGTTTTCGTAATTGATTTCTAACAAACGCAACAGCTTCTGAGCTGAATAACCAATTAAAGGAGATGAATTATGTTTAAAACAATCTGGGCAATTTTAATAAATACTAATATGCTAGATCATGCCAGTCTCATCACAAAAGCAGACCTGTTTATGTAATCCCATAAGCCATCAGATGCCAATAGTACAAATTCTGTATCTACTCCGAGATCTACTTGGAAAACATCGGGACAGACAGTAACCAGGTCCCCAGAAAATTGTATCCTGGCACAAATGTATTAATGTATGCTATATTGTTAACCCTTGGAGCAACAAAAACAGTATCTACTATCTTGGTATATTACATATCAGTTGTTAAGCATGGTGCCAACATTGTAAATGTAAGTCTATAATAAATTGTGAAGGCTAGTTCAAGCATGTGAGAGATCCTACCGGGAAATAAACTTTGGAGACCATCTCCCTTCCTTAACTCCCTTCTCTAGCATCCTTTCCATCAGTTAAAAGCCAACCATTGTTAGTACAAGGAAGTTGGTTCCTCATGTTGTCATTATGATACAAAACTGGTCACATGTTTAAGAAGTTTAAGTGAAAAACTTATAAAACATACTCATATTTCTTTGTCTTAAACCGCATGTCACCGAAGGCACGAGACACGGAGATATCTCCGCATATTCTTCCATTAACAATCTGCAGTCAATACAGAGGAAATACAATCAACTATACACAATTTGAACAAAAACGACACAATGTTGGTATTAACATTCAAGTATATGGCATACCACTACAACAATATTGATCTATCCTATTCACATATCAGTCCAATGGTGCCTAGCTCTTTCGGAGTTTAATTTATATATTCAAGCACATGGCATCAAGAAATTAATGAAGTTCAATGAGGACTAGATATGGAGAAAATAATAGGGTCAACAGCTAATTATCATGTTGAGGTATCTCTGCAGGCTACATGATCTGTTAAGCATCAAAGACATTTTTGGCTGAGGAAGATCTTGTATGTGAATCAATATGAATGAGATTTAAAAGCATTCTTATGAAGACTACTTCACAGAGTTCTACAAATGTCATGTTCCATCAGAAGAGCTTTAAGATGCAATATGTAAATGTATATGGGACTTTCTTTAGAGATGTAAAAGGTTATGGAGCAATGCATGATTCAAGTATTCAGTGACATGATATAGATATAAAGTTCCATAAAAAATGAAGAAGATGCATTGAAACAAAATTAAATTTGGGAAACACACCCATCCACCTGCTTCTCTGATTCGTCTGATTTCATTTAGAGAAGCCTTATTGCTTCCATAGGGTCGATGGGAACCAGTTAATACTTCAGGTTTTCCAGACCGTGAAAGAACCTGCTCAAAAAGACCGAGCATGCATAAGCAATATGATTTTGATCATCAATAGACGGCTAATTGGTTTGTGCACAATTTTAGGTTTAGAAATATAGCAACATACAGCGCATGAGTCACCAACGTGTGATATGAACAGCAAATCGTTGCTAATGAACAAAGCAGTGGCTGTTGAACCAGATTCACTTTCCTCGCCGCTCTTCTCAAGCCTTTACAAAATGAAACAGCATCTAAACCTTCAACGCAATGATACAAGATACAAAATCATACTGAGACAATATTAAATTGCCATATTTCACAAGACAGTGTAATTTGTAAGTGAAAGCATGAAGATTTTACCAATTTATGAGCTTCTCATCAGCTGTTTGAAATGCATCTTGTAATGCCTTTTTAATGACATTAAAGTTTTTCCCCGTGAGCAGAATTCCACCTTGTAAAGCCGTAACACACTCTCTATATAACGCATCCCTGTATCAAGGACACTAAATCATTCAGTGCACATATATACAGACAGTACATTCAGTCTGCCCTGGTCACATAAAGAAGTTACAGCAAACAATATTAGTAAATAACAGAATAATAAGTGCACGCATGTGTGTGTTTGTGTATAGGGTCATTTTCTGATATAGACTACTTTAGCAGTAGTCAATGATTCAACTAAGGCCCTCTACCAACAAAGTATTAAAATTCCGATCAATAGAGTCCTTGATTATTAGTTGTTTAAAATAGTCGAATCTCATGTTTATTAAATTATGAAGATTAAAATAAAAATGAATTCATGATATTCGAAACCTGAGGAATTTAACAGAAGAGTAACCCGCATGCCCGTCGAAAACAGCAGCAAACGAAAAACCATCAAGCCGATAATTATCATGATCACTACTAGACTTAACAATGACAAGATCATCTTCCATCTCTTCTCTAGCACCTTGCAACTTAGTCAAACCCCATCTAATATCACTCACTCTTGTTAACGAACTAAGCGTATTGTTAATCGCAAGAGAAGATGAGCTGCAACAACGACCACCAACTCCAACTCTGCAACCTATGTTCTTGCTTCTTGTCTTGTAATAACTTAGCTGCTGCTGCTGCTGCTGCTGCTGCTGCTGCTTCTGGTTGTGGTAGTTATAGTTAGTTGTGTTGAATATCAACTTGTGTAAGTTAAGGCTTGATAAAGCCATTGATGATCGGACAAGGTAGCTTCAGTTTCAGTTTGAGTTTCAGTTGAGTTGCGAGAAAATAAAATATTATAATATTTTTTTTATTTTGTTTGTGTGAAGGATATAAGAGAGTGAAGATGCACCTCTTAACTGCTGTCTATAACGGATTAGATTTTCAGATTCCCGGGTTTTTTTCTCTACCCACTCTTCCACTTTATCGGGTCAGATATTAATATGTAAAAATTTGTTGCTACATGTACCATATAACCTCTATAAATGAATAATCTTTCCGAGCGTATTCATTTACTCTGTATTTGAGGATTTAACTAAGATAAATATTATAATTGTTCACCTATTTTAAAATTATATATATTTAGAATTAATATATATATATATATATATAATTTTTTTTTAATATATATATATATATATATATATTTATAAAATTTCTAATTTATACATATTTTATATATACTGAATGAATAAATAATCATATATAATAATGTTAGTCGCATTTTTCTCCTGGACCCCTAGATTCGCCTCTGCATGTGTCTTATCACACACGAGTATATATAAAAATATAATAAAAAAGTACATATTTACTTATTTATTTCTGAAAATAAATAAATTTATTTACTTTTTTTTGAAAAAACGTACTTATTTTTTAGAAAATAAACGAAGATTTGAAGTGGTCTATAATTTCCTATACATAGAATTTGACAAGTTCACATCTGACAGGAGTGCAATTGATAAATCTAGAAAGTCTTTTGCCAAATCGGCTAAAATAGACGAATTCTGAAGAGCAATAATCCCCTTAGTAAAGAGTAGATCTTTTTTCTGGAGAGTGTGAAAAATGAACTAAATTCATAGCATCTCATGGACTTAGCCACCCTTATATAGTATCATAATTAAAATTTACTCAATGATAATATAATATAAATATAATAAAATTTTAAGTAATGAATTAACTCATACTAAAAGGATATGTATATTCAATTTGGATCGTTTTTGAACTTTAAAATTTATATTTATTTAATTTGAATTTAAATTTTTTATTGAAATTGTGTGCTACGTCACCAATTTTTTTATTATATTCAATTTAAATTTTAAAAATTCATTAAAATATGATAGTATTCAATTTTAATTTTAAATAATTAATTAAAATCAAATGGTATTCAAACCTTGATTGATTTTTTTATTTTATAAAATGATAAATTTTATATTCTTTTTTATTCTTTTAATAATCCATTTAAAATATACGAGACTTCAAAAGATTTTACTAAATTTACGAGACTTTACATCGACTATTGTAATATTTTTATTTCTACATCGATTTTGTGAAAATTGACATAACATTAAAATTTATATATTATTATTAATCCATTATTTTTTTTAAAATTTAAATTAAACCAATAAATATATGAAGTAAAAAAACTCAAAGTTAAATTGTTAGGCAACGAATAAAACATGGAGACAAAACTGCATAAATATGATTAGACGTGTAAAGATAATCAATACAATTTCATGCCATTTGCTCTTGATATTTTTGAATTCCTTACTCATGATATTGTTATATTGTTGAGTTTATTCGGAAAGTTGAGACGATCATGAATAAAAGAGTTATAACTGCTGATTTAGTTGTTTGTACTCCTTTGGATAAAATTTGCAATTGAATGAAAACTTATTATCTGAATACATGTATTTTAAAATTTGAATAATAAAATTTAGTCTTTTTACCATGTAAATTAGCATAGTTATATTTTTGGAAAAAAAGTAACTTGGGAAAAAGAAATTCAAAGTGAGAAAGTGGTGGAATAGTGGAGGAATTGGCGGTGCAGTTAAATTTTATTTAGAGACAGACAGACACGGTAAAAAGTAAGTCAGAGAAGGAGGACTGGTTAAAGGGATGAAATGTTACCCAGGCTAGATATATAGGTATAGATGCAGCAGTGAAGGGCAAGTGTGGTAGCAGCTGTAGTATACTGTATAAATTATAGAATTAGAATGCTCTTCACCATCATCAATCATCATCATCTAATCTAGGGTTTCTCATTTCACATCTCTGAACGGACCAGAACTAAACCAAACCCTAATTTGACCGGAAGAACAATGGACAGATCTAGATCTAAACGTTACTACTACGACAATCAGGACTACGATCCCGAACCTATGCATCGGAACAACAAACAACCGAGGTACAACAACAACAACAACCATTACGCCGCCGCACCTCACCGCCGTGGCGGCGCCGGCGGCGGTGGTGGTCGGAAGGACCCGAACCTGATGGTGACTACTACTTACCGTATTCTTTGCCATGACATAAAAGCCGGAGGTGTGATTGGGAAGTCCGGTAGTATTATTAAGTCTATTAGACAACATACTGGTGCTTGGATTAATATGCATGAATTGATTCCTGGAGATGAAGAGAGGATTATCGAGATATCGGATACGCGAAGGCGTGATCCTGATGGACGGATGCCTTCCTTTTCGCCTGCTCAGGAGGCCTTGTTTTTGATACATGAGAGGATACTTGAGAGTGATGTGGGACCTGGTGGTGGTGGTGGTGGTTATAATGTAGGCTTTGGTGATGAGGATGATGAGTATGGGATGCGTGGTGGAGCCAATCGTGTGGTTACTAGATTGGTTGTGTCGAGGATGCACGTTGGGAGTTTGTTGGGGAAAGGAGGGAAGATTATTGAGCAAATGAGGATGGAGACTAGGACTCACATTAGAGTGCTTCCCAGAGATCATAATATTCCAAGATGTGTTTCCATGTCCGAGGAAATTGTTCAGGTGTTTGTCTCTACTTAGTTGCTTGCTTGTTTATGCGACTCCACTACATGCCCTTACAATTTACAACATTTCAAAGTATATGTGTTGCTCACCTATTTCAGAAGAATATTAATCTAACCGAGCCACTTTAGTGAATTTCTCAAACTTCAAGCATATATAATTTCACATTTTACCGGACCATTGATACCAATCAGTATCTGAACTTAATTGCTTGTTTTTAGGACTCTATGTTTTGCGGCTGGAAGTATATATGTCAGAGGAATTCTTTTCCAAGTGACGAAGCACTTCATTAAAACTTCAAGCATATATATATATATATATACGCAACGTCCAAGGAAATTTTTCATGTTTTTTCTGAAGTTAGTTGATTGTTTATGTAACTTCACTACATCGTATATGTTTCTATGCGCTATACTTTAGAATATTTGAAAGTATATATGTTGCTGACTTATCTTTAGAAAATTATTTTAAGGCACTTTATTGGATTTTCAAACCTTCAAGCACATATATGATATATTTCACTTTTTACAAGACCATTGATAGCAATTGCGTATCTGAACTCAGTTGCTTGTTCTTCTGACTTCACTACAGTTATGCTTCGTGTATGTTTTGCAGCTTTATTTTTATGAGGTTATTCTCTATTAGATGGTACATTTGTTGGGGAACTTTATTGCTGAACGGAATTTGTACCTACTGAGGGGCAACTTCATTACAATTTTTAGAATTCAAGCATATATATCTATATTTTACATTTACGAATCCGTTGATAACATTTATTTTTGTTGTACAGATACTTGGTGATATGAATAATGTGAAAAATGCTATAGCAATAATATCCTCCCGATTGAGGGAGAGCCAGCATCGGGATCGTGGTAATTTTCACGGTCGGGTACCATCACCAGAAAGATTCTTTCCGCCCGATGATGATTATGTCCCTCATATGAATCATACTTCCCATAGAAGTTCTATGGATAGCCCTAGTTTTGAATCTCGATTATCTACAAGTTTGAGTGGCAGTTGTCCTAGGGGCAGTCATTATTCCTCCCATCAATCTTCCTGTGCAGCAGAATCTGGACCTATGTCTATGGATGATAATGAACAGTCATTTCCAAGGGAGGATATTGTGTTTCAGATATTATGCCCCATTGAAAAAATTGATAATGTTATTGGGGAGTCGGATGGTATTGTGGATTTGCTACAAAATGAAATTGGTGTTGATGTTAGGATAATTGATCCTGTATTTGGCTCAGATGAACAAATAATCATTATTTCATCCGAGGAGGTACCTGCTGTCCCGGTATCTTCTGTACTTTGGTTATATACGGAGTTTTCAACTTGTAGATTGATTTTTACTGCAAGTTTAAGGATATAATCTAAAGTTTAAATAGTACCAGCAGTACATTGCTGGCACAAAATCCTATCTGTTCATCTTTCTTAATGTTGTTACTTGTATAAGATCTGATGACTGTTCTAACTGAAAACTTCATTATAGGGACCGGATGATGAGTTGTTTCCTGCTCAGGAAGCATTGCTGCACATTCAGACTCGCATTGTTGATATCGTTCTAGAAAAACAAAATATTATTACTACTCGATTACTTGTTCCATCTGGTGAGATTGGATGTTTGGAGGGAAGACATGGATTGTCTGAAATAAGGAAAGTAACTGGGGCAGAAATTCAGATCCTGCCTAGAGAAGAGCTTCCTGTATGTGTATCTGAGAATGATGAGCTTTTGCAGGTTTGGTCCTTCATATATTGTTGATTTAAGAATTCACATGATTTTTTTAGAGCAAGTTCAATGCTAATGTTAAAATGGCTGTAGCTATTGTTATAATATGAAATCAAAAAATACATTTTGATGCTAAAATAGAATTAATGCTCCAATGCATGATTTTAAAATAGAACCAAATAGATGTGAAATGAAACTTTTAAAATAGATTTCATGCTCCAATGCATGATTTTAAAATAGAACCAACAATAAAACTTGTTTTTATATTCATTTCCCACCAATTTCCCTATTGTATGCCCATGTAGCAATTACAGCTACATCTATACTTGGTTTTAAATATAGAACCAAGTATAACATTTTTCAATTTTAACACCTTCTTTAGCATTGCATTGGAGTGCTATGTTCTATAATTGATGCTATATTATAGAAATAACACCTCCTTTAACATTGCATTGGACTAAGCACTGAAATTTATCAGATATTTGTTTTGGTATATTATGCAGCACTTTTAGTGGTATATTTTTTTAGACTATAGATGTACTGACTAAATCTTTGAGACTATACATGTAGTGACTAAATCTTTGAAATCTATCCAATCTCCGACTTGTAGCAGATGATGATCACTTGACTCCAGTTACACCATATTATTTCTTGCTGTATAGACTATAGTTGGTTTGTCCCTTGCAGAGTATCAATTGAAAGTGCTATCTTTGCCTAGAATTTGCACATTATTTTGTATTTGTTGTAGTTTTATCGACCAAATAGTTCTGATGGGAACCATGTGTTTGGACTAACGTATAAGTTTGTAACAATAGAGTCTTTGTACATCTACAGATTGTGGGGGAGATCAAAGCAGCTCGTGAGGCTCTTGTGGAAGTGACTTCAAAACTTCGTAGTTACCTGTACCAGGACTATTACACAAAGGATATCTCCCCATCCCCCAGGATTGCAAACAGTTCTGTGGGGAGTGCATTAGGACAGGAGGCAGCGTCTAACAATAACTTGAATTCATACCGAGAAACAGGTGCTGCAAATCATCTTCCTACAGCATCTTCGCAGAATGTTCAAATTGTAGCACCAGCACAGCCTACGAAGGTAAATATAATTAGGAATGGAAATTGCCTTAAATACTCTCTCAATTCCACAAGCAGTACTTATTTTCAACCTCTGATCAAGTTGGGAGTTCTTTAAACGCTACATGTATGTTATGGGAATAATAAAAATCAATATCAGTGATACTTGGTCTAAATAGATTGCTTAACTTTATAGTAATATAGTATTCACTATAGTACTGACATTGATTAGCTGCAATGAAGTTATTCAAAATTATTTTAGAATCTGCCTATTTTTCGCCTAATTCACTATCAGATGTTTATTTGCGTGTTTTAAAAATGTGAAATGTTTGTGGGAGGGGTCTTCCGGCGAATTTTGCAGATATCGTAAAATGCGGTCTGTTCCACATGAAGGACCAACTATATGACCACTTTCTATATACTGTATTGTATATTTTTAAACTGCAAAGAAGGATGTTTGCACAACCTGCAATAGTTTCACTACTACATGTTCAAGTTACATGCTTGAAAATTTTCTAGCAACTAATATTGTGCTACTGAAATAATAGTTTAAAAGATTTAGAAGAGCACTTTTGGCGTCCAGCCTAGGATGGGGAGGGTACATTGTGTTCGCAGCTGTGAAAATAATTGAATTTCGTTTCTTTAACAAGTATTAGTGTAATTTTTAATCGCAGGATCCCGGTGGTTCCAACAAAGAAGCAGCAAAGCCGACCGAAAATGAGCGTCGTGAAAGTGTGCCAAGTGTAGGAAATAGGTATGGCTTTCTACATTTAATTAACTCCAACTCCAACTCAAGCAATAGCATTATCATTTCAACCTACAGTTTATTTGTAATTTACAAATATTCTTCTCCCAAGTAGATTCCATGGTCCACTGGTCACTAGGAGTACATTGGAGGTTGTCATACCACCACATGCAGTGCCCAAGCTGATAACAAAATCAAAAAACAAGCTTGCACAGATTAGTGAGGTAAACCTGGCTCTTTTAGACTCTTTATTGTGTTATGTCAGATGGTGGAATACCTTCTATAGGTTTGACTTCTGCCTTTATATAAGCAGTTATCAGGAGCAAAAATAAAGTTGATTGAAGATGGGCCAGAAGCAACAGATAATGTCATTCAAATATCGGGAACTCCGGAGCAAGCTGAGAGAGCCCAGAGCTTGCTACAAGGATTTATCCTGAGCAGTAAATCTCTCTTTCTCTCTTCCCTTAACGAGTTTTCTTTTACCACCTGTTAATTTGTCATAGCCCGACTCCTACGAATTTTAATCTATTGTTTTTAACTACAATGCAGCCCTGGAAGAGGATTGAGAAATGTGGATGGCTTAAATTTTATCTCTGTTTCTATTTAGTGGATGTGGTTCTGGCTGGGTCAAGGAGACAACTATCTGCATATCGTCATTAACTTAACCCGTTTGTCTAGGAGGAATGTATATAAGCAAACTTTGTGAAGCTGTTGTGTTTTGTTGTGTACTTGTGTTGCTTTGTTGTAACCGTTGCTGCCCATCGTAACGGTTTCTGCTGAAGCCTTTATCATATTTTTATATATGTTTTATTCCCAGATGTTCATCTTGTGGGGATGTCAATCAGGATCTTCTTTTGCCTGTTAGGTTTAAATCTGCTTGTTTTGTCGAAATAGATTAATAGATGGGATGAAAATGAAGCTGCACTGAGAAGATTAGCTGCAGCAAGCAAATATCACTTTGAAATGCTGTTAAATAAATCCTGGGCCTTTACCAAAACTCAGTAGTTGCTGAGGGTCTCCTGGTACTCAAACATTGGTTTTGACTTTTGAGGCGTTTTACGCTTATATAAAGCCTATAGTAGAATTAGTAGTGTGTTAGTCCAAGCAGTGTGTTTTGTTGAACATTTTATGCAACATTTTGAGCAGAAAATTTTCAGTTCTAAAGAGAATTTGTTGACAGTTTTTTAAAGCCATTTATGTCTTAATCTTGCCAGTATTCGCTCTGCATACGAAAGTTTTTCGACCTCTAATTTGTTTTTTTCTCTTTTTGTCAAGCTGCCTCCAATTAGTTTGAATACTTGTAAGTTGTATTTGTAGCAAACTTTCGATAAATTCGTTCGAGTTTTACTCAAGTGCCTGAAGTTTTGATAAAAAAATTTGTTTGATAATAAAAAATTGTTAGAATTTAAATTTGATAACAAAAAATTTGGTTCGCTAATAAATAAAGCTATAAAATGATTGAACTGTTCAATAAATATTTGAATTGTGATAAATTCAATTTGATATGTTATTGGATTCGAATTCGGGAAAAAAATTGTTTGATAATATCATTAAATATTGTTCAGGATCATTTCGTTTATACTGTTTATCAGGGACCGCTCCCCTTGTAAAGAACTATAACAATTAGAGCTGTAAACGAACCGGACATGTTCAGTAAACTCGGCATGTTCGTCCGTATTCGAGTTCGTTAAACTCGTCCGATAAACTTAACAAACTCGAGTTCGAACAATAAAATATGTTCGGTAAGGTTACCGAACATTGTTCGGTTCATTAGGATTTTTGTCCGAGTTCGTCCGAGTTCGTTCGAGTTCGGTAAGCTCGAGTTCGTTTGATAAAAAATAATAATATTTACAATTTTTTATTTTTTTTATTTTTCAAATTATTATATTTATTTTTTTTACAATATTATATAAATAATTACCGAACTGTTCGTGTTCGGTTCGTGTTCGGTTCGGTTCGGTATGTTCGCGAACTGTTCGTATTCGTTCGGTTCGTTACCAAACTTGAGTTCGGACAAGAAAAATTGTCCGATAAGCTTACCGAACATTGTTCGATTCGTTAAGAATTTGTTCGTGTTCGTTAAAAGTTCGTCCGAGTTTGTCTGAGTTCGGTTCGTTTACAGCTCTAATAATAATATAACATGTCGGAGTAGTGCTGGTGCATTTGATATTTCACTAAAAAATGTTTGTCTGCGGATGTGGATCCTAATAGGCACAAGAAAGTCATTTAATATCTCTTAAATTTTTTGGGTGTTGGCCCAATGTGTCACTATTTGAACAATAAATGTTTAAAATGATATAACCGGGTATAATGACCCAAAATGTCACTCTAAAATGCGATATGAAGTTGTGTTTTAGTGAAAACTCAATATTGTGTTACATTTGTACTTTTATTTTTTATTTTGAAAAATTAAAAAACACGACATGAAGTTGAGTTTTAGTGAAAATGTTATATCGTGTTGCGTCTAAATCAAAGTTTTTAACAAAAAAACGCAACACAATATTGAGTTCTACACTTAAACACAAGATAAATGGGCATTTAAGTCAAAATTGAGTTCCGTTTTTAGCCTTAAAACGCAACACGAACTCAAAGCATGAACTCAAAATGTGCAGTACAAATGCTTAAACCTTAGAATATTACCTCTAAATACATGATTGTTGAAATGGGAAGAAGTATGAAGCGTAATTAATCAAGACCGCAATTAGGGCAAGAATAGAATCAAAGTGTCGAGAGCGAGAATGTATATTGTGTCTGTATTTATGTGTGTCTCCAGGTGTGTTTGGTTTTGGGTGGGATATGTTTTAATTTTTAAAGAAAACGCTATACGATGTAGCGTTTTTATATATACCCAAAACACTATTTTGGGCATTATGTTATAAAACAATGTCATTTTACCTCATTTCTCGAATGTATATTGTGTCTGTATTTATATGTGTCTCCGGGTGTGTTTGGTTTTGGGTGGGATATGTTTTAATTTTTAAAAAAAACGCTATACGATGTAGCGTTTTTATATATACCCAAAACACTATTTTGGGCATTATGTTATAAAACAATGTCATTTTACCCCATTTCTCGAATTTTTAGTATCATAAATATATTTATAAGTTGTATAAATTAAAATTGTACACAATTTTAAAATAAAATAAGAAATATTTAATTAAATAACTATTTGATAATATTAAGAAATTTTAATTATTCCTGGACCTCAAATGTTCCTTCATAGATTTTCGAACCTCTAATATGTTTCGAACAATGAAGTAATTATAAATAGTTTTCAAAATATGAAAGATAAACTTATCCAATTAAATTCCCAATTATCCGATTAATCCCCATTTATCCGATTAATCTATATTATGTGTCTTTGCCGACTAAGTTCGATTCATGTTTTTTACAACACTGATAGAAAATAGGCTGGTTACGAGTTGATCAAGAATTGATTTAATTTTTTCAATTTAGGTCAAGTTTAGATCAAAATCAAAATTCATATCATAGAAACAAATTCATGAGTGGACCAAAATGACACTACTTTATAATAATGTCCAAAATGGCACTAACGGGTAGAATGACTCAAAATATCACTCTATAATGCGAGATAATCTAAAACGCTATATCGCTCAGCGTTTGAGTCCAAAACGCGACACAAAGTCGCATGCATAATATAGTGAAGTTATACGAAGTTGAGTTTACTATTAAAATGCTACACTAAATTTCGTTCTAGCTTTAAAAAGATACACAAAATAGCGTTCTGCTCAAAATAAAAAAATTAAGAGTACAAACGTAACATGATATTGCATTTTTACTAAAATGTAATTTTATGTCGCGTTTTGGAGTGACATTTTGGACCATTCCATCCGATTGTGCCATTTTAAACATTTATTGTTCAAATAGTGGCACCGTTTATTTTAAACTTATGAGTAACTTATAAGTGATTTATAAGTTTATTGTTGAAAGATACGTACATTTTTAAATTTATAAGAAAGTTATAAGAAATCCCAAACGTACCGAGTTAGACGTAGGCCAACAACCACCAAATTCATGGAGGCTACTAAACGATACAGGGCCAGGGCTAATGGGCTATTCATTAAATGGGCCTCACCATTAAATTCCAATCCCACTAAATTGATAGATACAGTGTACATACACGAAAATATATATGTATGTATATATACAGACACACACACACATATATATATATATACATACATATATATGTATATATATATGTCTTCCAGGTGACACAGTTGCAGCTATAACAATGGCTGGTGCTTCAACAGTCACAACAGCTTCACTTGTCAACCCTCCATCTATATCTTCAAATAAATACAGGTTACTTTTGGGAATATTAAACTTTTTTTTTTACATACTGAATTGTTATTTTGTGAATGTTTTCTCTTTTCTACTTTCTTGTTTTTCACTAAAAACGAACATATGAATTGTTTGTAGACATGAATGGTTATAGATGATTTCTTAAGTGGGTGTTATAATATTTGTGAATTCAATTTAGCCCCCCAAGTTTTCATTTTGTATAATTTCTTGTTCAAATGCATAAAGTTCCTAGCTTTTGAATTTTTGAGAAGGATATAAGGAAACTAAGTGTTTTAGCATTAAGCTGTTCTCGAGTTGAATATCGACAATGTTGCAGATTTCTTGTTTCTAATTTATTAGGATACTGTAATGACATTATTACTAACTTTGAGCTAAGCATAAAGTTTTCTTAATTTAAGATAAGGATGGTGGGGCCGCGGTGGTGGGGGGGGGGGGGGTGTTTACTGGGTAACTATATGTCTATATGGCTGAAATATCATAACTTCGTAAGCCTGGTATCAATAAAACATTGAATGCGGTCATACATTTGGACTTCATATATATATGAGGGGAGGGGGAAGGGTTTATTTGTCTTCTTATTAAAATTCTGTTTATATGTCTATCTCATCTCGTATATTCAGCAGTTGTCGGAGTTGGGTCTTTTCTGTTAGGCATTATCGTAGATGAACTTACTGAATGTATCTAATTTTTAAATTTTATTGCATTGATTATTGGGTATTATTCACTCTTCAGGATAAATCAAATGTTCCTAGGCATTTACTCAGGCCAGTTGCCAACACATATAATGTCTATATCTGTTTGTCTCAGTAATCAAAATCATAACGTTACCAACTACAAGGTAGATAGTGGAGCCTTTTGCTGTCACACTTCTGTAAGATGTTGTGCTACAACTGGCTCATTAAACTTGGACAGTGCACTCCAAAGAAATATATGGGGTTCAAGCGATTCTCAAAGGTGAGAACCAAATTTATATTTTTGATCACTTAGTTAGAGGCTATCTGGCTATGTATCCAATTCTTGCAGAAATGCACACTCATACACACAGAATACAAACCTGTTTTTTCTAGTTGCTATGGTGTGGCATCTCGCACAAAATTCAAACCTACATAATTAAGCAGAGAAGTGTCTTGCAACTTCTTTGCTCAATTTAAATGGCATAGCATAATACATATTTGATATTAATTTTAGCAATAGAGTTCTATATTAGGCATAGTATGCGGCCGTGTACCCAGATGTTTCAGTAGTTTTAGGTTTTATATATAAGTATCATTGCCCAATATGTGTTGATTGTGCCGACAAGTCGTTTCTATCTCTTTCTCTCTAAAATTTGAAGTGTAAACTTTTATTTAATAGAAAATATGTTTTCGTAAGCAAGAAATAAGATCAACATTATTAATTATGATATTCTTTCTTTACTTGGGCTTAATCATTATGTGATTGAAGTATGAGGTGCTTATTGTTCTTCTGCTAGTCTGTGTACATAATCAAGTAATAAAGATTTGCACTTACTTTAATGGAGTTGGAGGAGAAAATTGCATGGCAAGTTTATCATTGTTGTTTGGATTGGCAATATTCACTATTTGTTTCAATTAAATCGAAAAAAAATATAGGTACTTACTTTACATATGTAATGTTGTTTGGATGTATTAAGTTGCTTGCAAAGTGTTCATTAGAATGTCTAAAAAAACTATGTTACCTAGAGTGCAATGCTTGAAAAGTTTGCTTGCAATTCAGAAGATGAGACTTATGAAATGCTAGGTTAAAATGAATTTTCACCAAAACAGTTATTCATGAAATTGAGTTCCATTGATAACAAAAATTTAATATAAAATTTGCTCTATAGTATGTAAAGTTTAATAATTTTTCTACCAACTTCTTTTAAAAAACGAATAATGAGATAAATAATGATTTGTCCAAAATTAAATTTATTTTTTAGCTCTAGTTATGTTTTTAACTTTGTTGTACAGACATGGTCACGGTTCGTGAACCGCCGGTTCCGGTTCATGAACCGCCGGTTCCGGTTCGTGAAAATCTTGAACCGGAACCTGAACCTTAACAAGATATAAACCGCCGGTTCCGGTTCAAACGGTTCAGGTTCAGGGTTTGACCCGGTTTTGACCCGGTTCACGATCCGGTTCCGGTTCAGGTTCGAACCTTATAAATAAAAAAATAATTTATATAAGAAATATCGTTAAATTAATTTGTATTTTTTATTAAAAACAAGTAAATATATTACAATAAATTTTATATGTTTTACAACTTACAAGAATACAACAAACTATATAATTTATTACAATAATATTTATAACATATACTAACTCGATCCACCCGATTCGGAGGTGGTGGGAATTGTTGTAGGATCTCCACAATATTCGTCGGATGAGGATGATGAAGCGATGTTGGATTGTGTTCTTAATTCTGCTCTTTTCCAATGATTCACACAAACTTGTGTTTCTAAAGATTTGGGAGCCAATCTTGATCTCCTTGGATCCAAAATATTTCCTCCTATGCTGAATGTTTGTTCCACGGTTCGTGAACCGCCGGTTCCGGTTCGTGAAAATCTTGAACCGGAACCTGAACCTTAATAAGATATAAACTGCCGGTTCCGGTTTAAACGGTTCAGGTTCCGGTTTTGACCCGGTCCGGTTCCAGGCCGGTTCGCCGGTTCCGGTTCGGTTTGGCCATGTCTAGTTGTACTTTTGATTTTTACCATGAAGCACAAATTCAGCTCCTCTTGAACTCCACTATTAGCTCCACCACTGCATATATGATTTATCAATAAAACATGTACATATATATTTTATTTTTTTCTTAAAAGAATGTTCTATAGTTGAAAGTCTCTTTGAGCCTTGATATGGACAGATCTAATGGGAAGCCTAACATATCAGAGAAGTCCTTCGATAACGATCTTGAACTGATGTTGCAAGAATTATTTGATGAAATCAAGTCTATGATAAAGATGGGTAACAACAATGATGCGCTGGATCTACTTGAAGCTAATTACGAAGCTGTGAAACAACAGATTGATGCTGGAGATAAAGGCATAGAACAAGCTGCTATTCTTGATGTCATAGCCTTGGGTTACATAGCCATCGGAGACCTTAAGATGGTTGGATTCTTGTTGAACTTGGTAATTTCCTAATTTTAGTAATAGATATGTATATTACTATTTTCTTTGTAGGTTTTTGTGGTCAGAATAAGCCTGAGGGACTCGTGTGAGTCTTATTTAATAGCAGTACTTAATGATTGTATATTTATGATGGATTTGTCTTAGCGCATTCTCACCGTATACGTATACTTACAGAGACAAGCAATGTTAAGTTTAAAAATAATCTTTTTATGAGGATAATTTTGGTACTTTACTGGTGTTGAAGTCTTAGTTTGTATCGAACATTTATCCTTAGATATTTGGTCTCTTGAGAACATTTTACCCTTTATAATTTTGATGGCAATATGTTTTTTATGCTTATAGTTGAACAAGGTTGTTAATGAATTGCTGGATGATGAGCCTCTTCTTGATTCAGTGTTAACTCACATGGGAAGTATGTATACAACTTTGAGAAAGTTTGAGAATTCCATGCATATGTACAAGAGGGCTCTTGGAATCATAGAGGAAAAATATGGTAAGAGCATCTTTGATCTTAATAATTCAATTCATTTATATATATGTAGCATGTTACTTGTGGCATTGAGTAATTTTAAAAATTGCAGTAATAGTTGATTTTTGACCTCAAAACTTACACAATTTTGGTGACATGATCTGTTATTTCATATATAATCTTTTAAACTGCATTTTTACTAATAATTGGGTCAACCAGATTACACACATCTTATTGGGTAACTTTCTCAAAAGTGTAAGCTTCGTAAATGAGTAGTATGGATCTGCTCAAAGTCAGTTATTAAGTTCTTGAATAAATTCGATGTATAATGAATAACACATAGATTGGTTACAAGTGGGTCATGTTAAGAGAATGAATGGTAGTCAGGCCAAATAAATAATATAGTGATAACTTATAGGTAAAGACGTAAAGTATTGCCTCTATTGTGAAAGTCATGAATAAAATTGTTTCATATACTTTGGACAAGTGACAAAGAATTCAATAATGGAGAATTTTAACTAATTAAACTAAGAGAACATTTAAATAATAATAATCTATAATATAAGGTTCATTGATTGGATATCATAAATTTGAGGTTTGATTTAATTTAGTTCCCCTTTGTTAGAGGCGATCCTTCTAATAATTAAAATATGCTATTATTAGTGTCACTCACTTGCAGGGCATGACTTTTTTACTTGTGTGGAACTCTAAAAGACGGAATAAGAAAGAAAGAATAAGTCACTGATGCAGGACAAGATATAGAAAGATAGATTTATGAACTAAAAAGCAGGTTTTGATCATATAATTTTTTTTGTAGGGAGTAATAGCACTCTTCTTGTTACACCACTACTGGGAATAGGAAAAGTTCTTGGTTTGATTGGGAGGGCGACAAAAGCAACAGACATATACCATCGAGCAATCACTATACTGGAAACTAATATAGGTGCAGAAAGCGAGCAGTTGGTGTTGCCTTTATTTGCTCTCGGAAATCTTTTAATAAAAGAGGGAAAAACTACAGTTGCCGAAAATGCTTTTATTAGGTTGATTTTTTATATATTATTTTTTTGCATTTAGCTAGCATTGTTAATATATTTTTCCAGTAATTTGCTTCATATATGCTAATTTATGAAACTTTGTAGAATTTTAAACATATATAAGAAGTTATATGGTGAGGATGATGAAAGAGTTGGTATGACCATGTGCTCCCTAGCTAACGTGAAGTGCACAAAAGGTAATATTCATAGGTTTTCTTGTATTGAACTAATTTCCTTTATCCCTTTTTTCCCCTAGTTTCGCTAGTGTTTTTATTTGTCAACTTTTCTGTCGACTTTGCTAATGTGTTCAGGCATGATTACAGAAATAATAGACAAATATAAGGTCAAAAGACAGATTTTTTCTATAAATAAAATGCAAAAGTGAGACAATGACTGAATAAATAATAAGAAACATTTTAAAATGCATTCCATGATATTATGAAATGATAGCATGAACCAATTTTGCCTATTGCTGTACTGTAATGAGCTATCTGTAGATTCTCATAATACCTAATTCTGCCACTTTGATGTCATGCTTGGCAAGTGCTCTGCCTAACCTGTAGAGTGTAAGATGAATTTCAGTGACATTAAAGTGCTGAGCACTTTATGATGCCCAGAAGTAATTTGTGAAACTATACCTGTAGAAGAAGAGTGAGAAAATTGGAGAGATGTACAAATGGAGGTTATAAAATATCTTTTGTGGGAGGGGAAAAAATTGCATTTAATTTAAGGTCCCAGCATTGTCCTTTATTTCATCCGTCTGCAATGCATTTAAAAGCCATGTGTTGGATATCATCAAATATTTGGTACATTTTTTGTAGGCAATGTTGATGAAGCCATTCTTTTATACCAAAATGCCCTGCTGCTGTTAAAAGATTCAAAAAATATGACTTCAGACGACGGAATAATAGAGAAAATAATGATAGACTTGGCAGAATTACTGCACTCAGTAGGAAGGTATCTGTTGTTTCTTGGGGATTACTAGTATCTATTACATTTTTATCCATAAAGATGAATAGTTACTTACAAAAGTTTACTAGACAGGCTGATCATGTGTTTTTACTAATCTTTGTTCTGTTTTGTGTAGAGGAAATGAAGGGCGAGCACTGTTGGAAGAATGCTTGTTGATTACAGAGAAGCAGAGAGGCAAAGAGCATCCCAATTCAGTTACCCACCTTATAAATCTTGCAACCTCGTATTCACGTTCTAAGAATTTTGTGGAGGCTGAGCGACTGCTGAGGACAGGTTTGAAGATCATGTCAAAGACTGTGAGCCCAGATGATCAGTCCATTACCTTTCCAATGTTGAATCTAGCAGTTACTCTATACAACTTAAATAAGAATGAAGAAGCTGAGCAACTTGCCTTGGAGGTTTTACTAATCCGTGAGAAGGCATTTGGAAAAAATTCTCTTCCAGTTGGTGAGCTTTGCCTTCCCTATTTGTGTTTTCTATTTCCATTTGCACCGATGAAAATTGAAATCGCTTTGAAAATCCATGGTTTGGTTTAAAATCATATTCTAAAAGTTGCAAACTCTCCCGTCCTGCACTTTGCTCTTTATCCTTGTGTATATAAATTTGAATTTCAGGCGAGGCACTAGATTGCTTGGTATCCATTCGGAGCAGATTGGAGAAGGATGACAAGGAGCTGCTGGGACATCTCCAGAGGGTCCTGAAAATTCAAGAGAAAGCATTTGGAGATGACAGTGAGGAGGTTGTAGAAACTCTTAAAAAGATTTTGTTCTACCTTGAAAAAATGGGGGGGAAGAATGAGAAATTTTCTGTCCAAAAAAGATTGTCTATGCTTAGAACCAAATACAAAGAAATGATTCGACATTAATGAAACATATCCTTCCATGGTGAATGATATTTCTATTGATGTGTATTGTAGACTTGTGTGTATCATATCTTTCCTTGAATTCTTCTTTCGGTTTTCTGGAAAGAATCCAGTTTTATCAAATAATAATTTTTAAATTTGCAAAAACGACGAATTTTTTTTTATAATGCAAAATCTGGTTAAATTTATCAGAATATGTGTTTCAAAAAGTATAATTTAGAATTCTAAGTAAATACACAATTTTTTGAAACACTTTAAATTCTGATTTAATAATTAAAAATTTTAATATGGATTAATACACCAATTAATTTGCAGCGACTCGTTTAGGGGTTTATCCAGGGTTTTGAGCTTCTGTGATTACGGAAAAATGAAAGCTAAACATTGGGATTTCAGCTGGTGAGAATCTGCTCATTCCACCATGCGCATTAACCACTGCCTTATATGCTATATACTCTGTATATATTGTAGAATATATGTCCTGTATTTGGAGTGCAAATGCCTTGCAGTATATTTGTTAATTGTTAGCCCACTTGTAGAGGAAGAGTTTTGTGTACAGTGGCTTGGAGGTGGATTATAAGATTAAAGAATATGCTACAATTATATACTCAGCATTGTCTGTTGACAAGGAGGTATGTCGTTTGCATGCTTCTACATTTTTGTGCTGCAAATTTTAATGTTACAGGTTGTTGATGAATTTAATACTATCAACTGCAGTTGCAGCCGGAAAAAGTCATTAGGCAAATGTCGTTAGTCGATGGGAAGCTTCTAGTGTGAGTTCCACTTCCATCAACAGTCTGTAACATCATACTTCTGTATATTATGTGATTGTCCATGAAAGAATTTTACACGTGTATCGGATTCTTCTTATGCTATCCTTTATTGTGGAATAAAACTTGTGACTGATATAACTTCACAGAGGTAAACACGGCAGTGATGTTTTACAAATTTTGCCTCATTTTTCATTTTTGTCTTGTACAGACATTTTGAGGCAGCTGGAGCAAGATTTCTTCGAGCTTCATATAGCGCTTTTGGTGATATACTTGCGTTGGCCACAAAAACTGTTGAGGAGTTTGGTCAAGGAACAAAATTCTGGCTTCATCCTTGATCCTTGTCAGTTTCGTACATAGGTGTCATGGACTTTGCTCGAGGAACAAACTTGTGGCATCATTTCAGGTCCTATCATCATTCGCGAGTCATATTATCTGAAACTTCGTATATCAAGAATATGTAATTTTTTCCGATTCTACATCAATTTAATAGAAAGTTAAGCTCTTAGACTTTTTACACTTCTACATCCCATATACCATATCCATCTTTTACATCTGTGATTGTGTTCTGTTTTAGTAGGTGTGAAGATTGAGATGATTTCACGAGATAGGCAATAGCGTTACAAGTATAATCCTTTCACAAAATAAAACAGGAATTGAGGCCCCTGCTTCTCAAAGCTTAGAACCATAGTCCATATATTGCACCGTTTACATTATCAGAAGGTTGGCTAGCAAATGACTTCCTGGAAATATATTTATATATTTGTAAGTTGTAACCATGAATTCATTTACATACTTTCTAGCTATGAAGAGCTTCTGTGGAAAGATAATCTACCATCCACACATGATGGTGACAACCTACTCTGTATAGATAAGAAATATATATATATATATATAGACAACTGCGTGTGACTGAAATCGACTCAAGGGAGGGGGTGCAGAGACTAAACAAAATCGCATGCTTGTAGCTAATGGAGAAGTTAAGACAGAAACTTGAGGTAATCTTATTTTCTTCCATTCCATTCATCTGATTTCTTTTCTGGCATACTAAAATCAGTATTCATCCAAATATGTGTATAGTGTGTCATCTTTCTTTAATCTGCGTTTAGTAAGCAATGCCTTGAGGAGACGTTTACTTTTGCTGGGAATATGGTCGCTCACTTTAGAATTCTCTCCATCCATATTGTGACGCATTGAAACTGATTTTCGAGACTCCAGAAGATACTAATAGAGATAAAAGAGACCAAATCAATAACCAACACATGAACAATTGAAACTATGCTTATGCTTTGGGAAGAATCTCTAAAAAAAAAGGATAAGGTTAGTCATCAGACCAAACTGCCTTTACTTTTTATGAGGTATACTAGGGAGATGGAAAAAGAAAACTGAGTTGAATTAGTGCATACCCCTTGTCTTAAGTTTGGGGTGGTTGACCGACTCAGATTTGGGGTGGTTGATCTTGAGTTTGGAGTGCTAGATCTAGAATTTGGTGACACTGGCCTGCTTGAAAAGGTTCCAAAACGTAGAAGGGGAAATCGATGTGGTGAAACTGTTCGTTTCTCTGTTTCACAAGGATTGACATGCATTATACATTAGAAGATATATAGTAACACAAACGTAGAACGAGGACGATAATAAGTTATGAAAATTTGGATGTTGCGAAATTTGATGCCAAGTAAAACCTAAAAATCGTTTTGACACGTTCCCGCTGAACATTAAACTCTGTTGCTGTGATGGTGTAGAAGGTGATGGGGAACGCTCTTTTCTGAGAGTCACAAAAGCAAAGAGTTTTAATATTGATACTTCAACATCCATATAGATGGTACTAAAATAATGCATACATATTAATTTTGGAGCCGAGAAAGGAAGAGCTTGATAGGTTGTGCCTGAAGTTACCTGACTGAAGATGGTGGTGTTTCTCTGACTGTAGCTCGAATAGCTTTAAGAAAACATTTAGCATACAAGTAAATATTAGTTGTACAAAGAGCTAGCTTCTGAGAGATCGAATCATAAGGAGATAAGCTATACCGTTCTTTAATTCACGCCAATCATCTTGATCATCAAGATTACAACCTTCGTACTTTGTTTTACTCGTGTTTCCACCAGGCATAGTCGCTCCAACTGAATATGAAGCATGAAACAAGAACATTATCCATCATGTCCCATGAGGAAGAGAGATAAAAAGAGGCAAAGAGCTTCAACAATATACTAAGAAACAAGTAGAAAAGTTAACAAAAGAAAAAGAAATTACACATATAGAATATAGAGTACTGAGAGAGATGTTATTGCCTGGCAAGATATAATGCTTATGGTACTTGGGGGTATTAATCACCAGTGACTGCTGTGAGACGCCTTCTCGGTCAATATATGCCTGGCATGTCTGTAGACGCTGACATGTATCACATCAAGAGAATGCAGAGGATTAACATTCAAAATAATAATATATATTGCATTAACATCAAAGAAATTCAGATATCTATACGGGAATTTCAGATATCATACTTGTTCAATGTGTGAAACTCGGATATCTGTTACAGAAACTTCATCAATTTTCTCACTCAAGAGATGATTAGCCTTGTAGGATACAGATCCCAGATGGTCTACAGTACTAACAAGGGCTTTAATAGTGTAAGCTTTTAATGCGTCCACCGCTCTGCATGAAGTTTGAGTACGTAAAGGCTACAATTTTGCAGATAATACCTATGTATTGGACAGTACCAAGTCCAAGCTTAATATGCAAGCGTTTTAGAGTACTCACATCTGTTTTGAGTTGTCATTGGTGAATGATTTCTCAAAATATTCTGCTGCCAAGTACAACTGATTTCTCAGGTTCTTCAAATCCTGGAGAAATATTGATAACACCTTTGTCAATAGAAAAACTTAGCGGAAAAAAACTTGGTCAATAGAAAAGGTTTTCAAGTATCTAGGTAGCTAAAAACATAGTTTCCTACAGCCTAGGCACCATGATTACATATTGCCACATGCTTAAGCAGACTTTTATTAACTGGTAAAGTGCATTTTACTCCGAATTCACTTTTGCAAACTTAGAATTTTTTATAAAGGAGAGAAGTGGAATTAATCAAACCGAAAGATAATGTTTATGTGATGTAGAATACATAAGAGATTCATGACAAGAAACAACCTTAAGACTGTCTGAAAAGAGCAAACTTTGGTGCATAGAAACTTCATCGTAATTGGCAGATTCTGGGGGTAGGCGAATCGATGTAGATGCCGATGCCATTGTTTCCGTTCTTTAGATGCTTGTAAGTAGAAAATCTTTATCCTGCACCAACAATTCCCGCAGTTGGAATCACAACCCAAAAACTAATCCATAAATGTAGTGAAAGGTAATCTAGAATTTCAGATATGATTATGCAAGATATCTTACATATTTCATCCTTGATATTATGAAACTCCATTAAACACTCATAAACTAAAAACGCCAAAACTAATGAATAACATCATATTGAACCTCAAATAAAGCATTGTACAACCAATGAAACAAACTGTTCTTGGAAGCATAAACACAACTAAAAGATAATTAAGCTAGAAGCATGCCTTGTATTAACTTGCAAGCTTATAAAAAAATCTATCAAATAAACCACTTTCCAGTAATCCCGTAGCTAGATTACGCCATCACATTTCACAACCTAATAGTTCCGAAAAAAGAAGAAAAAACCATGGTATACACAGAAATGGTCTCTCTTCTCTCTACAATGAATCAGACAATGTCTACGTACATCCAACTCTCTCAAACCTTATGTTCGATTTGGTTTGGTTTAAACCATTACAACCACGTAGCTCCAAAAAGTACACAATCAGACAGAAAATCAAGTATAAAATATTCTAAAATTACTCGAAAAATATGCCATTTCATCAAATCTGCAATGCACTTCCCAACTCCCAAAGAATTCAGTTGTAAACTAAAAAGAGAGAGAGAGAATTACAGACTTACTATGAAAGCAAGCACGACAGAAGAGTCTTTGAAGGTCAAATGTGAAACAAAATAAATACTAACAATGCAAGTAAATGGAGAGGCTTTAAATTACATACAGTATTCTAAGTGGGTTGGTATTAAAAGGATTTAAATTTTGACTTTACCATTACCAAAAGAAAAAAGACAAGTGGAGAACTAACAATAATGGCTTTGTGTTATGTCTGGAAAAAACACATCAATGAACAAGAACCAAGTGAAAAATAAAATGGCTAAAACATTCATTCCACCCATTCAGGCAAGGCCGTATGTATATATAGAGATATTTATGTCTATTTGATATAGCTAGGAATCCTAAGGGGGTGATCAAGATTTGTCTTGCACAGTTGCATGCACTCTCTCCCCACTGCCCATCACATATTTTTTGTTATATATTGGCGCAAATTCTACTCCTTGTGAGCTGTGACCTTGTCTGTCTTCTCATCATTGCCCTTGTCCTCAGTTACATTATTTTTTTTCGAACAATATTAGATTATCTCCATCACTCTTTCATAAGTTCGACATTTTCTTTTTGTCGGCATGTACTATTTTAGTACAAAATATTTGATTTCGTAATTTTTCGATTCGAGATGATCAGATAAGATTTAATCCATCATTTTCTTAGAGATAACTTGATAAGTCTTGATTTTCACCATTGTCATAATTAGGTGTAATATTAAGATATACTTAATCCAAAGTATCTTGTAAAATTAGAATACATTTATCTCTGTACTCTCCTTTCCTTAAATAATTAATGCCATTTTTGTATCTTATATGCTGTAACAGTTCATAAAATACAAGCTTTTCATTAATCTCACAAATCTTATCGTATTATTATCAATATATAGGCAAATGGATGTAACATAATTAGTTATGATTATGCCTTTAAAAAAGTTTGGCGTGCACAGCAAAAGATGCTACCTTTGTTGTAAGCACACGTAATATAAAGTGTCCATTTTAACTAATAATTTTTACGAAAAAAACTAAACTGCTTTATGCGTTTGTACAAGAAAATGAGAAAATTCAAGGAGCACAAAAAGTGCACAACTGCATAAGATGTTATTCGAACGTTTTTCACCTGCAAACAGACAGAGTAAATTATTTGGGGTCACAGTTAGTTAAGAAGAGTTAGAGCTAGGAAAGGTGGGATTGGACCACGAGACAAAATATTGGACCCGTGACTAGAACTAGCAAAAGTTGTAACTGACGATCTTATACGTTATATACATGCAAGTATGCAAATGAGGGGTCAAATTGGGACTTCGGAATTCGACCGAAAATGTTTTCGGTCGTTCCGAGATTTGATCACTCTGAGATTTCTTAGAATAGATATTTATTTGTAAGGTCATAAGTCAATTTATTGAAAAAAAGGAGTTTAAATAGTGGACATATTTGTCAGGCATATAATTTTTTAACAATTTAATAATTTTAAAAAAAGTCAAAGCGACTCTAATTTAAAAGTACATAGTAAATAATTATGATATATATACACGCTAATTTCTGGCGTGATTGGCTGCCTGAACCTACACACAAAGAATAAAGTGATTAGATGGCCACCAGAAAGTTTGATTGGGCCTGAGAAAGAAATTCCACATCCGCGAGGCAACAACCCATAGGCTATACATATAGGTCCACATTTGAATTTTCATGAAGTAGGTAAGTATTTGTTGGGCTTGGATTAGAGGATTGGACATATTACAACTCTCTTTTTTCCTTTAAAAAATTATAGTATTTTATTCCATCTTTTCATTTTCCGCTTTAAACTTTTTATAGGAATTATTATTTGGTTCAGCACTATACATTATTATTCGTGTAATATATACTATCAGATATTTAATATTGGTTGGGAGTTGTATATAATTACATTTATATGGTTAAAGAAAGAAAATGTTCACAAATGATTTTAAGGTTAAACAAATAAATGTTGGTAAATGTGTTGTTTCAAAAGTTAATAGAAATTATATTTACAAACTCGTGCTTTTTGTTAATAAAATCAGTGAAAGATATATTTCAAGTCCCGGCTGCCCTTCAAAAAATTAACAATAGTTATTTTTATTCCCGATTTTCTTGACATTTTGATTTTACCGAGGATGTGTTTTCAATTTTATTCTCGTAAATCATATTAAATCGAATCAAGTTAAAATCAAGTTTAAGCAGGTAGGCTCATATTAACGTTGGAATCACCCTATAGAACAGAGAAGTTAGCTTGCTGTGAAAGGATAAGATGCATGACTATAATCATATACACAACTACATTTTCCCATCAACCATGTGCTGATGTGCAATGGGTCCATAACAGAGATAAACATTGAAAAAAAAACTAGTTTAAACTAACACTTATTACTAATTTCTTTCCAAGTTTGCAGGTCCATACATACAACTACCTTCTTGGATGAATCATACCTTCACATGCCAAGGTCCCCTCAAGATCTCCAATAATTTTAGATATTCTTACTTCAAGGCCTCTCTGAACATCCTTAAAGAGTGTAATAAGGCTCTCAGCAAAGCGCTGCATGTCGATGCTGGCATGCCCTTCAGGATGCTCTATAGGCCCTACAAATCCAGAATTGATCTTGGATTGTATCTCCATCGATTTTTGCCCGGTGGCAACAATGTATCTCTGCAGCTGAAATGTGTCCTCTAGGAAATGCTCTAACTTCTTAGTTTCTTCCTTTTTTCTTGCAATACCAGTGCTTCCACTAGTCGCGTAAATACCATTCTCATGCTGTAAATCATAAACAATAATCATAAGCAAACAGATCCATTACCACACACAAGTACTTGACAGTTGACAGAAGACAAATTGTATGCAAAAAAGTTAGTTGTGTTGTGTCAGTGTGAGGTGATCATATGCTTAATACTTGGCCAAATGTAGATTGGATTAGAGGCATACCATTCGCTTGCAAAGATCGTCAATCTTTCCTTGGAGAGACAGATATCGGCTGACTTGTTTATTTAGAAAAGAAATCAGAAGCATAAGGACTCCCTTTGTCCTCGACTCTCCACTATCCTTGTCTAGATCTTCATGATTTTTTACCTTTCCTGTCAATCTCTCGAACATGAGCAATTGCTGTTTTATTCTCTTTATTTTGAATGAAACACCAAGAGCATTAAGATCCATCTTCCATGTATTATTATCACTTTTTGTACTTAAAATTTGGTTATCTGACATCAACCTATCATCATGTATGACCATCTCTGCACTGTTGTGTGCTCCTTGAATAGAACTCGGATCCAAGATGACCACTTTCTCTTCTTGAGAGTCCTCTTCTGGAGAGGGGACCATAAGAACTATGTCCTTACAGTGATCTCTTACCTGAGCTACGGCTTCCTCCTGAAAACATGTTTCATACTCTTTATCTCCGGGCCTACTCTTCACAATCTTCACTTTAGACCAAATTGTATCACCAGTTATAGAAAGATCATGTGAAGATGAGCTTGAGTTTGATCTCCTTAAATCTGGATATTTTAATTGCAATACTGGTGCCTCTTTCAATGACTGTAATTCTGCTTCTCGATTCAAAAACAAGGCTTCCAATTGAAGGTTTTCTTGTCTGACATGTGAGAGCTCAAGATTGAGACCTTCAATATGAGTTTGGAGCCGCTTCAATTCAAGTTCCATGCTCAGTGAACGCCAATGACAACTTTCTAGTTTTTCATCTTTCAGTCTCATTTGTTCAGCAAATGCATCTATTTCTGTATGATGCCTTTGTTCAAATGCAGTTGCATATTTTTCTGCTTCGAATCGAACCCAGCCCTCCATTTGTTTAAAATCTGCTACAAGACTTAACATGATGAATATATATACAGAACGAAAATAAAACATTAAAAATTAAATGCAAGAAAGAATCCAGTTTTTAACCATATTCTAAACAGTTGGCAAGTTTTGTGTCGATGCTCTATGAAAATGCATGCATATGTATGTAGGAAAAGAAGTACATTCAAAATGTTACATTACCTAATTCTTCAGTTCCAGAGGTTTTGTATTTATCCGATGAGGAGGAGGAATATTTTTGCTCATCTTGAGGTTCAGGTTGCTCATACTCAATTAGTTCTGTTTCTACTGATCTAGTTCTTCCTAATTGAGCTGTTGTCATATTAAAGGGCTTCCCCATTCCACTCAAAGAAGCCTCAAGTTTTGACTTAGCATGTTTAGACAACATACTTCTCAATGAATGCCTTTCGTGCTTTGGTTCAGAAATTGTCCTCCGCCTTTCTGTTTCCAGCTCAGCTTGCTTTCTCTTGATCTTCGATAATTTCACCTCCTTCAAGAGCATTTGCTTCTCTTCCGTATCCAATTTGAATTTCCTTAACATAGCTGACAAAATCGTGTCTTTCTGTTCCAAGTCCTTGCGCATTCTAATAAGTTCCATGGATAGTTTTTGAGTCATCGAGACAGATTGTTCCTTCTTTTCCAAAACTGAGTCGAGGTCCTGTTTCGCTGCTTCAACTTGTCTGACAACCCGACCCATCTCTGCTTCAAGCTGGCGCTGGGTAGACACCAACTCAATTAAAGCAGTTTTGTGCTTCCATATCTCGGTTGAATGCTCTTCAGCCACATTCTTTGCAGCCTCTCTCAGTTCCTCTGCAACAGATTTAGCCACCTTTAGTTTTTCTTCAAGATCCAAATTCTTCTGCAGCTGCTCCTTTATTGAATCTTCTTTAGACCGAAGAAGAAGCTCCTTCTCCTGTAACTGTTCATTGAGTTCTGTAATAAATTCATCTTTATTTTTTCCAAGAATTTTTATTTCATTGAGAAGAGCTCCAACTTGTTGCTGAAGCTTTTTTCTTACATTGAACCAGCTCTGCTCATGTGTAGCGAATATGCTAACTACTTTCTCATTGGCTTTTGCATCTTCACTTCTCCTACTCTTCAACTCTTCAATTTCTCTCTCCGCACTCTCCAGTTTATCGAGAAGTTCACACTTCATCCTGTTATATTCTTCTTTTCTAATACTCCAAACAAGCAATCCCAGTAGCTGAGCACTGGCATCTAGTATTCTATTTCTTGATTCTGACAATTTCTCATTATCTACATTAGGCTCCACCAAGAGCCTAAGAACAAATAATGCACAAGAAGCACCCAACAGAACCGGCCTCGAATTATCAGGTTTTTGTTCAGATACAACTAAACATAAACCTCCTGAGACAGCCTCATCACCCATCTAAACTACAGAATACCTCACCGTAAGATATTCAAAACTTTCCTACTGCAAAGTTAAACAAATTTGTAAATATGAATTTATGAGAAAGATAGACTTTTGATCAGGCATAAAGCAGGATACTGTGAAAAGTCTTAACAGATATAACAATAAATCAAGAAACTTTAGAGTTACAAATGAGTAATGCCTTGAGGCTAAACACTATCAGAAAACAAAAGCTGAATCCATACAACATATCAAGAATAATAAAAGTCAATTTGATAGGACTTACCAGATTCAAGAATGTACGAATTTAGCAACCTGAGAACCATAAGAACAGCTCTTCAATAGAGACTGAATTGCAGCTCACAAGAATCAAGGCACACTCAACTGCAAATTCTGATAATTTTTCTGGGTAAAATAGGAATGTTTACAATATAACACCATCAGTCAATGCTACAAGTATGATGGGTGATGTATGAGACTGCAAAAGTGCAAATTCAGTTTAAAAGTGTATGTAATGTAACTGAATGCTGCAGAAAAAAAATAAGAAACTTGCTCCTTTTTTTCAGTGAAGGCCAACCCTTTTATGCTCACTTTTAAACTCCCTTTTGCCCACCTATATTTTATGTCTTCCTTCTCTGTTCTGGTAAATATATAATATATGGAGCAAATAACTGAAATTCTGGGGGGTTGTCACCATTTTCAAGCCTTAAAAGTCAAAAAATATAAAAATGCAAATCTCTATCAACAAATTGGAATATAATATAACTGTGTCATTCCAGGGTGTCTTTGCCTAGTTGTCTCGGTGTATGTACTATTTTCTTCTAATTATTGTTTGTTACCTTCATCAATCTAGATGAAAGAGAGACAGGTTCCTAAGACAGTAAGTCTGATTAAATGTCTCAACCACCAGCACCTCTAATAAATCACAGTAATTTTATTGATCTAATAAGAACCACATGAACATTAATCTCATGGAGGAGTGAAGGACCACATCAACCTTAAATAGTTAGCAAACACTCACAACTGATGTCCCCAGTAGTTTCCTCCGATAATAAAAAAACAATCTATTCTCTCGTTAACAAGAGGTCGGGTTTAGGCATGCACGTATGATTATTTAAATTTTCGTAATTGATCATTACGAATTTTTTTAAAAAAATCACAAAATAAAAATAAAATTACTAACTGAATTCTCTAGAGATTCCACTTCTCTTTAATAATGAAATATATAAACATAGATACCAAGAGTACACATTAAGAGACATTTGGGGTCTCCTGTAAACAACTAAAAGGAAACAAACAAATGAGGAAAATCACTGTCAGCACATCAGCTTCAATAGTGTGATGATCAGGCCATATACAAAACTGGGTCTTAATGGGTCCAGATAAAGTAAAAATGAACTTGGGTTGTTTTAGATGATGATACATAGATACCTGTAAAGCAAGGGACTCGTTCAAATAAAGCCATGCATACAATGCATCTGATCAAGGTGCTGATATTGAGTTATTTGTGTATAAAAACTAAGCTAACTTATCCTTTATCTTCAAAAATCCCCAGGCCTATGCATCCCTCTTTTTATCAAACAAGAAATTAATGATGATTAGCAATGGTCTATAAAATAAGAAGAAGTTAAATTCAATGTATATGCTTACACAATAATTAATAGAATTATATATGTGTGTGTGGAAAGTCGCACTTCATGAAAAAACACATTTTAATGTGAAAATAAAAATAACATAAATCGGAAAATCTGTCAGTTTCGGTGAAATTCCAGTTTTGCACTAAAATTGGTGGATGTTTGCTGAGTAGCTGTTGGCATGAATTTGTTGTTCATTCGGTGCTCAGTAATACTTACAAGCATGAACAAGAATAATTTGAAGTTTGAGCCATCATTCTTTCTTTGTATTTTCTTGAACGAACCTTGTTATTGAGCTCCCACAGAACCATAATAGCAGCCCACAGTATGTTACAAGTAGCATCGACAAACCAAGTACATATATTATAGATATTTCTTATTCAGTGAGACTACACAGTTTAAAACACCGGCACAAGAAGGGACTTCAAATTTACATTCATCAATTGTAACGACACATCAACAATTCAAGCAAGGCATTCGAAACCCTCACAAATCCACAGCCAAATGAGAAACAAGATAACACACACAACTAAATCCAATGACAACACCATCCAAAGATGTTTCTTCCAAACGCGCTTCGCCTTATCAACAGCAAACAAACCATTCTTATTATGACTACCCACCAATGAAAATTCTCTACTCAAAGTAGCAACAAGACGATCGTGATGTTCAGATGACACATCCAGCTTACTTTCTTTAGGCACACCAGCTTTATTTTTAAAATTACCGAAAAAATTCCTGAAAAATCTCTTCTTGGTTGATCCTCCCAGCAAAGGAGTCAATCCATTTCTCACTGAACCACCATCACCACCTATCTTACCGCCATTAGGTGGAACAACATCCAAATCTGCTGCATGCGGAGCCAACAATTGATGAAAAACAGGGTTAAAGTCCCCTTGGAAACAATGAGAGTTAATAGTAGTTAAACGTTTGACAGGATTTTGATCGAGAATGAGATTAAATGAATCCGCTACACTATTAAGAAATGAAAAACATGATGGCTTATCGAGATTTTCATCAAATATAGCAAAGTACGTATATGGATTTTCAAATATGAACATGTAAGTCTTGTTATGAACGGAATGAGAGAAATCTGAGTGAAATTCAGGGGCTTTTTCAAGACAATTGAGAGCTATGGAGCCAAGATCAGCGTCCTTTGAATTGAATTCTGCAAGAATCGTAGTTTCTTTGGCAATGCATGCATAATATATCATATCCGGATCAAGGTTGCTAGCCATCCCGAAAAATCAAGAATCAACGAATCCAAATAAGGTGTATTCAGAAAACTGATCTTAACAAGGAGAAGAAGCTACTGCTTTGTATACATACATATATTTATATATTTATATGTTATGTATATGTGTGTAAGGATGGCAGAGGAAATTTCTTTGAAGACTGGCCGGAAGAAGAAGTTGTTGCCTGGAGAAGAAAGTTGAAAGACAAAAAGGGGTCTCAGCCGGCCCAGTTTTGAACAACATGCCAAAAAATAGTTTATAAATTGATTGATGTTGGCCCGGGTATATTTTAGTATATGTTCTTACAGGCTAATATAATTAAATATATACTCAAAAGAAAAAAAATATTGAAGACGATCTAGCCTGATTATTATATAGTATACGGTCTATCTGTCTTCATTATTAAATCAACCTATTAACGTCAAATGAACTCTGAATCAGGATTGCTAACCAACCATCATCTATTTTAATAAATTATAACTGATCTATGATTTTATAAAGAGTGTATACATAATTGGTAGAATCTATACATATTTTAATTTAAATCTCATAGAATTTATTGAGATTTCAAAAGATCTAAAATAGATCGTAAAATAATCTATAAAAATAAAACCAAACTACATATATTAACTAGATATATAGACCCCTAACCCGGACAGAGTGAGATATTCTACTGTAAAATTCAAGATGAGTAAAAAAACTCATCTGGGAAATAAAGAGCTGATCTAAATTGGAACACTTGCATATTACAAAGGGTTCTATTATAACTTATTTATCAGTGCAGAATCTTACTGCATCACAGTGAAATCATTGAAACGATTGTACAATATGCCGCTTATACATCCTACACTCTCAAAAGATGGAACTATATAGGAATTTACAATAACAATTTTCAAAAGCTGAAAATCGAAAGTTATAGTTTTTAAAGATGCATAACATAAAATCTTTCTTGCTACCCAAGTGGCCAAGTGATAGTGAGAACGATTACCCAACCAACATCTGCTCGCCAAAGTGGGAAATCATCTTCTAACAACGTTGCAACGAAGATGTCCTATGGGACAACCATTGAAAGAAACTGTACATAGTCTTTTTACCTCACTTGGTGATTTCAACCAACATAAGGAGGATCCAAGAACACCCACTCAAAAACTTGCTCATATTTTACAGCAGCATTGTCCCATGAGGAATTACGCTCCATTCCTCTCTTCATTAGACCATCCCAAGAATCTTTGTGATCTCTATAAGTTGCAACAGCAGTTCTCAATGCCTGCAAATAAGTACAAATCATAAACTAACAATCACTAAAATTGTAAAAGAACAAATAAAATTTAAGTGTGAAATTTAGCAAAAAAGATAAATATTTTTTGAAGGAATTTCAACTTATTTTTTTGAATTCTCATTAATTAGTCAATGCCAGTATTAACCTCCAAGTTGCTACGAAAAAACAATAAAGGTCAACAGACAGATGGTACACAATTTATCATCAGTCAAGTTCTTGTACTACCGATTAAGAGAAGGCTTAATTACGTCACAAGTTCTTGTACTTATTATTAAATCCTTTTAATAAGAATAAGTATACTGGTAAATCTGATAAGTTACGACTACGGTCAAATTCGATTTCCTATCCTAACTAAATCGATAGTTATTCACAGTATAATAATGTTGGGGTAAAATAGTTTTGCTAACATTTTAATGCAAAAATTAAAGAATGAATGGAAGTGTACCGCTATCATACTTTCCCTAGTGAGCGTTTTAATGCAAAAATTAGAGAATGAATGGAAGTGTACCGCTATCATACTTTCCCTAGTGAGCGGAGTGAATGCCCACCTGTTGAAACAAAAGTCAATCGCCTTAGATACATGCAAAATGATGTTGCCTCACAAACAACTTTGTAGAAACAATAAAGTTAAAGCTAGAATAGATTAGCTCTTTCCAATTATTCACCAAGTAAAAAATTAGCTTAACATATATACATACCCCGTGCCTTCACCTCTACCTTCTAGAGCATAAGGATTAAATGTCTGCACCGTGTCCTATATAAGAAAGTAAGCAAGAAACGATTAACTGTCCAGCCATATTCCAATGATAAAATCTTTTTGAATGTTCGACTTACTCTAAGTCCTCCAGTGGCATGAACTACAGGGACGGTGCCATATCTCATAGCGTACAATTGATTTAAACCACATGGCTCAAATCGTGATGGCATCAAGAGTATATCACAGCTGTACATAACAGAAAGTTATATAGAAGCTATTGGAGATGTTCTTCTGGAATAATACTTCACATTTAATTTACCCTGCTGTTATACGATGAGAAATAGGAACATTGAATCCAACCCATCCCCTGAATTTTTCTTTAAAGGATGATTCAGCAGCTCTCATCCATTCTTCATATTGTTTTTCGCCAGATCCGAGCATTACCTAAAGAAGATCAATAAAATTCATTACAGTTACACACAGTTCTAGCATGTCATTACAGAGAATATAATATAATTGGCAGTGGTTAGCAGGCAAGAGAAGAAGATAGAAAAACTAATATGGGATATAGGGTTGTATTTAGTCTAAATTGTCTAATCCACTGGCCGGAGGCCTATTTGTCTAACCTGGAGAGGCAAACATCCTCTCCTTACATAAAAAATACATATAGAAGAGAAATTGATATGGATCTTCCGAAAACAACGGGCTGTATTTTACATTTATGTAAATAATGAATATATAAATTTATTTAGAAACCATTACTTATCTTTCGCTTTGTTGCATTGAGGCATATACAGTACATTAGACTCCCTTTACTACCATCCAGCATATAAGTTTGAGCGCACTTGCGCCTGGTCAAGATAATCCAGTGGTATTATTGAAAAGTGAATCCGGTTAATGACTTGGAATATGGCCTTCAGGATAGATGGACCATGGGAGGTGAAGATTAATATATGCTAATTAAAGTTATAACTTGATCAATCTAGACTCAGGTTTGGCCCTGTTGTAAGGTCAATAGAAAAGCCTTTAAGTATTATAAATAATGTTGGTAGATAGTGGGAATGCCTTCTGCTGTTTCATGTCTTGTTACTTTTCATTTTTCAATGTGTTATGATACCAAAGGAAATAACACAAACTTTTTATGCAATTAAAATTTTGTGCAAATACAGACTCACTCAAAAGATATAAATCACTTACGAATTGGATATCATCCTGTAATAGCTCCGGAGTTGCCGACAGTATTATATCAATACCTTTCTGGTAGTCCAGTCTCCCAATGAATCCAATCTGCATGATATAAACTTAAAATTAATATCATGTTGTCATAATCTATGCATTGTGTAAGTTCAACTTTTACTCTCACCAATGGACAATCAGGCCTAACTGGCAGACCCAGTTCCTTTTGCAATGCCACCTTACATTGAACCTATATCATATAAATATTTTCGTAAAAATAGCACCCACAAAAAATATAAATTCTAGAAGACATCCAGTACAATACGATTAAATGTTTGAAAATGAGTAGGAAATTCATGTTCTCCGATACTTTTAAGTTACTCTAAAACTGTCAATTCAAGAAACTTTAGATATGAGACTTAACTACCTTGCCAGTGAGATCGTGAACGGAATAATGTGAAGGAATGTTCTCATCAGTAGATGGGTTCCATTCAGTTTCATCAATGCCATTTGTAATACCTAATAACAAAAGCATTAGATGATTAGTTTACTTGAGCAAAAACCATACACCATAAACATCATAAGCATTACTTGTAGGAATTTTCTTCTACAAAAACATTATAAAAAATGGTAAACTAAGCAACACCAAATAAAGTAGATGATACCCAATGACAATAACAACTGAATTAAATTCTGAAAGAGCATTCTCTACAGGATAAATGAAAGACTGGACGTAATAATAGATACTGCATACTTTGTTATGACTTACAAGGCATAATATGTCTATTGTTTGCTAAACATGTCTCCGCTTTAATCACATACTCATTGTTAGAAGAGGATAAACATAAATTGATTCATAAAGAGAATTTGAAAAAAATAAATTGAAAAATATAATTAGAAAAAAGAAGTTGGAAAACTAACGCAAGGGCGAATGCAAGTGACCTACCATTGACAACTATCTTTCGACTATCCAAGAGCTCTTGTAGACCATATCCACCTTCAGGAGTTCTTATCTCCCATGAGTAGCCCTATGTTAGAATTACATACATCCAACTTGTTAAAAAAACAAAAATACTAAAAAATAGTAAAAATATATTAGATAGGTCAAAACTTTCAACATTGTGTCCAATCACACGAGAAAACTCTAAAAACCAAAATATGCACTATACCTCACTAACTGTTAATATCCGATCCGAGGTTACAATAGCGCCTTTTAAAACATTGACAGCTTCACCTGTGTCAAGTGCATGAGTCCTGGCCCATGTGGGAAATACCCATCCCAGTGCTCCATACCACTCAGGAGGGAGTCCCAAATTACTGTAAGTTGCGGCAGGCTCCACCCCCTTCCATGCACAAAATATAATATGAGTGTAAAAAGTGGCAGCAAGTTATCATACCCTTCAGCAAGCATCTTTATACAGAATAAAACTTTGCCAGACAACTTACTTCTATACAAAAGTATCAGGCTTTTGCTATGTTTCGAGCCTTACAATGACGGGGAGGAAAAGAGAAAGGAAAAGACTAGCTTGATACAAATCATATTATTTTATCCTGATATCAAATACTCAGTCCACTAAAAAGTATGACTATCACAAATTGCCTTTTAAAGAGTCGCCTAAAATATCTCAATATGATAAGGATCCAATTTGGACAAAAAGTGAATAACTTACTATCAGATGGACAAATATAACATGACTACATTTACCTGTAGGACCCTTGAATCATATGATTTATATAGATTGCAGTAACTTTCCTTTTAAATATTGTATGTCCTCCAGATAACTTGTAGAGTTTACCATGAATTATGTGTTTACAACTTCAAGAAATTACACTCGCATGAATTACTATTATTGAGATGAAAATCTACCTGGTGTGCAAGATTATGTATTACAAGAATACTACGGGCATCTTTGTAGACTCCATGTGGACGATATTTTGCTGCCAATAGCCTGAAACACATAATAAAAAAAGATCATGCAAGGTAATTTTAACTTTGAATAAAAAGAAAATCCTAAAAGGAACAATTTTTGAACGAGTTTTTTACTTGTCCAAGAGGATCCTCAATTTCTCATTGGGTGAAGTAAAAAAGAGACTACTACCAAGAACAATCTTTTCACCTCTCCTCAAATTAGTACAGATGAAGTGCTAAACTACATTAGCAGGGTACATATTTTTAAAAATGATGATTCACGAGTACAGCCATATACAAATTTTTTTAAAGCTTTTAATAGCATTAGTGCACAATATATGATAATATCTACTTCCTCTTTGAGACATATTATGTACAAAGAAAATGGATTGCACTGTTGCAGTGTAGAAATAAGGTTAGAGGAAGCATATAGGTCAAGAATTGAATTGAAATTCTAAATGCAGAGTATTAATGGATGTGGTTTGGTTTCTGTATCAGAATATATAAGTGACAGGCTCCACATTTTGAGCTAATAATGTGTCAGGTAAGAGGTATGAAATCCACGGCAATTCAAGAAAGAAAATACAAGAGAAGAATGCTAAAGAAATACATACACCGGTACCAGTCCTGCATGCCAATCATTAGCAAGGAACAAACATTTTTCACCATAAGTGAACCCACCCAAGGGAAGCACCAAGGGAGCCTCGCATGCTGCGTGACAAAGCAGAGTGAACCGAAACTGCTCGATGCAAAAGAGACAAACAAACTGCGTAAGAAAAAATCCCTTTCGCAAGGTTACCCTAATCCTGGTGCCTAATGTATGGTGTGTACCTGATTATCACCGAAAGCACCGTAAATATCACCATATGGGGTTCCAGGTCGGTGGTAAGATGGGTGGTCGACAAAAACCTGATGATTAAAAAAGAACAAATATCTTATTATCAGCAACTCGCCACTATGGATGATGGGTTGATGTTCTTTCTTATATATCATTAAAATACAAATTGCACAGGTTTTAATGTTAAAGATATATTACATAACATAAATGAACATCAAATATTACTTCAGGTATGCACAAAAATTTAGCATTAAAAGTGTACCCAATCAACGCCTGATCTGTACTCATGATAAAAAGCAACTTCCTGAACACCTCCTGAACAATAAACCTTTGCTCGACACTCAGTATCAGTAGCTGAAGCATATCTTTTATCTGAAGGTCCACCATGCTGATATCTAGGAGTCACAACCATTACACGGTGTCCTCGTTCCGCTAATGCTATAGGCAAAGAACCACAAACATCCCCTAAGCCTCCTGTCTTTGAATATGGTGCTGCTTCGGAACTAACAAATACAATATTATAGGTTAACCTGGTTGACAAATTTTCTCCTCCTTCAATATCAGCTGACACTTGCTCCTTTCCCGCAGCTATATGATCATAAGAGGTATTATGGCGTGTGTCATCAGTGATACAAACAGTCTCTCTATAAAAGACAAATGTTCAATACTTACTTATCTGTTAACCGGAAAGCAGCCCATATAAAGAGAAAACAATATCATATATCTCAACATTTAAGAACTCTAATAGGTCAGACTAATTACATGCCATGATCTTTTTTTTCCCAGCAGACATCCACTTAGACATCTGATTTAGTAGATATGCTATATCATATCAATGCATCAGAGTAGAAAATTAGATACAATTCATTTGTATTCTTGAGTTATTAAAATTCATCAATATTGTTCTTAGGGTAAGAGGAAACACCTAAATCCATTTAAGTGTGCTTAAATAGTCCTCATGGTACCTTTATTACAAAGACAAACAAGGTTGTGAAAGAGGAGGAGTAGAGGACCCCTACACTCGCGAGTATTTAAACACATGACATTGTCATGGAAGAAAGGGTGAAGAAGATAGGCCATACCATTACACCCGAATCCTCCAAAAAATTCTTGATTTTGCATTACAACAAAAAAATCCCCTTGATATCGAACTAGTTTCTGGTTACCATTGGCTACCTAGATTAATTGCTACTCTAATAACTCAAAATAATTCCCAACTAAACATGCAATCACACAAAAAGGTAAATTTTAATTCAATACAAAACAAAAACACATTTCTTAGCAAATAAACCAAAGGGGTAAACAAAACAACAGTTTATAAACTAAACTTAACAAAAAAGAAACAGTTGATAAACTTACGGTCAGTGCGAGAAATCAAATGAAAGCCCACAACAGAACCAGAAGCATCTCTCTGTGGACCAAGAAACAACCCCTTTTTATCATCTTCAACAGCAGAAGAAGACCCATCTTGTGACCCAACAGAAGCATTTAAACTCAAAGGCCTAATGAACCCACTAGTGCATTTCTTTCTGTGTTTAGAAATCAAAGGGAAGCCCAGTTGCCTAACTGATCTCAAACTCAAACAAGAATGATCAGCAACAGCAGCAGCTATATTTAGAGATGATCTACAATATAAAATTGAAGATGCACTCATAGTCTCCATTGGAGGAGAAATGAGAGGAAAGTGAGAAAGATAGAGTGCACCCAATACAAAATGAGGACGTAAAGAATCCTCAAATATAAACACAAAAAGAAAAAGTTTGTATCTTTGAATCGAATTTCAAGATTTTAAAGTCAACTTCAATATCACTCTATCTGTGTCTGCCTGCTAGTGTGTGTGTGTGTGAGGATAAGAGGCCTACCAGTACCACTGGATCATGTGAAAATGCACAACCCCAAAAGAGATCTATTGCCTATTAATAAAAGAGGTACTAAATGCGGCACGATATTGGCCCCGTTTGTCTGGACTTATAAGCAGCTTATAAGTTGAAAAAATTGGTATATATGTACTTTTTCTGAAAATAAGTAACTTATTTTCAAATTTGAAAATAAGATTTGATCTTAAATTTCTAAAATAAATATTAATTTTCAAAAAAAAATATGAAAATACTTTTTAAAAAAAAGTAAATTATTACTTATAAGTTAAGCCAAACACCCTCATTGTATGCACACGCATCTGTGTTATTGTTAAGAAAGTTATTATTTAGTATTTCTTTTAATAAAAATGAAAAAAATATATTATGTCTTTTATCTCAAATTATTTATTCAATTTTACTTTCATTTGTATTTTAAAATATATTAATTATTTTTAAATTTTTATTACTGAAAATTTAAATAAAGAAAATAAAACTTTAAAAATAACATTTATAATTATATATTCAATATATCTTAAAATACTTGTAAATATTAAAATAAATTTAAAATTAAGCAATGTAGTATTGATAGATAAATAATTTTGATAAAATAAATATTGTTCTTGATTCTAATATAATTGGACTATTGTATTTTCAAAGAGAAAAATGTTTCTAAAATTAACTATAGATAAATTACCTAAAGTCACGTGCATTTTAAGTATAAAAACTGGATGACATTTTTGTAATAATAGAATTCACCATCATATATTTACTTGATATTGTATTATATTTTATGTTAATTTTAGATAATTACCTAAAGGCAACTTTAGGGTTACTAAGACCATTTTCAAAATTTAATAAATAAAAAATTTGATTCCAAAAATATATTATTCACATCATTAACAAGAAAAATAAAACTATAAAAGTACATTATATATATATAGACTTTTGCTCAAATGAGAACCTCCTGAGATATGAGATTTAATCCTAACTCTTCATATTATAAAATTTGTAATCTAATCTAATGGCTCCGCATTGGGCACTCACACTAATAACCTACACTCTCACACACACTAACCCACCCCTGATGATGTCATAATTAGTTTTTTATTTTAATTTTTTTTAAAAAAATTGAAAAAAAAATTATGAGGAAAAAATTTATATATCTGACGTCATACTGATGTCGTGATTTTCTTGAGAGATGGTGATTTTTGAAGAAAAAAAATCACCAGAATTCGATTTTCTTGAAAAGTGATAATTTTTTAAGAAAAAAATCACCACATTTCAACAAAAATCATCAGTATGATGTCATGTTGACGTCAGATATATATAAAAAATCAAAAAAAAATTTAAAAAAATAGGACGTCAGCATAACGTCATACTAATGATTTTTTTTTGCCAATGTCATACTTGGTGATTATTTGTGTAGAGATGAGTGACTAGAATTATATCTCATATCTTACCATAATTAAAGTTCTCTTTGGAACATTACCCATCCTAGGCTTTTGCTAAAATGAGAACCCCTACTAACGTGATATATGAGATCTAATCTTAACTCGTCATTTTATAAAATTTGTAATCTAATCTAATGACTCTGTCATGGGCACCCACACTAATAACCTACACCCTCACACACAATAACTCCATCCCTGATGACGTCATAATTAGTTTTTTATTTTATTTTTTTTTAAAAAAATTTTGGAAAAAAAAATTATATATCTGACGTCATGCTAACGTTATACTGGTGATTTTTTTGAGAAATGGTGATTTTTTGAAGAAAAAAATCATCAAAATTTGATTTTCTTAAAAAGTGGTGATTTTTTTAGAAACAAATCACCAGATTTCAACAAAAATCACATGTATGACATCAGCATGACGTCATGCTGACGTCAGATATATAAAAAAATCTTTTTTTAAATTAAAAAAAATTATGACGTCAGCATGATATCATACTGATGATTTTTTCTACTGATGACCTGATATCATACTTGATGATTATTTGTGTAGAGATGAGTGGCTAGGATTAGATTTCATATATATATATATATATATATATATATATATATATATATATATATTACATTCAAGAAAATCTCAACAGGTTTATAGGTTGGACACCTAGCACGGCTACAGTCGACATGATTGTATATTTATACACGTATATATGTATATTCCATGTACAAGCAATGAGAGTTCTGTACAGTGTCGTTATGGCCTTTTCGAGCCTCTGGTTCTAAACTTCTGGTATATTATTACGAAAATGACCCATCCATTCGCCAATTACTGGGAGTTCGATGCCATCTATGGTGTTCACCGCTCATGATCTTCATGTGAAAGTTTAGTCTTTTTAGTAACATATTTTTTTATTAAATATTTATTTCATAATATTAATTGACATAACCATTATAATGATTTACACCTTGGCAAAATTAGGATGGCAATGGGACGATTTATATATATCTATCATTAGCTCTGTATTCATTATTCTGTCGATTAATAATATTAATATCCATTTACAATTCATGAGTATACACATATATATGAGCGAATATTAATCATTGTTCATTTTTATCTCGATTAATTTCATTTTTGATGAATAATTATTATAAATTTTTATTCGACATTTAAATTAAGATAAAATATGATATTTTCATAAAATATATAAATAATCACCATCCAAAACATACCACATTATATAGTGCAAAATGGAGTTAAAAATTGAGACATTTTACAATAAGGTTATTAAATTACGGGTTTTTGGCACACACTAACAACTACTTTTTTATGAGTTATTAAATTTTCATTGACTCACTTCTCATTAATAATAATGGCCCTGTGTATGCACGAAAATCTCCACTAATCAAAATTTGCCAAAAGTAAATAAGTAATTTTAGTGACACATACTCGAAAGACCTTTAAATTAATGCATTTTTAAAATTTGTGCAAAGATAAATAAATTAACCTCCTCCTCGTTCATCAGGAGAATTCAATCGACATTGGACCAAAGCAATTCACAATTTCACATGTTAAGTCCATCACTGTTTGTTTAGACACATTTCAATGAGGGTTGACTCTTGTCTCTCTCCTCTTTCTCCCATTTCCCCTTCCTTCCCCCCTCATCTTCTCTTACCCTAGTAGCCGCCGTGCGATTTCCCATTCTTAAACCTTTCTTAGTATGCTACCTCATCAGATCTATCACACGTCTCCAGATTCTTCGAAATCACTCAATGCTTTCCATTCGAACTTGTTGGGCGACCTTTCTTACTCTCCATCACCTGAAATTGTTGATGAGGAACTCCCTCCATCAAAGGTTGTGTCAAACGAGGTTGGTGGAATCCAAGGATCCCAAAACCAAGAGCGGGTTGGTAAAGCTAGATACATCCAATTATCACCGATTCACAAGAAAGGTTCTGGCGTTGGGGCTACTCAGCTTCACAAGAAACACTCTCATGACAATGATGGCTCTTCATCCAGGGACTCAGGCAAAAAGCTCTCCATTTCGGACCGGTTAATGGACGACGATGATATCATCAGGTTCAAAACTCAGGTACCTCTGTTAGCCACAAACTCAAACACCCATATTATTTCATACTCTGATGCTTTTGGTGACTGTCCTATACTCTTGATAACACTGATGTTTATGAGTGAATACGCTTTAATGGATTTTCTTATTGGAGAACCCTTCCCTAACGAGACTGTCAAATAGCTTATAATGAGTAGTTGGAACAAACTGGGCCTTCTGAGTGTAACTTACAACTCGAAGGGTTTCTATAGTCTTGCTTTTCTTCATAGGCTCAGTAAGAACATTGTGTTAGAACAGAGGAGTCTTGTTATGGATATGTGTGTACTTGTTGTTAAACATTGGATGCATAGCTTAAACTTCTATTGTCATACTATTGAGGCTAAATTTGCTTGGGTTACTATGTCATTTATCCTTAGGCCTTATTGTAATAAGCAGATTATTGAGTTCATAGCTAACATGATTGGCTTGCCTGTTGCGTCGGGACCTTTTTAGTTGGTAATGACCCGAATTTTATTGTTAAAATGTTGCTTGAGATGTCGTCTGATGGTAAACATCCAAAGGTGTGGGTTCTTCTTTATGGGGACAATGGAGATTATTGGTGACACCCCTGTTTTGCTTGATTATGCCCATTGCTCTTGTATCCCAGAAAGAATTCTACCAATTGGCTTTGATCATATAGTGCTGGATTCTACTACATTCCTGGATTGTCCTGTCACTACATCATAGATGGGCTAACGACACGCTTAACTTTGGTGTTGCAAGAAAAATGTTGCAAAAGTTTGATCAACTGCAACACCGTTGAATAAATATTATAAAAATCTAAAATATTATTTCCTTGCAACACTTTTTCACTGATGCTATAATAATTTACATAACAACTACAACGTTTTATCAAAGTATTGCAATTATATTACTAAAAATTTTACAGTTTCCGCTTAAGTAAAAAAATGTGCTTAAGTAAATTATTTCCCCCTTACAACCCAAATTATTTCCCTCTCACTCTATCTCACTCCGTCGAACTCCCCTTTCTCGCCCTCTCACTATGTCTCTCCCTAATCTCTCGAACTCTCAAAATCATCTTATATATATACAAAAATCATTTATATTATATATATATATATATATATATATATATATATATATCTAGAGCGGGAGAATCAATTATAGAGGTGAACAATTAGGGCTTCGATTTCGATTGATGAAGAATTAGGGCTTCGATTTGGGTTTAATAATCAATTACCTTGTTTTTAATTACGATTTTTGTGCTTCGATTTTATTTTGACACCATTATAATTTCATTCTCAGGTAATTAGGGCTTCGATTTATGCTTCTACAATTTCGGGCTTGAATTAGGGTTTCAATTTTAAGGTATGTTCTGTGAATATTATGCTACAATTCATTTTGTTCTTCTACAATTTGGGATTTGTGTTCAATTTCTGCATATGTGCATCATTACTTGGTCTGTGTTCCTTTATTTTGTATTCATGGCTACTTCGTCTGGATGTTTTGTGGCTACTTGCTAGTAACGGGCTTTTACTTTTTCTTGGGATAGTAGATAGTAGATTTTTGTGATAGTAGATAGTAGATTTTTGTTGGATGATTAGAACATGGTTAGTTCTTTTGGGCCTGATTGGATTGGTGATGATGTTATTTGATATTTTAAAGAATCGTTTGTCTTTAACAAAAAAAGGTAAAAATAATGATAATTTTACAACGTACAATAATGATAAATTAAATATTTTAATATATCTATAATTTTTATATTTGGATTTTTGAGTTTTTTTTACCAACAATCAGTACACTTACTATCAATAGGATACCTCATAAATATTTAAATGAGTTTTGATATATATAGTAATATTAATTTGTGAAGTGTATTGTTGCAATTGCGTGAACGCCAACTATGAATAGTTCAAAACAGTTTTTAATAGTTTGTATTATTATGCTATTAATAACTTTTTCTAATATCTAAAATAATTTGATTTTTTTTAAAATGCTATATTTTGGAATCAACAAGCTTATACAATAAATAGGTTATATTTATTTTTGTTAATAAGTGTTAAAATCAAAACTTTGAATATCTTTGTTGTGTGTTTCAATTAGTGCTTCAGCTTACATTTGCTTCATTTTCTACGTGTGTATGGTTCTTTGTTGTTATGTGCATTTGTTTTTCCCCAAAATATAATTTTGATGATATTTTAGTATCAAATATTGTAGCATACTAATAAAATTGAAGTTTGTATGTGTAAAATTGTTAAGTCGATGCATGTATACATAATTTTATTACTATCAGTTGTAATTTGATTCATTTGGTACATATGCATAATTTTAATTGTGGACATTTCATACCTGTATATAGGACAATTGCGTCTGAGTTGGTACCTGCAATTTTTTCCTGAGTTTTGAGTTTCATAAACTGATTGATTAATTAGCTATAGTATTACAATTTTAGAGAAGTTGTAGTTTAATTTAGTAATAGTATAATTACAATTTGTTGATATAATATTAATTTATGTTGCAGAGTTCAGGTGCTAAAAAAGAAATCTGAATTTCAACATATAATTTTCATTACTCTTTTTAAGGTATCTTCTAATTTTTAAATATAAAGTTAATGTTTCTAATGCTTTGCTGATTGTTTAGTATCATAGTGCATGTTTGATTATGTTTGTATATGATGAATGTCTACTCAAACATTTTGCTATTATTCTGTGTGCATTTTTATATGATGAGATCCTAAGTGATTTACTTTTTTCCTCATATATATTTTTTGATTGTATTTGCTTTCTATATTATATTTATTACTTCTTTTATAGTATGAAAGTTAGTTACACTCATTTCTTTGCTTGTATACTTTCTTTTATTTTAATCTATTTCAGAAACTCAAACATCTAGAATAAGTGTCACAAAAAAAGGCTCGGGTACATATTGAAACTCTCAAACGTAATCCTAAAAAAGAGTACAAGACATCAACTGATGCAATCAAAAACAAAATTGTAAGATTTTATTCTAATAATGTAATTTATTTTACTGTTATATTATTGGTAGTGGCCAATCCATTAAGGAGATAAAAGTGTTTCAATCAAAGGCAAGCAACTACATCTCAATCAAAACTGTGGGATTAATGGTTGTTAAGGGCCAAATGAAAAGAGATGTGGATCTACTCCATGCTGAATATGAGGATGGTTCACACTCATCTTTTACCTTCTCTCAAGTCATGGAACAGGACTATGGAACTCTAAGGAAAATCTACACTATGCTCAACATGAAATATTATCTAACCAAAGAACTTGCACAAGACATTGTGAAAAGAATGAAGGACATGAGAGAAGCACATGTTCAGGAGGAAAGAGATGATAAAATCAAGATATGGAATCCTGAAGGGAAGAAGGTGCTCCATGATTCTTTTTACATGATGATCTACAAGGATATGGAGGGCAAAGAGAAATGCATTGATATCTGTCAAGAGATTGATAAATTGCCCAACCTGGAGCTTAATTATCTTGCAAGCCAATTGGACTACAGAGTTGAGGATGAGAAGATACTGAAAGGGTCACTATTCAGAAAGATGAAAGAAAATGAAGACAGACAAAATGAAGAGTTTATAAGAAGAAGAAGGAGAAGACAGTAAATCAGATTCACTCCCAACTTCTCAGAAAACATTTATCACTAGTACTTGAATACCTTGTCTCTAAATTGTTTTAATTATCAATTTATGATTCATGTTTTATTGATAAATGTTAAGGGGGTTTTGTTATCATCAATTTAGATTTATGCCTATTTCTCATATTCATAAATAGGGGGAGATTGTTAGGAATCATGTAGTGTGATGATAACAAATTACTTAGATTTATAAATTTGTTCTTAATTTTTGTAACTGGTCAATGGATATATGACTTATAAATATCCATTGACTAGGGAACCATTTATCAGTTGAAGTTGTTGGTAATCGACTGATAAAATGGATTATAGCATTTGATTCAGAGTTGTTTACTTATCAATTGATTATGATATTTCGATGGATGTAATGATCTAGTCAACTGATATTTGTTGGCTTCGATTGATAGCTTGTCAACAAATATGAAGAATGACTGACAAAGTGTAAATATTCTAAGTAAAAATTCTCATAAATGAAGTGATCAATAGATAAAGGAGTCAATGGATATGGATGTTAGTTGATGGATGAAAGTCAATAAAAGTCAAATCAATGGATCATCATCAACGGATAAATACATCAAAGCAATCAACGGATATAAGAACAATCGATGGATAAATGATCGATGGATATTCAAATATCCATTGATATATCAATTGATCAATGGATAACCTATCTATCGATGGATAAACAAAGAAGGATCGATTGATAAGCTTCACAACAATTATCAGTTGATCAAGATTTCTCAAAATGGCTAATGATAAATGGAATGGAATCTGTTAGGAATCTACATGTAATTTTATGATAACATTAATCTTAGAATCATATAAATTTTACATGATGTAACTGATCAATTGATATGAAAATTATAAATATCAATTGATCAGGAAACCATATATCAGTTGAAATGTTTATATGAATCTACTGATAATTTGAACTGTAGCATAGGTGTACTTAGTCTATTTCAATTGATAAGGTGTAAATCAATTGATATTATTCTTATCAATTGATGTTAGAGTTGATTGATATAGATCATCAATTGATGTGTAAATTAAACTGTCAAAATGTAATTATTTGAAGACAGGAAATTACACAAGTGAAGGATGATCGATTGATATTGAAGCATCGATGGATGAGAGATTAATCGAAGAAGCCAAGTCAAGAATTGAATACTATCAACTGATGTGAAGACCCATCGATTGATATATCGATTGGTAACATCTATCAATCGATAAGTCATTCCTTATCAATCGATGGATATAAAGATCAATCGAAGAAGAACATCAGTTGATGGATTAAAGGATGAATCAATTGATATGCTTAACAACAAGTTATCAATTAATTGTGACAACACAGAAAGACTATCTGTTGTAAATCCACAGAACAAAAGCACACCTATGAAAGACAATGCATCTGCACCTATGAAAGAAAATGATGAATACTTTCCATGGAAGGTAAAAATGCATCTGCATCTTCTTTCTCTCGACCCTTCCTATGTTCATTGCATAGAGAAAGGTCCTCATATTTTCATGAAGCTAGTCACAGGTGTGAACCCCTGATGGAACTCCTGCACTTGACAAACATATTCTTAAACTCATCTCTGAGTTCACAGAAGAGGATGAAAAAGAAGTACTCAAAGACAAGAAGGCCATGAACATTCTGTTTAATGGTCTAGATAAAGATATGTTTGACAATGTGATAAACTGTACTTCATCAAAAGAGGTATGAGACACTCTTCAAACTCTTTGTGAAGGAACTGAACGAGTAAGGAAAAATAAGATGCAATTCTTGATTCAAAAGTATGAATCACTTCATTTCAAGAGTGGAGAATCTTCAATAACACCTATAGCAGATTTCAGAAGTTACTAAATGGACTGAAGCTATATGGTAGGGTTTATGTAACTGAGGATACAAATCTAATTTTTTTTAGATCTCTTCCAAAAGAATGGAAACCAATGACTATTTCCATTAGACAATCTCAGGACTTCAAGGATTATACTCTTGAGAAACTTTATGGTATTCTCAAGACATATGAGTTGGAAATCCAACAAGATGAGGAGATTGAGAAGAATTAAAGAAAGGAAAAAACTGTGGCTTTGATAGTCAAAGGAAATGAAGAAAAGAAGGAAAATGGCTATGTAGAAGAGTCTGTCATGATGGCTGATGATGCTGTTGAAGAATCATTCAAAAGAGGAAAAGACAAGTATGAAGAAAATGAAACATGCTCTCAGGATGATTTGGATGAGATTGATGAGCACCTTGCATTCCTGTCAAGGAAGTTTTCAAAGCTAAAATTCAAGAGGAATCCAAATGCTCAAAGGCCTGGATCCCAGTTTAGAAGTAACAATCAAAACAAAATTTTGGTTAATAGATCTAAATTCAAATGTTTTAACTGTGGATTGGCTGGTCATTTCTCAAATGAGTGCAGGAAGCCAAAACAAGAAAAGGCAAAGTCTTATGATGGTATTGATTATAAAAAGAAATACTTTGACCTTTTGAAACAGAAAGAAAAGGCTTTTGTCACTGAAAAGAAGGACTGGGCTGCTGAGGATAGTGATTCTGAGGAATTCATTAATCTAGCACTAATGGCCAAACATGAAGATGAAGAAGCTAGTTCATCATCAAATCAGGTACTAGCTACAAACTTTTCTGAGCTTACAACTGATGAATGCAATAGTACTATTAATGAAATATCCAATGAATTGTACAATTTGCATGTCACTCTAAAATCTCTAAATAAAGAAAATCTCAAGTTGAAGAACACCATCGGTGTCTTAATTGAGAGGAATATTTTTCTTGAAAATGAACATTTTTTTTAAATAGATTTAAGCAGGAGAGTAAGGATGCTAGAGATGAACTAGTGAATAGTTTGAAAAGAGAAGAATTGTTAAAAGAACAATTGGCTGAAGAAATTGAAACCATTAACAAATGGAATAGGTCTGCTAAAACTGCCAAACAAATTATTGATGTTCAGGGTGGAGATACTCTAGGAGAACTCCCCAAATCAATAGGCAGGCCATTGACTGATACTTCAATGGATAAAGATCAATCGAGTGCTAATCATTCATCAACTGATAACGATTATCAATCGATTGATGCTGAATCAATTGATAAGCATCCATCGACAAGTAAATCATCAATGGCTAATAAAAAGAAAAAAATTAGCACTCCTATCAAGTTTTGTTAAGGAGACCAAAAATCAAGTTGAGACTTAAGCTGAGAAGATCAACATAGGTAGCTTATCAAAGAAATAATTAAAAGAAAAATTAGAAAAGATAGCACCTGTGGAAATTACTCAACCTAATAAGCATAACAACTACACTTCTGACACGTATGCTCCTAGAAAGGCATGTGCTAAATGTGGCAGTGTAAATCATTTGTCTATGCAATGCAAGAATGAAAAGAAATCTATATCTTCAAATGATTTAAATGTACATGCCATGACTGCTAATGCCATGTTTACCAATCCTATGCTCATGAATGTCATGTCTTCTAATTTAGTTGCACATAATGTTCATATGCCTTATGCACAAGTTCCATACATGTATAATCCTTTCTTTGTATATGTAAATATGAACATGCCTAGTATGTCATGGAACATGCTTAATGTAGATAATGAAATGCATGGAAATTCTACCATGAGTTCCAAGGTGTCTAAGCCCCAAAAGCCAACTCCCAAAGTTAAAGTGGATTTAAACCCACCAAAACAAAAGGAACCAAAGTTGGCAACAAAGGCTCAGGCTGCAACTAATGAAAGAGGACCCAAGGCAACTTGGGTATCAAAAACAACTTGATTGTTTTATGTATGTGCAGGGAAACAGGAAGAAAAATCTCTGGTATTTGGATAGTGGATGCTCAAGACATATGATTGGAGATTTGTCCCTGCTCACAAAGTTTGTGGAAAAGGCTGGCCCAGGAGTTACTTTTGGAGATAACAACAAAGGTTTTACCCTGAGATATGACTCAATTGCAAAAGAAAATGTTATCATTGAACCTGTAGCACTAGTTGATAGATTGAAGCACAACCTGCTCAGTATGAGTCAACTGTGTGATAATGGTAATGGTGTGTGGTTTACAACTGGATCATGCATCATAGCCAACAAGGAATCTGGTGAAATTCTCTTAACTGAAGAAAGAAAAGGAAATGTCTATGTGGCTAATTTTCACTCTGTAAAGGCAAATTCAATGACATGCCTACTTAGCAAAGCCAATACAGATATGTTGGATTTGGCACAAGAAACTAGCTCATTTGAATTTCAAAGCCATGAATCTATTGGTTAGAAAGAATCTGGTTAGAGGCATTCCACAGATGGATTTCACCAAGGATGGACTCTGTGATGCCTGTCAAAAAGGAAAACAAAGAAAAGCATCATTTAAGTCAAAGTCTGAATCATCAATTGATAAGCCTTTGGAATTATTGCACATGGATTTATTTGGTCCAGTCAACATCATGTCAATTGCCAAAAAGAAATATGCCTTAGTCATTGTGGATGACTTCACAAGATTTTCATGGGTATATTTCTTATACTCTAAGGATGAGGCAAGTAAATTAATTATCAATCATTTGAAGAATGTTGACAATGACACTGAATGGAAGGTCAAGAAAATTAGAAGTGATAATGGTACTGAATTCAAGAATGAAACAATGAAAGAATTTTGTGAAGAAAAAGGTATCACTCATCATTTCTCTGCACCAAGAACTCCACAATAAAATGGAGTAGTTGGAAGGAAAAATAGGACCTTGATTGAAGCTGCTAGAACTATGTTAGAAGAAGCAAAACTACCTACATACTTCTGGGCAGAAGCAATTAATACTGCTTGCTACATTCAGAATATTTCCATGGTCAATCAAATTCAAGGCAAAACTCCATATCAGTTGATGAAGAAGGACAAGAAGCCAACAGTTAACTTTCTTCATGTATTTGGCTGCAAATGCTTTGTACTAAGAAATCAAGGTAAAAATCTAGGAAAATTTAAAGCCAAGACTGATGAAGCTATATTTGTTGGATATGGGATAACAACCAAAGCATACAGAGTCTACAATCTTAGATTACACATTGTTATGAAATCTATGCATGTAGTCTTTGATGACAAGAAAATTCAAGGGTTGTTTGATGAAGGATTTCATGACCTATTGCATTTTGAAAATGAATCAACAAGCAATATTGAAGATAGTGATGATAATGTGGAAATTTCAAGAAATCAAGTACCTAGAATCCTCCCATCAATTGATGTTAATGCATCAACAGATAACTTATCAATTGAGAATCATCAATCGACTGATAATACATCAATTGATAATCATTCAATGGATAACAACTCTGCTCAACAATCTTTAAGTAGAGTGTCCATCTCAGGGGGATGATTCTCAAATAGTCAATCACATCACAATGATCAAAACACTTTCAATGATCATGAAACATCATCTTCAAGGTCAAATTTACCATCTCAAATGAAATGGACAAGAAGCCATCCCTTTGAATTAATTATTGGAGATGCAAATGATGGATTCAAAATAAGAAGTGCAACTCAAAATGAATGCTTGAATAGCAGTTTCTTATCTTAAGAAGAAGTCTTGAATGATCCTGATTGGATAATTGCTATGCAAGAAGAGTTGAATCAGTTTGAAAGAAACAAGGTATGGAAGCTGGTGCCCAAACCAAAGAATAAATCTGTCATTGGTACAAAATGGGTATTCAGAAATAAAATGGATGAATCTGGTACAGTGACAAGGAATAAAGCAAGATTAGTGGCAAAGGGTTATTCACAAGAAGAAGGCATAGATTTTGATGAACCATTTGCACCAGTTGCAAGGTTGGAAGCAATCAGAATCTTTCTAGCATATGCTGCTGATGCAAATTTCAAGGTGTATCAGATGGATGTGAAAAGTGTCGTTCTCAATGGAGAACTAGAAGAAGAAGTATATATAGAATAACCTCCTGGTTTTATTGATCCTGTTCATCTTGGATTTGTGTACTATCTTCTCAAAGCACTTTATAGATTAAAACAAGCACCTAGAGCCTGGTATGAAACTCTATCTAAATTCTTGATTGAAAGTCACTTCACAAGAGGTACTGTTGATAAAACTCTCTTTCATAGAAATGTTAGTGGTTCTATGATTCTTGTTCAAATCTATGTAGATGACATTATTTTTTGCTTAACTAATGAAAAACTTTATCAAAAGTTTGCTGAGTTGATGCAAAGTAAATATGAAATGAGCATGATGGGAGAACTTACCTATTTTCTTGGTTTGCAAGTCAAACAAGTCAAAAATGGCATTTTCATATATCAAACCAAATATATTTCTGATTTATTAAAAAGATTTGATTTAAGTGAATGTTCTTCTGCAAAAACTCACATGGCCACTGCAACTAAACTTGAACTGAATACTAAGGAAGCTATGATGGACATTTCAAGTTATAGAGGCATGGTTGGCTCATTACTTTATTTAACTACAAGTAGGCCAGACATAATGTTTGCTACATGTCTTTGTGCTAGATTTCAGGTTGATCCTAGAGAATCTCATTTGATTGCAATAAAAAGAATATTCAGATATCTCAAGGGAACTCCAAATCTTGGAATTTGGTATCCTAGAGATTCTGGATTTGATCTAATTGGTTATTCAGATGCAGACTATGCAGGTTACAGAATTGACAGAAAAAGTATTACAGGCTCCTGTCAATTTATAGGAAATAAGCTTGTATCATGGTTCAACAAAAAACAGAATTCAGTGTCTACATCTACTGCAGAGGCTGAATACATTGCAACTGGAAGTTGCTGTGCATAAATAATATGGATGATGAATCAACTACTTGACTATGGTTCAACATGAACAAGATTCCTATTTTCTGTGATAATACAAGTGTCATTGCTATAACAGAAAATCATGTGCAACATTCCAGAACTAAGCACATTGACATAAGGTATCACTTCATTAGGGAACATATAATGAATGGTACAGTTGAATTACATTTTGTCGAATGGTACAGTTGAATTACATTTTGTCCCTAGTGAAAGACAACTTGCAGATATTTTTACCAAACCATTAGATGAATCTACCTTCAATAGATTGGTCTGTGATTTAGGTATGCTTAATTATATTTAATCTTTTAAATGCCTGACAAGTTATATATATTTATATCAATTTCAGCCATTGACTATGTTAATCTATTGATTCTTCATTAATTAATTGATAAACATTATTTTGATCAATGGATATTTATAGCCATCGACAGATAAATATATCAATTGATGATATATTTAATTATCGATGGATATCTGTAGCTATCGACAGATAAATATATCAATTGATGATATATTTATTTATCGATGGATAAGTGTATCTGTCGATAAACAAGCATTACCAATCGATGACCTGGAATTTAAAGGGGTCCATGTCATCAATCGATCTATATAAAAATCTAGCCGTTGATTACTTATTTTATCAATTGATTAATACATACATTCATGTATGTATAACAGTTGATTGCCAAAATTGGTAACTTTTACTTCTCATTTTTTTTAATGGTCGATTAAGTTCTATTTTGAGTAAGAAATTGATTGAGAAATCAGTAAATATAAATAATGAGATTAAAACATTTGTTCATTCTTACTTGCAATTTTTACTAATGAATTCTCTTTCCCTATTTCTCTTTCTCAATCTTTGAACTCTCTCTCTGTATCTATCTCTTGCTAATAACCCTAATTTTTACTATCTAATTACTGTTTTTGTATAATTACTAACAAGTTTGCCAGTTATTTCTCATCTCATCTTCAAACACACTTATGGCATCATCAAAGAAAGTCTCACAATCTGGATTCTACTATGAACTCAACAACTTTGTTGCTTGCACTGTGGTGGAGGAAGCCCTAACAAAATTCCATCCTCTAATGGAATTCCTAAGAAGTTCAAGGATTTCAAAGGCCCTCACAGAAGCACCAAAGATAGTGTGCAATCTAGTTGAAGAGTTCTGGACTACTGCAGAGGTAACAGATGATTTCCCTTCAATCTCCTTTGATTACAAAGGACAGAGGTATATTCTAACCACTATAGTTTTGGGTGAGTGTTTAAATCTTCCTGCAAATAATACATAAAATTCACCCACTGACACAGAAATTAGAAGCATGCTTAGAGAAATCAATTACACTGCTCCTGATGCTAGTCTAGGAAGTATAGTTAGAAAGAATCTAAGAAAAGAATGGTCATATTTCTTTGATGCAATAATAAAGTGTTTTTCTGGTAAGGTTAGTAATTTTGATGCAATAACAACAAGTATGCAACAAGTAGGGTATAGTATTTTATATGATAGATATTATAATTTAGGTAGCCTGTTACTCAATGAAATTTCTGCCAAATTGGGAAATAAAATAAATAGATCTAATCATATTTATTATGCTAGATTTATTATGATTGTTATTAACCACTTTGTCAAGAATATTGAGATTGACAGGAGTACAAAAGTTTTGGATTGCTGGACTCAAAACAAAAGGGTCTTTAAAGACTTGGTAATGATCAATCTTCACAGCAAGGGTTGGAAAATGAGTTGATGGTAGAAGAGGTGGGAGTCAAGGAGATAGGGGGAATATCAAATGCAGAAGCTAGTGGGAGTGGAATTGTTAAGGACATTGAAGAGGAAGTTGATGCTGGTGAATTGGATCCACATAATTTCATCCATCCTGATCCACAATATCAAGGGTTGGCTGCTTCAAGTAACAGGGATGCAGAACAACTTTTGAGAATTGATCACTTATTCAATGAAAGTGATAATGAAACAGAGCTACAGTGTTTTAAAGACTATCCTTCATCTACTCAACAGAAAGTACAAACTCAACACAACAATTGCTCAGGAGATTCAACAGCAAATTTCAAAGCTAAGGAGATCCAAGGCAGAAGCTGAAACTGATTCACCTCTGAAGCTATGGAAGTCACAAGTCAAAAAGGTGGTGTTTGAGCCAAAGTATGCTATGATTTTTACAGATGTGGAGAGCAACACAAAGTTATTTGATATCTGTAAATATCTGGACAAAATCACAGATGAAGAAATACATTACCTTATGAGGCAACTTGGAGAAACTGACAGAGATGAAGCAATTTTGAGGAGTTCTTTCATGAGGCAACTAAAGGAAAATGCTGAGAAGAGAAGGAAGAGAAGCTAATTGAATCATGAAGACAATGAAGACATTGAAGCTGCTTGCAGGAGTTATATATCAATCTAGTACTTCCAAAATTAAAGTGTTATTTAAATTTCTTGATTCTATCTGAATGAAAATTGTTAGAGGTTTTTTTTATCATCAAGTAGATTTATGCATGTTCATATCACAGACACAAATATGAGGAGATTGTTAGGAATCTACATGTAATTTTATGATAACATTAATCTTAGAATCATAGAAATTTTATATGATGTAACTGATCAATTGATATGAAAATTATAAATATCAATTGATCAGGAAACCATTTATCAGTTGAAATGTTTATATGAATCAACTGATAATTTGGACTGTAGCATAGGTGTACTTAGTCTATTTTCAATCGATAAGGTGTAGATCAATTTATATTATTCTTATCAATTGATGTTAGAGTCGATTGATATAGATCATCAATTGATATGTAAATTAAACTGTCAAAATGTAATTATTTGAAGACAGGAAATTACACAAGTGAAGGATGATCGATTGATATTGAAGCATCGATGGATGAGAGATTAATCGAAGAAGCCAAGTCAAGAATTGAATACTATCAACTGATGTGAAGACCCATCGATTGATATATCGATTGGTAACATCTATCAATCGATAAGTCATTCCTTATCAATCGATGGATATAAAGATCAATCGAAGAAGAAAATCAGTTGATGGATTAAAGGATGAATCAATTGATATGCTTAACAACAAGTTATCAATTAATTGTGACAACACAGAAAGACTATCTGTTGTAAATCCACAGAACAAAAGCACACCTATGAAAGACAACCTAGGATGGCTGTGAAGACTCAATCTGTAGCTGTCTTTCAAGCCTGTTTTTCTAAAAAGGGAAAAGGAAAAAGAGAGGCAGATAGAAACAATCCTAGAATAGGAATTGTAAAAATACACTTGTAGTACATAAACAAGTGTAGTAGCATTGTTAGAAATATAGAAGTTAGACAATATTTCTTAATCAACTGTTCAAGCTTCAGAGCACATTGTAAGATTAGTTGATTTTTCTAACCTTGTAAGAATGCAACTAGGTTTTTTTTTAACCTAGGAACATTGAGAAAAAATATAAACTGATAGAAAAACCAATCCATCAGTAATTTTTAAAACTCTTTGTTCAGTTTAATTTTCAGTTATTATTTGTTCAAACATATTCTCTCAAACTCTCAAACATCAAGAACAAATATTAAAAGAAGTAAAAAGTTTTAATATTTGTATTTAACCCCCCCTCCTTCTACAAATATTGACATTGTTCTAAGGAATAACAGAATCTTTGCAGAAGTCTGAATCAATGGAATACATTTTTTGTCAGAACTGTGAAGCCTTTCAAGAAACACAGTCTTTAAGAAGAAGAACAAGACAAAGACTTTTCCAGAACAAGGCAAAGATCCAGGAAGATAGTGAAAGAAGCTACATTCTATTTTAGTGTAAACATTGTAAAATATATTTTATACCTTTATCAATTGATGAAAAATAGAAGTAAAAAATGTACTGTTATATATAGTTTAACAGTTCATTGTAACAAAGTATAGAAGTTGAAAAAAAAAGAACTCTAGAAAAATACAATATGAAATAGAAAATATTTATAGTGCTTTTCTTTGTTCAATTTACATTTTGTAAGCAGCTAGATTTTAAGACCAAGGTTATTTGAAAGCAAAATATTCACTAGTGGAAAACTAATCCACTAGTAATTTTTAAGATCTGTTTTCAAGTATTTAGTTTAATTTCTTTTGATTATCTTTCTCGGTTTCAATATTTCAAACACTCAAACACTTTTGTATACAAACTTAGTAATCCGTAAGATTTTGATAAAATTCTTAAGTTTGTATTCAACTCCCCCCCTTCTACAAACTTGTACTAAAGGAAATAACATAATTAAATAAGAAAGTGCAGGAAAATTTAGGAAGGGTCTTCAAAAAATTGGGAGAAGCTAATCCAAGTTCAATCTTAAGGTCGAGGAACTCTATACGAGTAACTCCAGTGATGGTGAAAATGATACCCCTGTGACTCAACCAACTCCGGTGACTAAACAAACTCCAGCTGAAATGGAAGGGACCAATGCCGCTATTGGTGCCAGCTCCTAGATATTTTCAAGTATTTGCGATATTTTGAACCGTTTTTAGCTAGTTTTAAGTATGATGAATGTTGGTTAACTACTTTGGTGCTTTATTTTGTTGACTTCTAGTTTTGGGATGGTTAATTATATTGGTTATGCCATTATTTTGTTAGGATTTGGTACATTGTATTGAAATTACTGGATTTGCTTTTGGTATAAAAATTTAGTATGTGTTTGGTATTATTGATTCATTTTTAGTATTCAAATTGTTTGTTTTTGGTATTAGGATTCAATATACAGCTTATTTGTGATGATGCAATATTATGTAATACTTGTTATTGGCAGCTGTAACACTACTAGTGCAATACTTTGTGTTTTCAACTGCAACACAACTAGTGCAACACTTTCTGTTTACAACTGCATACTACTGCAACACTTTTGTGTTTGATTGCAACACTACTATTGCAACATTTTTGTCTTTAACTGCAACACTAGATAGATTTTTGCTTAAGTCTCTTGCAATACTTATATGGTTTTGCTATAGCTCCAAAAACTATTACAGTAGAGTCTAATAGCAACATATTCTATGGTGTTGCTTTTGAGGGTAAAAGTGTTGCAATTGATAACTATTGCAACGGCCAGATATGCAATGCCAAGAAAAATGTTGTAATATCCAATTATTGCCCTGTTGCAACACTTTTAGAGTATTCTACAACACTATTGAAGCCTTGCAATAGGCCATCTATAGTGTAGTATGTATCTTTGAATGGCCACTACACCATAGATGACCTATTACAGGACTTCTATAATGTTGTAAAAAGCTCAAATAGTGTTGTAATTGAGCAAAAATCCGTTATTGCAACCTTTTTTTGGTGTTACATATTTGGTCGTTGCAATATGTGCCTATTGCAACACTTTTTCCATCACCAACAACATTTAATTTATGTTGCTATTGAGCTCTATTGTAACATTTTATGAACAACTGCAATACAATATAGTATTGTAATAGACTAAAACTGACATCTAAAATGTTGTATTGCAACAACACTTTTGCAACACTATTGTTGGCAATTGCAACACCGTTATTGTAACATTATTGTTGGCAATTGCAACACTTTTTGTATGTAATTGTAACACTTTCTGTTTGCAGCTGCACCATTGTCAATATAACATGCAAAACCTGTGCATTCTGAAAATAATTTCTAAAATTAAAAATAAGCTACAAATTTAAAAACCAAAATTAAATCAAATTTGATACCAAACACTAGTCTAACAATTTCATTACAAAATATCAGATATAACAAAATAACCATATCTTTAAAACAAATTAACCCTTAATTATAGCCCAAAATACTACAAGTAAACTAATTATAGTCCAAATACGATGATTCAACAAAATATAGCCCATACTATAAGTCACCAGTATTTAGCAGTCAACCAGGCCATCAAGTTTAATACTAGGAAAAAAAATTCAAAATATCATAAATACTTCTCATATTTCTTGGAACTGGCAGGAGTAGATCCTTGATCTCTTCCGTTCGAGTTGGTTGTGTCACTAGGGTACCATTTTCATCACCTTCCCTCGAATTAAACAGTATGTATATCTCTTGTATTTCCGCAACTGTTTTTGTTCACGTGTTTATAGGAAAACTTTAGCATCTGATACATTAAGACCATTATGTAATTTAGTTTCTTTTTTATAATCTGTAATGAGTTGTATAAGAAATAAAGAGCACCAATAACCTTGTATGTTAAAGAAAATATATGGACTGATCGATTGAAATCATGTGGTTTTGAATCCTCAGAGGCAAGTGATAATATTATTGTCACATAGTCATGAGCTCACACCCCTGTAGTTGTGTCATGTTTCATATATATCTTACACAAGTATAATAAAGTTTTACTGATTTAATTTAGACACAAAACTTAACATTGAGCTGTGCAAAAAATATATTTCATTAGGAACATCATGAAATTTATTTTCATTTATATCATCTGTACATAATTGTTTAAAAAATAAAGAGCATGCGCATTATATATATACTTGACTATGCAGGACTTGCAAAATGATGACATAAAGCTTCCATGATGTTTGAAAGACAAAAATTAATGATAACATATCCGTCTATGGTGTAGTGGTTAGGATTTGGCGGAAAAGGGTTTGCCTCATGCCTCAAACTCGCTGGAAAATGTATAAGATACTGATCAAGATAGTTCGAGTTTATATTACTGCACAACAATAAACAAGAACAATAAAAAACTTCAATATTCCCTTCAGCAAAATAAAATCACATCTATATTCAGTAAACTATAAATAAACAAGTGGTGTGTGTTACTGTAAAGTCTTTTGAAGCACAGGAAGGACACGATCCCCATGGTTACCATTGCACCAGAGCTTGGAGGTAATGAACAGATCATCATGAGACCTGATTAAGCTATGAGTAAGATCCTGAGATATAGATTCATCACCAAGAGCTTCTTATGTTCTGTAAAGAGCAACAATATCAAACATCCTATAACCAAGCTCAATTGCTTCAAGCACAGCTTTTATAACTACTTCTGGTTTTGGTAATGGAGCAGTTGATGTTCTCAGGCTCAAAAATGGCATTTTTTTTTTGCGTTTCCAGAGCTCAAAGTAACTTTTGGAATACTTTGCAGAGCCATCCTTGAGTTTGTATTACTTGCAAGCTGTATGTATGGATTAAATTTATAGAGAAACTTAACTCATTGGTTGTCTGATATTTTTTATTATATCACCACCTGCTCTCAACTTAAAAATAATGAGAAACAATGTCATGTCGTTGGCTACTAGAATCAGTAGATATCATGGACAAAGTACATAAATTATGGAAGCTCGCATGAAAGAGTATCACTTATCAATGAAATGCATCTAGGCCCTCTACGATAAGAGAAGTTTCATAATATTTATTTTATTTTGCGTTTAGGTGTCGTCTATTTATCACTGTAACCCATCATACGTTACAGTTATGAGTTGTTAGAGTTTTTTCTATGACTAACGGTGACGAACCACAAAGTGAGTGGAGGCGAAAGGCCCCTACTCAAAATTGAGTCTAGCCAAGTAAACATGGGAGATTTAATTTAGTCATTAAATGCCTCAAACGTACCAAATTATATATCAAAATTTTGAACCTTAAAAGAAACAATGAACGCTAGCATTAAAAAATACATGTGAAGGGAATGTGAGCAACATAAAAGTTAAATTATGGGTTGAGCCTAATATTAATTCATAATAGAAAGAAAAATACATTATGACTGATTTAAGCATTATTCTGAACAAACAAACACATATAAAAAATAAAGATGTATATAAAAGTTTAAAAAATTAAAGTTCTAATGCAGAAAATACATACCTTAAAAATTCAAGCTCTAATTCTTGAACCCATTTTGATCGAAGCCCCAATTCTTTAACCCCGTAACACAGTTAAATCCCTAACTCAAAAAATAAAGATGTGTTAGGAATAAGGAGTCCTAGAAGTTTACAGGGGGGGTGAATGTATACTTCAAATCTGTCTTAATCTCTTTTTGTAAATTAAAAAAAACTTGATGAACTATTTTGTGATTCTTAAACTGTTAAAATAATACAAGTGTTTACGATAACATATAACAGCGAGTAAAGTAAACACAAGATGTAACTTTCAATCTAATTTTATTAGAATGAATCTTTGCTACAATCTGAAATTCAATTTGAATTTTAGCTTCTTGTTCTAGGAAGATTACAATGTAAAAATCAATGACACTATCAAATGTGGCTGTGCATAAAATATATAGACAACGTGTCCTTTGCACATGCTCACATAAGACAGTTTAGCTAAAAATAGAAATAGACAAGACATACTTTACATTTGACTAATATTTATTTCTAGCTAATAATGTTGTGAAATTCTGTACATTCAGCCTTTTATCTTGTGTCATTTGTCTTGACTATCTTCCCAGCTTCATTGTAGACGTGTCTCTATCTTCACAGGCTTGACTTGTCCTACAAAGACAGAGCTACAAATTATCTATCTTGTTCTTCTGCAATTCTCCTTGAAAGTAGATCCTTGGAAAAGTCGAGTACTTTGTTGAAATTGATTCGAGAAGTCATAGTGATTGACTTCTCGATTGAGTACTAGCCGTGACTTCTCGATTAGTCCTTGAATGATTGACTTCTCGAATGAGTAGACTTCTCAATCGCATACTATGTTTGATGACTTTTCGATTAGACTAGATTTCTCGAATGTAAACTTGAAACTGTGACTTCTCGATTGACTCAGCTTTACCACTTCTCGAATGCTCCTTTTGCTAACTTCTCAAATTGATTTTTTGGACTTCTCAAATGAATAACATTTCACACTACTCGATTGCCTTCAATATCTTGACTTCTCGAATGACTGAATTCATGATCGAATACTGAGCTAATGAGTGTACTTCTCGACCAGTTGCATAATTCTGACTTCTCGACTGAGCAATTGCCTTAGTAGAATTCTCATATTGTATTCCTTATTTCTCCAATAAGTCTTCTTTGTCTTTTTGCAAGATTCTGTTTGAATATTCTAACAGACTTTATTCTTGACTTTAATTACAACTTGAAATATAATCTGATCAAACTTCTATCTGCAATAATACATAGAAATATCTAAGTCATTACCCTATTACAAAAGTACTAACTATGTTATAGCAAGACAAATAATTACATAGACTAGGCTTGATTTGGTCCAACAATCTCCCCTAATTTAGAAAATGATAAATTTTACAAATTAATATAAGATATCAAGCCTACCTATTTTGTTGTTGTTGATGATTTGCCTGATCATATCTTTCTTTTCTTTCTTTCTCTTCCCTTGCATTGTTTTCTTCAATTGCCTCTAGAATCTGTTGTCTGGTCATGACTTCTTCAATCAATATTGCATCTTTCAATATGTCAGCAACAATTTTGAGGGTGTGCATAGGATAGTCATGAATAAACTTGAATATGATCTTGATTGTTGCTCCATTTCTCAGCTTGAATTCAACTCTATCAGGATCCTTGAACATTCTGCACTTTCCTTGTCTTCTCAATTTTTCAGACAACCTTTTTATTCTTTCCTCTTCTTTTCTTTTCTTGGCAATCATTTCCTCCAAATACTTGACTTTGTCAATCTTCTTATGATATTTCTTTGCTAAGTACTCAGCCATCTCCATCATCTTTAATTTAGCAATCATGCTTCTCTTGTCAAATAAACTAATCACTCTTCTAATGTCAAGAGTGGTAGCATTTGAGTTGTTATGATGGAAACCTCTTTCTTCTCCATCAACAGTTGTAACAAACATCCTTTTGTCCCTGATTTCTACTTTGACAATTCTGTTGACCTTCCACTGTTTGATCATTCTTTTATTAATTTATGCAATTTCTCGGATAGGCTTAACTTGTAGACCCTTATCAGGAACAATGAGCTGCTTTCTCCATTTAGGACATCTAACTAGCAATGAGCTAGTAGATTTCTTGAACTTAGTTGTTGTAGCAGTGTTGACCTTAATCTGTTGACTTGACTTCAATTTCTTGATGTGATTCTTGACAATTTCCTTCCTTATCACTCCATGTACAGTCACTTTCACAAATATTCTTCTTGGAGATTTGGATTTAGGGGTAATAACAGTTTCAGAAACTGTTAGAATCACACTAGTACCCTGAAGTTTGGTAGGTGTACTAGAATGAACACCAACACCTTGCTGTTTGGAAGGCTTCTTTCTTTGATACTTCTTCTCTTTTTCAGAATCTTCTTTTTTCTTCTTGTCAACATTCTCTTTTTTCTTGTCTTCTTTCTTTCCACCCTTATCACTCCTGGACTCAGGCTTCTTGTCATTCTTGTCTTGATCCTTGTCATCATCATCTTTTTTCTGTTTCTTCAGCTCCTCACTTGTGAAATCAGAAACTTGGTCACTAATAAACTTCTTCATCTTCTCCACAATTACATTATCTTCTACTTGTTTGATCTTTTTCTTTTCAATCAACTCAATCAGGTTTATGATTTGACTTCTGTTTCCTGAATTGAGATGTTGAGGAATCTTGAAATGTGCAAGCTTTTCTCCTCTAGCCATGTACATTACTCTATCTGGGCTGCAGTATGTTTCAGGAAGAGCATTAGGTAGGAGAGGACCCAATATTTGATTTTTCAACTCTTCATTCTCCTGAGTCACTAACTCCACTGCTTTGTATAGACACTCCATCTCAGTGTAAGAAAGTCTTTGGAATAATGCAACTGAGACTTTGAAATAATCAGACTCCATCTGTATTAAAGGCTCCTTAAAGATCTTTCCATTTTGCTCAAATTTAACTCCCCTTACTGCAATAATAGCATTGTCAAACATCTTCTTGTAACTCCAATGGTTTCCCTTAAATTGCTTTTTGATATGATGCAGAAGGTCCAAGAAGTCTTTGTCAGCATTAGGCTTTAGAATTTCATTTCTGAGTTTTCTCATAACTGCCTTTTGTCTTTCAGCCTTTATTTCTTCTCTCCTTTCCTTCTTCCCCTTAGGTTTGATATCTTGTCTTGGGAGAAAGGTAGAATGACTTGTCTTTATTTGAGTTAGAACTGGTTCTGGAGGAGCTTGACTGGTTTCTCCCAAGTTAGAGATAAGTTTTTGCAGATAAGTGAGTTGGGCAGATATACTTGCAAGTGTAGTGTCTTGAGTTGTAGAAGAATTAACAAACTCCTTTTTGAGATTTTGACCATCTGACACAACTGTAGAAACAGTGGTGGAAAGAGAGTCAACTCTAGCATTTAATTCATCAATAGTGGAGGCCCTGGCAGCTTCATCCTTTGCTTTTGACTGATAGTAGATATCTACTTGAAGAGGTGACAAGGTTTGTAGAGGCACATCTTCAGGCAGCCTATCTGCATGCCTGTTCTTGTATATAACTTCAACCATATTGTTGATTCTCTTTTGATTATCCAAGATGGCTGTGTTACTTTGGACCATTTCTTTGAACACTTTCTCCATAGTATCTATCTTTGAATGGAGAATTGATGACTTTCCTGAATCTCCTCTTGGAACATTGCCATAAAAACCTCCAGACCTCAATTTTCTTCTATTACCTTGAAAGTGCCCTATACCTTGGCTCTGTGATCATTTATTTCAGTCTGCACCCCTTTGGCAAGGTAGTGATTTGATTGAAGTTGGACCTTGGCAGCTTTATGAATTGCATCATACATGGCACTTGGAGTAAAAATCTTCTCACATGATCCAAGAGAAGTAAGATACTTCTGTCTAGTCCATTCCAATACCTCCTTCATACTAACAACAGATTTTCAATCCAACCAGGCATCCGGATTGGTCTCTTCATCTTCAGCCAAATTTGCATTTTTCTCCTTTAATTCCTCCTGATCCTTTGCATATTCAAGCATGATTGCAACATAATATTTGTTTGGCAAATGAGAAGTCAGTAGCTGCTGACCAATGTGATAGAATCCCTCCAACTGATCTCCATATAACTCCTTTAATTTCTCATCAGAAAGTGACCCACCAAGAGATGATGGTCCTGGTTCCCTGTCATGTTGCACAGGTTCCAGCCATTGTGACATAGAGTGAGAGCTAGGGCCACTTGTTACAGTGGTCCCCTCAACATCTATTTCCTCATCCAATTTCTCAGATGATTCATTAGATACTGGTTGGACAGGTGATTTCTCATGAGGAGATAATTTTTGAATGACTGGGGAGTGTCCAGGGGATGCCATTTGCATGGTGTGGAGGTCCCCTAGATTACCCAATGTCTGTGAAGACACTTGGCTTTCATATGCCTTAGCCACAACAAAGTCTGAAATGAAAACTCCTGAAACCTCTGTGGTTTTGATGGTGTCATCAGGATATGCCTCAACATGCATTCCCTCACCATCTAAATGAGTTTTCTGAGTGGTGAACAAGGTGTCATGCACCAAGTCACTTGAATGAGGATCACCAGGGAAATAGAAATCCTGATGATCAATAACCTCATGTATTTGGCTAGACACATTTGGTTGAGAAGAAATTTGAGAGGTTGAAGAGAGAGTATGAGCAGAATTGAGTGTTGGCAACTCCCCCTGAGAAAATGGGGAAGTTTCAAGAAAATATCCTACTTGTACACAGTGTGTCTCCTTTTCTACTATTACTTCTTCATTGACAGGAGTGAGTTTCTGTAATGGTGCAGACTCTGTACAGGATGTAGTGGGCTGGCTCCCAATTTCAATAGATGCACCTTGTTGAGAAAGTGCACCTAGAAGTAGGTTTAGTCCCTTTTTAATCTCTACATCCTATTGGGAGGATGTAAAGTGGTTTGTTGTGGCCTTTTTATTTTTCTTTCTCCTGGTTAAAGGTTCCACAAGTGACTCATCCAATTTATCTTCATTTTCTACTACTGTCTATAATACTCTTTTTCTAACAGTTTTTTCATTTTTCTTCTTTACAACTACACCCTGTTGAGAGGATGTAGAGGTTGGTTGGCTAACATCTAGTGGATTCAAAGAAGGGCTAGCAGTTGGGTTAGAAGTCCTTGTGTTAGGTTGAAAAGCACATGACTAAGGCCTATTTGTAATAATTAGATGACAACTCAACTCTATCTAGAAATAGTGGTAAATAATAAATATCAAACAGGAATCAAGACGAAGACAGTCAATTAGTCTCAGAAAATCAACAGAATCAGAAGCACTCAGTTGATCCTACTACTCAACACTGAAGAAGTTCATTAATATGTTCAAGCGTCAATGGATAATAATCAAGTAGTAATTTCAAAAGAATTCAGAAGATTTAGAAGATTTTAAGTGATTACTACACGAAGATTCCAGAAGAAAAAGAAGACAGGAAAGCTAAACAAAGACACAAGGCCACTAGTTTAGAGTTAAAAGAAATGGAGAATATTTATTAGAATATGACACAAATGAACCAGACAGTACATTTGTGTGTCAACTTTAATTAATAAATATTTAACATTGAGCTGAAAGTGGTTCCATGACAGAAGACGGAGAATGACAAAAGACTGCAACAGACTACAGAGTTAAACAAGTCCTAATAGTATTTTAATTCTCAAATTAAAATTAAGTTAATTTGAGTCTGAATTAAACAAATTAAGTATTTTAAACAAATTTATAATTTATTTAATTAAATTAATTCAAGTCTGAATTAAATTAATTCATAAATTATTTAATTAAATTAAAGAAGAATTAATTTACTAAAAAGATTTGATTCAAAAATGACTTATAAATTAAGTCATACCGAGCTCTTGAGTATGAGTCATACCGAGCTTCTGTGATATAAGTCATACCGAATTAATTGTTTATCAATGACTTATAAATTAAGTCATACCGAGCTCTTGAGTATGAGTCATACCGAGCTTCTGTGATATAAGTCATACCGAGTTTTCTTTTGATTTAAAATAAGTCATTATGATTTATTTTAATTAAAGAAAATTCAAATATGACTTAAAAATGAGTCATACCGAATTTCTATGAGTCATACCGACCATTATAAGTCATGCCCAGCCTTTTTATGAGTCATACAAGTGTTAATTCAATTAGTTAAAAGGTCATAATGGGATAAGTCATACTGGCTTTTCACCTCTATAAATATGAGGTGATTGTCTTCATTTTTCACAAGTCGTTCAAACATTCAAATTCAGAAATTTGTATGCATTGTAATATTCACAGATTTCTGTGCTTAGTTTGGAATATAATTGTTAAACTCGAACAATTCATGTCAAAATCGTTCTAAGCTTTTAAACAGTTATATAAACTTTCTACTAATTAATTTTGTAATACTTTTCAAGTTAAAATTATATTTTCTACTTGAACAGTATTTCATTTCAATTAATATTTCGTGTGAATTTAAAAGAATATTTTTAAATCCAATATTTCGCGATAATTAATAGATATTGTATTCAACCCCCCCTTCTACAATATCAGGGACCAACAATTGGCATCAGAGCTGGTTGATATATTAAATATCAGATCCGAACCAAATATTCTGCGACTCATACAGATCTCAAAAATTATTTTTAATTCGAAATAATTTTTTTTAAAAAAAATTATTTTTGATCAAAAATTATTTTCAGTCAAAAATTAAAATATTTTTTGAAACACTTAACTTTTAATCTTATTTAAGATGAGTACACAAAAGGTAACGAGCATCAAAATTCCATCATTCGATAAAGAACATTATAACCTATGGAAGAACAAGATGCAGTTATTTATTGGGATCGTCAATCCCAAATATGCCTTGATCTTAGAAAAAGGCATTGAACCTCCAATAACAGTTGTTCTCGAACACGAGGTAGATGGGGTCGTAATTCCTCATAGACAGATTCCAAAAAGTCCGGCAGACTACAACGATGAAGAAAAGGAAGCTGTATCCCTGGACAATAACCTCAAGCTTATACTGATAGAATCCCTAGACTATGTCATGTATAATCATGTGGTCAACTGCAAGACCTCCAAGCAAATCTGGGATACTATAGAGGTTATAAATGAAGGGACTGAAGAAGTCAAAGAGAATAGACTGGAGATATTGACCTCCCAGTACGAGCAGTTTAGATCCAACCCTGGTGAGGGTATCTCTGAGGTGTTTCAGAGATTGAACAAACTTATAAACGAGCTCAACCTCAACGGGAAATATTACTTAAACCAGGAGGTCAACAGGAAGTTTCTATTAACCTTGCCAGAGCATCTGGAGCACAGGATTGCGGCCATCCGAGAGTCTAGGGACATGAAGGAGATAACCCTAGAAAGACTCTACGGAGTTCTGAAGACATATGAATTGGAGCAGATTCAGACAAGAGAGATGTATGGCAGAGGCAAAGTTTCGAGTTCTTCTAAAGCACTGATAGTAGAAGCACCAGAGAAAGAGGAAGTGAAGGCTGTTGTACCTTCAAAAAGTTCAGAGGAGTATGTTGTTCTAGAATATGGTCATACTCCAGAAAAACAGGAAAATGGTGAATTCTATTCTCTAGAAGAACTGGATCAGCTGGAAGATGAATCTCTAGCTATGTTTGCCAGGAAGTTTGGAAACATGAGATTCAGAAGAAACTCCTCATTTAAATCTAAACCTACCTTTGGAAGGTTTCAAAAAGGAAGTTCTTCAACAGCTGTATCAAGAAGCGGCTACAAGACAGGCTTGGTTGACAGAAGCAAGATCCGTTGCTTCAACTGTAATGAGCTTGGTCATTTTGCAACTGAATGCAAGAAGCCGAAGCAAGGACAGAAGAGAGACTCTTATCAAGAGTTGAAAGAGAAATATGATGCCTTAGTGAAAAAGCATCAAGGGAAGTCCTATCTAGCAGAAGGCAAGAGCTGGGATGACTCAGACAATGATGAGGAAGAAGAGCTAGGAAATCTTGCTCTTATGGCTTCATCAGATGGATCAGTATCTCCACCTCGGACAGAAGGAAAAGAGGTAGATCCCTCATGCCCTAAAATGTTTAAACTGTTAGGAAAAGAATTGGACGGCACCAGAGATAGGGTTAACAAACTACGTCTCAAAATTAAAGAATTAACTGATGAGAATGATAGTTTAAAATTGTTAAAAACCAGAAATATAAAACTGACTGAGGACCTAGCTTTTCAGGTAAATAGAGTCAGTTGTTATATCAAGGTTGAGGCCTATCTCAGAAATCAGATTGTAGAGGAACAGAAAAAGTGTCTTGCCTATAAACATTCCTCTTATATTGTAAAAGACCTAGTTGACCAACAAGAAATAAAACGTAAAGTTGGAATAGGCTATGAATACAATCAATCTGTAGGAAAGGCGAGCAACATAACCCCTTTCAGAAAAAGTGTTGAAGAAAGGGGTATCCCACATGTTGTTAAGGACACACATAAACCTCTTTTCATAACCCCTATAGCAGAACCTATCCTGGAAAGCTCTATACTTATTCAATATGAAATGAAGTTAGAGGATCTCGAGGAAGAAAAGAAAAGAGAGGAACTTGCTAAGGACATAAAAGGAGTTAATGTCCAACAAAAAGTGACTGCACCCAAGACATTAGTGAAAGATGTGGGAACCTCTGCTTTCCCCAATCCTGGTATAGGTGTTAAAGACTTGAAGAACAAACCAAACAGACCCAATTCCTTTGTGAATAGTAGGAACAGTAACAACAGATTTCATTCTACTGAAAACTTTAAATTTGCTGAAAAAGTTGAGGTAGAAACTGTTAAGACACAAACTGTTAAGCCACCTACTATACTGAATAACATGCTTACTATTGATGCTTTCCATAAACCTTGTGGTGTTTTAAATTGTATGTTACGTGCTTTTAATGCTATGACTGCTTACTTTAAACGCATGATAACTAAGAAAGATAACATGACACCTAGACAGCACATCAATAGTAAATTTGCTAAATCCAAGACTGCAACTCCTTCACCTGAGAAAAAGGAATCATATATTCCTAAGTCTAAACAGAAAGTTGTTAAGACGGTTTATAGGAAGGTAGGAACAGTCAAAGAAGATAATGATGTTATTCGAAAAGGGTCTGTTGTCAAAGCTGACAAAGGTCAATTCTTTAAGTATGCCGGGCCCAATCAATTTTGGGTTCCGAAGATGAATTAATCCATTTGGTATGTGCAGGGAGTTAAACAGGTAAACCGAGTTGTATGGATCCTGGACAGCGGATCTTCAAGGCATATGACCGGAGATAGAGCCCTGCTATCAAACGTGGTTGAAAGAGCTGGCCCAATCGTCACCTTTGGAGATAACAGCAAAGGAATGACTACGGGATATGGCAAGTTAAATGCTGGAAATGTTATCATTGAAAACGTCTCTTTAGTGGAAGGACTTAAGCACAATCTACTCAGCGTCAGTCAATTTTGTGATAAAGGGTACAAAGTAAACTTTATCAAGGAGAAATGCTTAATAGCTCATTCTAAAGATGACAAACTAGCCTTGCATGGAGTAAGGAAAGGAAACTTGTACGTAGCCGATCTCAACTCAGGAAGTGAAGATGAAGCAAACTGTTTCTATTCAAAGGCTTCATCAGAAGAAAGCTGGCTATGGCACAAGAAACTCTCACATCTAAACTTCAAAACAATGAACTCTTTAGTCAAGAGGGATTTAGTGAGAGGACTGCCTCCGATGGAATTTACACAAGAAGGCTTGTGTGAGGCATGTCAGAAAGGGAAGTCAAAGAAAGCAAATCACAAAGGAACAGACACTACAAATATCACTGAACCACTACAACTGCTACATATGGATTTATTTGGTCCAGTCAATATTCTGTCTATGTCCAGAAAAAGATACGCCTTAGTGATTGTAGATGACTTCACAAAATATACATGGGTTTTATTCTTGAACTCTAAGGATGAAACTCCACATTTTGTGATTGATCATATAAAACTGATTGAGTTAGATTCAAAGTTACCTGTCCGGGCAATCAGATCAGATAATGGAACAGAATTAAAAAATGAAGTTCTGAATAACTTCTACTCAGACAAGGGGATAACAAGGCAATATTCAGCACCAAGGACTCCGCAACAAAATAGAGTTGTAGAAAGGAAAAATAGAACCCTGATTGAAGCTGCAAGAACAATGCTAAGTGAATCAAGGCTACCTATCTACTTCTGGGCTGAAGCAGTGAATACAGCTTGTTACACTCAGAATCGAACCCTGATCAACAAAGATCATATGAAAACTCCCTATGAATTAATGGCTGGCAAGAAACCAACTCTCAAGTACTTTCATGTATTTGGAGCTAAATGCTTTGTGTTAAAGGATGGAGATGAACTTCGTGGCAAGTTTGAGGCCAAGGCACATGAAGCTATTTTTGTCGGGTATTCAAGAAGAGCATATAGGGTATATATAATTGATCAGCACCAAGTGAAGGAAAGTGTCAATGTAACTTTTGATGACACTAAACTCCCAAGTATCCAAACTGAAGATTCTTCTGAGTCATTAAAATTCGACAATTATCCAGACTCACATTCTGATAACGAAGAAGAACATGAGGTTGCAAAAGGAAATGATGATGACAATAATAATGATGATCCAGGTAACAGTGGTGGAAACAATGGTAACACTGGAGATACTACTAATATCAGTGGTGGATCAACAAGTCATCCTGGCAGCAACTCAGGGGGAGATGAAGGATCAACTGGCAGAACACACCATCACAATGAATTTCGAGGCGAATCATCAAGATCATACCTTCCTAGGGAAAGGATATGGAGCAGAGATCATCCTTTTGAATTGATTATAGGTGATCCAGATGTTGGAGTAAGAACCAGGAATGCAACTTCAAATGAATGTTTGTTTTCAGTTTTTCTATCTCAAGAAGAACCAAAGAAAATTGAAGATGCACTAACTGATCCAGATTGGGTTCTTGCCATGCAAGAAGAACTCAATCAATTTGAGAGACAGGAAGTATGGACACTGGTACCCAGGCCTAAAGATAGATCTGTTATTGGCACGAAATGGGTATACAGGAACAAGTTAGACGGTGATGGCATTGTTACGAGGAACAAGGCCAGACTGGTGGCAAAGGGTTACTGTAATATCCTTATTTATTTAATTAGTATTTTTATTAATTATAATTAGATTAGAATTAGTGAGATTATTTAATAATATTTATTTTAATAATATTTGACTTATAATAGAATTTGCTTTTAAATTAGATTATAAATAGGATATTAATTAATGAGTCTATATAAATATATTGGAGGTATTGAGATATATTATAAAACCCTAAAATCAGTTTGGTGAGTTATACAAGGGAGAGCTGCCGTAGAAGAAAAGGGGCGACAAAGATCTTCATTACACCTTGTTCAATCAGTAAGGAAGTGGAGGTACTATACGTATACTAATATATTATATATTAGTTTGGTAGTATTTTGGGAGGTGTATTAATCATGCTGTGAATTCGGTTTTGAGTAAGGAAAAGTACTCGCGTGCGTCTATGGTGACCATGTATAACCTTGAGCAAATTTGGTACCATATATATATTTATATTCAATTTTGGTGTACAAGATGATGTTACTGGTTTATTATATAAATATGTAGTAATGACTTTAAGCACGACGTACGCCTGTTTTGTTATGTTGATCCAGAAGCTTTAGTGTCTATTTTATATTACTAAATTATATATTATAATATTAGGTGTATTCGGTAATAATGAATTTTATAGGGGTCGTATATAGTATATAAGGTTGTGATTAATTCTTCCTTATTCATGTATTTATTTTAAGTATATAATTATTAATAATAAAATATGTTTTGTAATTAGATCGAGAACCGGGTGTTTAGCGGCTCAATTGTGGATATCGTTAGTGTTTGTATTTGTAATTTTCGAGGTACGGATTTCGTCCCCTTTCTCTTCAGTGCTACTCTTTTTAGGATTAATTCTATTTAATTCATTCTATTCGTAAATCTGTTCCTTCCGTTATTATTCGTTTTAACTGTTTTGATTCTCCGAAAGTTATTTTAAAGTCTGTTTTGAAATATTTAAATATTTGTCTCAACGATTTTCGAAAATTATGTATGTTACATATCTGCGTAGAATATTTGATATATCTGTTCAGGTGATTTTAAAATTGTAAAAATTATTTTATTTAAACCCTTAGAGTGATATAGGGTATACCGATTTAACCAGCTGTAGGGGTACTACAGCCATGTCATTGCGGCACCAGTGGCATGACACTTCTGTGACAGTGTGATTAGTCACGGCGTATCCTTCTGATAGCTCAGGTGGCGAGCTTTGCGCATTTGATATTTTTTTTGAGGATACGTGGGTGCACCCAGAGTTTGATTTGATTTGTGATTTGATATTTGACGGTGGCGTTGTATATGCCGTACACGTTATCCGGTTTGTTGCACGCATTAGGTACCCTATGATGTATGTATCTGTTATCTGTTCTGTATCGGTATGAATCTTTGCTTCAGCCTTGTTTTAAAAATTAATGTTTATTTATAACTGTCAAACTATATATCTTCTTTCTGTTTTATAAACTGTATTCCAATCCGTACTGGGCATTTGGCTCATGCCGTATTCTTTCTTCTGGCAGGTACTTAGGGGGAATCTTGGGCTTGTGATGGAGAGCTACCTTTAATTAATTTATTAGGACGTTTGAATTTCTCGCATTTCTTTTTAGACATTATTTATTATTAGAGGTTTTGAATTGTTCTGGAGGTTTTAATATTATTTTGGAGACATTGTTGGACCTATTTATTTATTATAAGGTGGATTTTAGTACTCTATATACAGGTTTGTGGTTTGAAAGTAACCCCTCATCTCATTTTGGGAAGGGGGTGTTACAGTTACTCCCAAGAAGAGGGAATTGATTATGATGAGACCTACGCACCAGTTGCAAGACTTGAAGCCATCAGGATATTTCTAGCATTCGCAGCACATTCCAATTTTAAAGTTTATCAAATGGATGTAAAGAGTGCTTTTCTGAATGGAGAGTTAGAAGAGGAAGTATATGTGGAACAGCCCCCTGGCTTTGAAAATCCAGAGTTTGCTGGTTTTGTATATTTTCTATTCAAAGCTCTCTATGGGCTCAAGCAAGCACCAAGGACATGGTATGACACTCTCTCTGTGTTTTTACTTGAAAATGGTTTTATTAGAGGTGTTATAGATAAAACTCTCTTTTATAAATTGCATGAAAAAGATATGTTATTTGTCCAAGTTTATGTTGACGATATCATATTTGGTTCTACTAATGAAAACTTGTGCAAAAGATTTGTTAAGTTAATGCAGAGTAGGTATGAAAAGAGCATGATGGGTGAACTGTCATTCTTTCTTGGATTGCAAGTAAAGCAAAAGGAAGATGGGATTTTTATTTGCCAATCAAAGTACGTAAGGGATCTTTTGAGAAAATACAGTCTAGAAGACTCTTCACCGGCAAAAACCCCAATGCCAACTGTTAGTAATTGTGCTCTAGAGACAATACTTTTTTATATTTTAAGGAAAATATTTATTATTAAGGATTATGTTTTATTGATTATTATTTATTTATTATGTTTTGTTTACTGCGTAATAAATTGAAAGCATAGTAAATGTCCTTGGAATTTTGATACGTATTCTATATCTTTAAGTATGTGACTTAAAAATGAGATTATATGAATAGTATCTTATTCCTAAAATTCCCTAGTCGAGTATTATTATTTAAGGACAATAATAATGCACAAAGACTAGTATGTTTCTTGACAGATGACCACATCTCATTGGTCATAGGTATGGGGATACTAAAGTCAAGAACATAAGTGCATGTATCAATGCATGGCACTGGAATGACCCGCCGTGAGATACTACATGTTAAGTAAGTGTCATAAGTAATTCTCACTGTGATAATGGTGTAATGATCCTTAGACATGAAATCATTATATTTCTATACGAGAATTAATATACTTTGATTACATTAAAAGTTACCTTTGACCGGGTGATGATAAAAGTGGACATTGGGTATATTATGAATCGTATGAGGAATATGAATGATCTAGATGAGATTTAATCCTCCTAATTTTAGGAGTGATATTATTGGACTCTTGTTTGAGTGAGACTATGAAATGCACGGCCGTGCTCAAATGTTGATTTGATTTTAATAGTCTACTCATCGATCAAGAAAATAAAGATTAAATTATGAAGAGGATGACACGAGACATGCATTGAGTTTAATCTATATTATCAAGATTAAAGGGATTATATTACATGGAACATTATTCACGAAAGGCTTAATCGAATCACCGATTTATTATTATTACTTGGGTAGCAATGATGTATTACTAGATGCCGCTCATTGTTTACAATTTTAATTAGATATTAAAATTGTTGCCAACGTAATAATAACCTACAGGGTCACACACAAAGAACGCTTGAAGGAGAAATAATTTAAATTATGAATTTAAATTAAATAAGTAATTTATTTTATTTATGATATTAATTAAGTATGACTTAATTAATTATATAAATAGAATAAATGAATTACTTAAACTAATTCCAAAATTAATAATTAATTAATTAAGTGAGACTTAATTAAATAATTTAGAATTTTGGATTAGAATTAATTATAATTGGATTATAATTAGAAAATTTATTCCTCTCTCTATATAATCTCTTTATGGGCTGATTTAATAAGATAGAGATTTTACAAAAACCCTAGCCGCTCTGAGAGAGGAGGAAGATAGAGAGAGAAGAAGTTTTCGGGTGCTAGTTCATCTTGTTCATCTTGTTGAGGACGCGCCTTCACAGGCATCAGAAGAGCATTTCGACTCTTCAAAAGCTATTATTATATATACAGGTACAACATCAGGATCTAGAGGAGATAAGGAGCTAAACACGAGTGATGTGAGGCAAACACTAAGCGATACACATGCACGTAGTGATAGTCCAAACAGGAGTGCAAGCGAGGTGAGTGCACACACACACAGTGAACTCATGTTAAAAATGGAAGCTCTCCAGAAACAGATGCAGATTGTTCAGACTGAAATAAACAAAGGGAAGGAACAAGCAGAAATCAAGTCTGCCTCTGTAACTGCACATCTGTCAATCATAAGAAAGGATGTTGATAATGTCAAGTCAAATGTAATTTTCAAAACTCAAAACATCCAGGATGTTCAGAAGTTGATGCTGATGACATGAAAGAGATTTCCAATTTAAATGAAAGAATTGACAATGTGGAAAGAAATTTAAACGAAAGAATTCGTTTAAATGAAGAAATCTCATCAGTAAGATTCAACAAGTTAGTGTAGGGTTTCATGACACAAACGCAGCAGAATAAACGCGAAAAATAAATCAAAATAGCGAAACCCTCCGCAGGATCCATGCGAAAACAAAAGATTTAATTCGGAGATAAAAAATAAATACCTTTAGAAGCTTTAACAGTTCATTAATGGAAGATTAATGGAGGTCCAAAGCTTGTTTAATCACCACGTATCCCGCTCTCGCGATCTACGCTCTACAGTATCCACACGAACACTTTTCATGAAGGATTGATGTGTACTAGCACCCGAAAACTTCTTCTCTCTCTATCTTCCTCCTCTCTCAGAGACTCAGAGTGGCTAGGCTTTTGTAAAATCTCTATTTTATTAAATCAGCCCATAAAGAGATAATATAGAGAGAGAAATAAGTTTTCTAATTATAATCCAATTATAATTAATACTAATCCAAAATTCTAAATTATTTAATTAAGTCTCACTTAATTAATTAATTATTAATTTTGGAATTAGTTTAAGTAATTCATTTATTCTATTTATATAATTAATTAAGCCATACTTAATTAATATCATAAATAAAATAAATTACTTATTTAATTTAAATTCATAATTTAAATTATTTCTCCTTCAAGCGTTCTTTATGTGTGACCCTGTAGGTTATTATTACGTTGGCAACAATTTTAATATCTAATTAAAATTGTAAACAATGAGCGGCATCTAGTAATACATCATTGCTACCCAAGTAATAATAATAAATCGGTGATTCGATTAAGCCTTTCGTGAATAATGTTCCATGTAATATAATCCCTTTAATCTTGATATTATAGATTAAACTCAAGGCATGTCTCGTGTCATCCTCTTCATAATTTAATCTTTATTTTCTTGATCGATGAGTAGACTATTAAAATCAAATCAACATTTGAGCACGGCCGTGCATTTCATAGTCTCACTCAAACAAGAGGCCAATAATATCACTCCTAAAATTAGGAGGATTAAATCTCATCTAGATCATTCATATTTCTCATACGATTCATAATATACCCAATGTCCACTTTTATCATCACCCGGTCAAAGGTAACTTTTAATGTAATCAAAGTATATTAATTCTCGTATAGAAATATAATGATTTCAGGTCTAAGGATCATTACACCATTATCACAGTGAGAATTACTTATGACACTTACTTAACATGTAGAATATCACGCCGGGTCATTCCAGTGCCATGCATTGATACATGCACTTATGTTCTTGACTTTAGTATCCCCATACCTATGACCAATGAGATGTGGTCATCTGTCAAGAAACATACTAGTCTTTGTGCATTATTATTGTCCTTAAATAATAATACTCGACTAGGGAATTTTAGGAATAAGATACTATTCATATAATCTCATTTTTAAGTCACATACTTAAAGATATATAATACGTATCAAAATTCCAAGGACATTTATTATGCTTTCAATTTATTACGCAGTAAATAAAACATAATAAATAATAAAAATCAATAAAACATAATCCTTAATAATAAATATTTTTCTTAAAATATAAAAAGTATTGTCTCTAGAGCACAATTACTAACAATCTCCCACTTGCACTAGAGCCAATTACCCAAGTATCCAATACTCATGGAACTAGTGTGACTTTCGTGGTTCTGCTGCGACAAAGCCTTAGTCAGTGTGTCTGCAATATTATTATTAGTATACACTTTACATATATGTATATCTCCTTGATCATTAATCTCATTAATTAGGTGATATCTCCTAAGTACATGCCCAAACAGCCTCCTTGGCTGCTTCACAAGCATCAATATACTCAGGTTCTATTGTAAAATCAACAATTGTCTTTGCTGTGAACCATTCCAGCATACAACATCTCAATAAAACACAAAGCCAGACAGAAACATTAAATTATCGTTATCTGTCTAGAAACCAGTATCACTGAAACCTCTTACAACTAGCTTCACATCTCCTCCATATAACAAGAATGAATCTTTAGTCCTCTTTAAGTACTTAAGAATATTCTTGACTGTCGTCCAGTGACCTTCACCTGGATTAGATCGGTATCTACTCATCATGGTTAAAGCATACGAGACATCAGGACAAGTACATATCATTGCATACATTATAAAACCAATTGCTAACGCATATGGAATTTTACTCATGCAGTCCCTATCATCCAATGATTTAGGACAAATTTTATTTTGAGATCACTATCCTATGAGACATTGGGACATATCCATTTTAGTCTCTTTGCATTTGAAATCGATGCAAAACTTTGTCAATGTATGTACTCTAAATTAGGCCGATCAATCACCTTGATCTATCTCTATAGATCTCGATCCCTAATATATATGTCACATCGCCTAAGTCTTTCATTGAGAAATTATTTCTCAACCAAGTCTTCACAGTCTGTAGAGAAGGAATGTCATTCCCTATTAGTAATATATCATCAACATATAATACTAGGAATGCCACATGGCTCCCACTAAACTTCTTGTAAACATAAGTTTCATCTTCATTCTGAATAAAGTCAAACTCTTTTTGACTGTTTCATGAAAACAAATGTTCCATCTCCTCGAGGCCTGCTTTAATCCATAAATGGATCGACGCAACTTACATACATTTCCAGCATCCTTTAGATCAACAAAACCCTTAGGGTGTGTCATGTACACATCCATATCTTCTTCAAGGCTCTCATTTAAGAAATCGGTTTTGACATCCATTTGCCAGATTTCATAGTCATAGTAAGCAGCTATAACAAGCAAAATCCTGATGGACATGACCATAACAACTGGTGAAAAGGTCTCATCATAGTCAATACCATGAATTTTCTTGAAACCTTTTGCCACCAATCGTGCCTTATAGGTCTGTACATTAGCATCCATGTCGGTCTTCTTCTTGAAAACCCACTTGCACCCTATAGGTTTTACCCCTTCAGGTGGATCAACCAAAGTCCATACTTGATTAGTATACATGGATTCCATCTCAGATTTAATAGCATCCAGCCATCTCTTAGAATCTGGAGTGTTCATAGCGTCTTGGTAGGTGAGAGGCTCATCTTCATCCATAAGCATCACATCACCATCTTGAGTCAAGAGAAATCCATATTATCTCTCGAGCTCATGGCAAATCCTACTAGACCTACGAATACCTGTGTTTCTTGAGCAGTATTATTGTTAGGTCCAATAACATCATAGAAGGGGGGGGTTGAATATGATGTTGTAGTAATTTTCAGTTTACTTGCGGAAGTGTTTGTGTTTTTAAAGAAATGAACTTGACAGATAATAAAACACAAAGCTGGGAAATAACAAGTTATTATTAAATCCCTGTGGTGCTACAAATCTAATCAAATGATTAGCTGCAGTGGGTTCAAAACAATATTACAACAAATACAGTTGGGAGAAATAAATGTCTAGCTTTAATGGAGCTTCCCCGCTGTGTGTGTTGAATGCTTGAAGATGATTACTGCTTAAAACAATTGATTTGAACCCATATATATTTGCAGTCTTCTTGGAATTTAATTCCACAATTGCTTAAGTCCTGAGTGGCGCCTACACAGAGGTAATGGTGTAGAGGCGCCACTTGAGGCTTGTTGAGGCTGAAGTCTTGAGTTGCGCCGAGTATGTGAGTTGCGCTTACACTCTTGTTGCACTGTGTAGGCGCCACTCATACACTATCTTTGCCTTAGAAATTTTAGAGCAGCTGAGTTGCGCCTAGAAGTTGTGTTGCGCCTGTACAGTGTCTTCCCTGTACAGGCGCCACTCACGCCTTAGACTGTGTGCCTTGAACTGTATGTGTACCTGTTAGACTTTGAGTTGCGCCTATACAGTGGTTACCCTGTATAGGCGCCACTCATGACTTAGACACCATTTCGTGTGCCTTCACTTGACAAAATTGTTGCACCTTGAAATGTAGACTGCACCTCTTCACAGCTTCAAGAATAAAACCACCAATTGTAGTAATTCCTTCCTTAGCATATTTATCTTGAATTCTTGAATTAATTACCACTTGGATTTTACTCTTCTGGCTTGGCTTGATCAACTGATTTTCTCTTGATTAATTAAGATAATTCTTTTCTTGTTGTGCTGACGCTTAGTGCACTGGTCTGGTTCACAAACGACTAACACCGAATGAATTCCCTTAATCTCTGTTCTGTTTCAGCTGACTAACCCTGGACTTTTGCATTGCTTCTGATCACTGAAACCCTTTGACAATTATACATGGATCACTGCTCTGTCTTTAGAATGAAGTCTTCTGAACTCTTATTTGTCACTGAGGCTTGAACATATTAATGAACTTCTCTCACTGACGTTCAGTAATTCTTCTGTCTTGAAAGCTCAGCAATGATGAATGTATTATCTTCTTGATTATGTCCTTCTGAATTTCTGTGCTGCATGTTAGTATTATTTATCTGTCTTTGTTTCTTAGTTGAGTTATCGTTATCACTATTACATACTACGTTACATTATGCTTTACAATCTCCCCCTATTTGTTTGAGAGAGATCGACAAGCAAATCCTGTGAGAGGATAACTCAACTGATACTTACAAGAAAGAGTAACGTACAGAAAGACAGTGAATAATATTAATTACATTCTGGATTAGATATTACATTTCCAGATTTCTTTGTGTACAAAAGAAGTTTGTTCCTTTAGCCTGAACAAATAATTCTATGGTCTTCTGCTTCTTTGTACTGTGTCTTGCTTTTGCTTAGACCTTGTTTCGGAATAATGCTTCCTCAGCTCTTCTTCTTTTTGCTCTAACCTTGCCTTCACCAAATCTCTTGCTTCTACTTCAAGAGTGTTAACTGGAGGTGGATCTTCTAGCTTCTTTAAAATCTCAGTCAGAAACGCCGTTGAATTCATTTTGGAGATTGACTCGAAGGCCAAAGATTGTCTCTTTGTAAACACGAACACTGTTATCCTTTTCGGAAAACCTTTTACTCTGTCAGTGTCGTGCATTGACTCTTCTGCCAGTTTCTCCCTTAGTGTATCTTCAATCATCCTCAAAGCCTTCTTGTCTGATTTGACAGTGGATCTTTTTACCCTTGAGAAGACTTTTCGAATAACCTCAGAGTTGTTTCTTTTGAGCTTTGATAATTCTTTCCTTCTGATCACACCATCCTTCTTGAGTAGTAAGAATTTTATTCCATTTGAATCAGTGTGAGTGCAAGGTTCAGAATCTGGGATGGATTCGAGTACTTCTGTGCCGTCATCTTTTCTAACAAACACTGGATCTTGGTAGTATCTGGACGTCTCCAAAAGATATCTTCCTGAAGTTTGAATTGCTCTGTTCAGCCTGAATGCATAGATCAACTCAGCAGCATTAAGGTCTTCTGCAGTTCTGTTCTTCTTACTCCTGAGTTTTCCCTCTACATACTGCATGAACAAGAGATGGCTTGAGTCCAAACACTCGTCTGACAAAGTTAAGTTGTGAAGAGTTGTTGCTTTGTAGTACTTGACAACTGGAGGCTTTTCAAATGCTTCAACACCGATCTCCATTATCTTCTTTTCAATCATGTCTCTCAGTATCTCATTTGTTTTGTGCCCTCCAAAGATGACTTTCCTCTTCAGCACATACAGCTCCACTATATTCATCTTTTCAAAGCTCTTTGTCGACAGAACCCTCGACCCCAGTGATGTTGTATTTATGTGCATCTTCCAGCCATTTTTAAGTGCACTGACTTACACACTTGAAATTTCCTCGGACAGCATGGAGTAGAATTCATGAACATCTTCAAATTTGTCCTTCATGGTTCTGAAGAGATCAAGGACTTCTCTGTCTTTCTTATTAGAAAGGGATAGCTCCTTCTTCTTGAGCAAGTTCCTTGCTTCATCCCAATCAGGACCTACTTTTGCTTCTATGTCCTTCACCCTGTTCCTCCTTTCAATTGCTTGCTGCACTCTCTTCCATTTTCTCTTTACTAAGTCCTGAGCTTCGGATACACCTCTCGTAATGACTTCATCCACACCAACTAGAAGACAGTCATTATCGAAGGCATATTCTTCAGCAAACTCCTCTTCGACGTCTATCCCTTCAGCCTGTACAGTCTTCTCTATCTCAGCTTCAGTAGGAATATCCAATGGCACATAGGGTTCAAAGATTTCTCCTTCTTCAAGTTGCCTCGCTCCAGGCCTATAGAAGAAATCCATCTCCCCCTGAGCTGTATATTCCATTATCATTGCAGCTCCAACATCTTTTTCTTGTGCTAATCTCTCCCCCTCAGTTGGGTTATCCTCCCTTCTGATCGGAGTAATCTGAGCTGTTGGAGTTGATTGAGTAAAGACAGGAGCCTTCTGAGCCAGCAGCTGTTGAGCTAGATCTTTGAGTTCTTTCATTTCAGATCGCTGCTGCTCTTGCACTTCCAAGATTTTACTTAAAGAATGATGAATTTCAGTAACCTGGGCCTCCAGATTTAGAATCCTTTGGCTATGTGCAGTGTGTGTATTGTGTGGGGTGAATATTTGGTCAGTGGGTGTCTCACTCCTCACTGGAACTGTTTGAGCACGACCCTCAACACTCACACTTGGCTGTTCGGGGTCAGGGAATTGAAGATCACTTAGGTTAAATGTTTCACTCATTATAGCATCCATATCTTCAATACCTGCAAGAAAATCCCTATCCCTTCTATGGGTAGGTTGCCTCTCCGCCTGACCACTGTGGGTGGGGAGAACTCCTTTTTCAGGAACTGGGGAGTTTAGACCCAGTGTGGTCACCACTATTGATTCTGTAATGATTGGCAATATAAAAGAATCAGTGATGCCAGCTGAAGCCATTGAAGGCATTACCTGTCCAGAGACACCCTGAACAGGTTCTACTACCGAAGTAGCAGATACTCTATTAATAGAGTCCACATCCCTTCTATGGGTGTGTTGTCCCTCCACCTGACCTGTAGAGGTGGGGAGGACCTCCGTTGAAGGAGCTGGACTTTGAATTTCCAGGGGGGTCACCACCTCAGGCAATGTAATATGTGACAAGTAAGAGCCTGTGATGCCCCACGAAGCCTGTGAAGGCATTTCCACTTGAAGTGGTGGTGCTGTTGACACAGCTTCTCCTTGAATGGAGACCTCTTCCCTTCTATGGGAGAGTTGCCTTTCCACTTCACCCACCTGGGGAGGGAAAACATCCTTAATAGGATCTGGAGATGTTAAGTCCAGGGGGGTCACCACATTTGACAATGTAATGAATGGCTCGTGAGAGTCAGTGATGCCCCCTACTGTCTGTGAAGACAGAGTCTGAATTGGATCAACCAAAACAGTACAAGCTACTGACGTAGCGGATGTTGCAACCTCTGTTTCTCTTTCCGGACCTTTCAAGATTTTATCAATTTCAGAATTGAGGTTACGAAGAAAAAGAAGGTGTTCAGAGATTGGAGAATTAGGTTCCTGGCTCACAGTTGCCTTTGGCTTAAAATTCATTTTACGACGTTTTTGAGAAGGCAGAGCTGTAGGGGATATTTGAAAATTGTCCTGATCCGGTTGAGAAACAGTCCTATCATCAATTTCAAGTGATCTTTTTCTGGTCGGAGGTGATGAAGGATCTGTTTGTTGTTCTCTGGCATTGGTTAGAACTGGTGGGTTGCCAAGTTCATTGCCAGCTTCAATGGCCACTGAGGGCTCTAGTGTGTGCATTGCCGTTTGAGGCACAGATGGAGATATTGTGACATGTTCATCTGAAAGAAAAGCAGAGAGGTCAAAGTAAAGAAGTGAACCTTCATCCATACCTTCATCAGACATGCTAGGGATGTATACATCTGTAGCTTGAGGTTCTTCTTCTACTTCTGGCTCAACCACTATCTCCTCTGTTGGATTTTTAGGGGAATTCCTTTGTTCTTCTTCAGGAACAGGTTCTTGCTCATTTTCAGAATCAGCTTCTTCCATATCTTCATTTTCATTATCAGAGCCTGATTCTTCTTCTTCTTCCATTGCTGCTGAGCTTCCAGAACCACTTGAAGTTTCAGCTTCTCTTTCCTCGTCAGAGATTGCTGCTTCTTCTTCTTGATCTTCTTCACTTTCCTGTCTAAGAAGAGCAATAAAATCCCTGATGGGCTCAGTCATAGGTGCAGGAGCATACCTGTTGGGATAATCAGTCTCAGTATTGAGCAACACCAATGCCCTTAGCTGTAGAGAGGGTGATTCATCCATTTGACTGTTCTGAAACATCCTAAGTTGATCAGCTTCAAGAACTTCATTCAACACTAGCTGCAAGAATCTTGGATACAGGCAGAAGTTCTCCATTTTGGCCTGATTCTTCAAGATCTCAGCCATGATCAACTTGCCGAAGTTAATTCTGGTGCCTGTTGCCACTGCATATCCTATCACCTTGTTGAATTGAGTGATGCCATGGAATCCACCCGTCTTTGGTGCAAAGCCATGAGATAGGATGTTGAAAAACAGATTCCATTCTTTTGGCAGGTGATTCTTGTAGATCTTCCTTGGAAGATTAGAGTTTTCTCTGGTGCAGTGGATGAACATGAAGAAGTTGTCTAAATCTTCCTGAGCTGGATCCTCCTCAAAGTTTTCAGTGGGCAGAAGCAGTGCTCTATTAATATCATTCTCTGTTATCTGCACTCTCTGCTTCTGAATTTTGAAAGAGAAGCTCAGGATCCCATCTGTAGACGTGTCTTGAGCAGACCTGTAGACCTGTCTTAATAAATTTTTATTCAATGGAACAGAAGTTGTTAGTGCGTACCGGACTAATGAATTTTCATTTAAGAACCTAGCCCAGTTACCCAACTCCCCTGCTTCAGTCCAATCATTTGCTAAAATAGATAAATAATTAGTCTTTTTAATCTCAAAATGACTCCCCATTTAAAAAAAAATAATTTTTAATAATTAAAAGTACTAATTAAAATCAAATAATTTTAGTAAAATTTTGAACTAAAACCCTAATTTAAAAAATTACTAGAATTTTCTTAAAATTAACAATAAAATAATTTGCTAGTAATTTTTAGCACACTCTAATTTTAGTAAAAATTTTAATCGATTTTAACAGTTTAAAGACAGTGACCAAACTGTTTAAAATATGACAAAATGTGATTTTTAAAACTCTAACCAAATTAAGTGAAATTTATTGCAAATGACAGGTATGAACAGGGTGATCACAAAACTGATTTTGGTTTTAAAAATGGACAGGAATTGGTCAAGAAATGTTCGATTAAAAATACTAGATCTGAGTATGTGTTCGAGTTGCGCTTCTCCTGTATGTAACACTGTAAGTAACAAAACGACAACAAATGAACATAACTCAGCTATTTATAGAGGCGCAGCATTTAAAAAATAACATGTTAAGTGCTGAGTGGCGCTTGTACAGTGGTTACACTGTGTAGGCGCCACTCAACCTACTGTGCCTTGATAATGAAAAATTTGCCAAGTAATGTGAGTGGCGCCTATACAGTGGTTACACTGTATTGGCGCCACTTAGAAATAAAATCTAACTTGGGCAAACTTACTCACTACACTTGAGTTGCGCCTATACAGTGTATGCACTGTATTGGCGCCACTCAGGTTTATTTAGCAACATTAATTTAAGTGGTGAGTTGCGCCTATACAGTGAATGCACTGTATTAGCGCCACTCAACACTTGAGGCGCCACTTGATATTGTACAAGAAAAATCCTAAGTACTAAAGAATGAGTTGCGCTTATACAGTGAGTATGCTGTATAGGCGCCACTCAGTACTTAGACAGTTTTTGAAGTGGTTCCAAATTTTGTTACTAATTAACAATAATATCCATAAATAATTCGAATAAATAGACAAATAGAAATGAATTACTCACAAATATTATTTTCACAAAATATTCATAAATAACAATAATAACATTAATTGTTAAAATTATTATTATAAATAAATTATGCTTCTAATTATTTTACTTTTATTTTAAATAAGAGAATAAATATAAATATTCATTCTTATTATTTAAAATAATTTCAAATAATATTTAAATAAATAAGTGCTAAGAATTTATCATTTAAATACAAGCACTTAAATATTTTCTAAGATCAAAATTAAATAAATACCAGATTAATAATTTAAGCAGGCATGCACAAGGTATTTATCTAAAATTTAATCTTAACAGCTGGAAAATAATTTTTGGTAGATAAATTCACAAGTCCTAAAAATATTGAAATTAATCAACTAGTGAATTTATCAGCTTCAAATTGCAGTTTTTGATTACCAACTGGTTAGTCAGTAGAATTTAACATCCCAAGTTCACAAACCAGTCTAGTGAAAGTGATTTCATCTAGTGGTTTAGTGAAGATGTCTGCAATTTGTTGCTCTGTAGGTACAAAATGTAACCCTACAGTACCATTCATGACATGCTCTCGAATGAAATGATACCTGATATCAATGTGCTTTGTCCTTGAATGTTGTACAGGATTGTTTGTGATGGCTATGGCACTTGTGTTGTCGCAGAATATTGGAATTTTGCTCAGCAACAGTCCATAGTCCTGAAGTTGGTTCCTTATCCACAGAATTTGTGCACAGCAACTCCCAGCAGCAACATACTCAGCTTCAGCTGTCGACATTGCAACTGAGTGCTGCTTCTTGCTATACCAGGACACCAACCTTCTACCAAGGAATTGACAACTCCCTGATGTACTCTTTCTATCAATCCTACACCCTGCATAATCAGAATCTGTATAGCCAACAAGGTCAAAACCTGTATCTTTAGGGTACCAAATTCCAAGATTCAGACTTCCCTTAAGATACCTAAAAATCCGTTTAACAGCTATAAGATGAGATTCTTTAGGATCTGATTGGAACCTAGCACACAAGCATGTAGAGAACATTATATCTGGCCTACTTGCAGTTAGATAAAGTAATGAGCCGATCATACCTCTGTAGCTTGTGATGTCTACCTTCTTACCAGGCTCATCTTTATCAAGCTTAGTGGCAGTTGCCATTGGAGTTTTGGCTGCTGATGCATCTTCAAGACCATATTTCTTCAAAAGTTCTTTGATGTACTTGGTCTGGCAAATGAAGATTCCATCTTTCCTCTGACTTACTTGGAGTCCAAGAAAATAGTTCAGCTCTCCCATCATGCTCATTTCATACCTACTCTGCATTAGCTTAGCAAATCTACTACACAACTGATCGTTAGTAGAACCAAATATAATATCATCTACATAGACTTGCACTAATATCATATCATTTTTATGCATTTTATGGAATAGAGTCTTATCTATGACACCTCTAGTAAAACCATTTTCAAGTAAAAATATAGATAGAGTGTCATACCATGTTCGAGGGGCTTGCTTCAGGCCAAAGAGTGCTTTGAAGAGGAAGTACACAAAATCTGCAAATTCTGGATCTTCAAACCCTAGGGGTTGTTCCACATATACTTCTTCTTCCAGCTCTCCATTCAGGAATGCACTCTTCACATCCATTTGATATACCTTAAAGTTGGAATGTGCTGCAAATGCTAAGAACATCCTGATTGCCTCAAGCCTTGCCACTGGTGCATATGTTTCATCATAATCTATTCCTTCCTCCTGGGAATAACCTTTAGCAACCAGCCTGGCTTTGTTCCTCGTAACAATGCCATCTTCATCCAGCTTATTTCTGAATACCCACTTTGTGCCAATAATAGACTTGTTCTTTGGCCTGGGTACCAGCTTCCACACTTTTTGTCTCTCAAATTGATTGAGTTCTTCTTGCATGGCAAGAACCCAATCTGGATCTTCTAGTGCTTCTTCCACTTTCTTTGGTTCTATTTCAGAGAGAAAACCAGAGAATAAACATTCATTTTGGGAAGCACGTCTTGTTTGAACTCCAGCATCTGGATCTCCAAGAATCAATTCAAAGGGGTGATCTCTACTCCACACCCTATGTCTAGGCAGATTTGCCCTAGATGATTCAGCCTGATTTTTATTATTATGCTGAGTCCTGTTTGTAGATCCTTCAGTTGCTCCCTCTGAGCTGCTGCTAGGATGAGAATGAGATTCTCTGCCATTACTAGTAGTTTCTGTGAATCTTCCACTGTTTCCACTACTAGGGTCAGAATCATCATTGTTGATATTCTCATTTTGTGCTTGATTTTCTGTTGCAGCTTCAGGTTCTACTTCACCTTCATCTGAGTTCAAATTTTCAAACTGCAGAGTTTCAGTGTCGTCTGCTCTTTGTAGACTTGGGAGCTTTAGATCATCGAAAGTTACATTCATGCTTTCAATGACCTTTTTGTGATCAATCACATAAACCCTGTACGCCTTAGATTCCATTGAGTAGCCAAGAAATATGCCTTCATGAGCCTTGGATTCGAACTTTCCCAGATGCTCATCATCTTTCAATACGAAGCACTTTGCTCCAAACACATGAAAGTATTTCAGTGTTGGTTTCTTGTTGGCCATTACTTCATAAGGAGTCTTGTCATGTTTTTTATTAATCAGGGTACGATTTTGAGTGTAGCAAGCTGTGTTGACTGCTTCAGCCCAAAAGTATAGAGGCAACTTTGCTTCATTCAGCATTGTTCTTGATGCTTCAACCAAAGTCCTGTTCTTCCTCTCTACCACTCCATTTTGTTGTGGAGTTCTGGGCGCTGAGAATTGTCTTGTTATTCCTTTTCCCACACAGAATTCATTCAGGATTGCATTTCTAAATTCTGTTCCATTGTCAGACCTAATTTTCCTGACAGGCAGACCAGCTTCCAACTCAAGTTTCTTTAAGTGATTGATGATTGTTTGAGGGGCCTCATCCTTTGCGACTAGAAACAACACCCACGTGTACTTGGAGTAGTCATCAACAATTACAAGTGCATATCTCTTCCTTGACATTGACATGACGTTGACTGGACCAAATAAATCCATATGCAGTAGTTGCAGTGGTTCAGTAATGTCAGATGAGTCTTTGCTTCGATGAGATGCTTTCTTTGACTTCCCTTTTTCACATGCTTCGCATAGCCCTTCTTGACAGAATTCCATCTCGGGCAGACCTCTAACCAATTCCCTCTTTACTAAAGAGTTCATAGTTTTAAAGTTGAGGTGAGAGAGTTTCTTGTGCCACAACCAACTGTCCTCTGTTGAAGCTTTGCTATAAAAACATTGAACTTCACCTTTGCTTGCAGAGAGCAAATCAGCTATGAAGAGGTTCCCCTTTCTCACTCCCTGAAGAGCAAGCTTCGAATCCTTCCTGCTTTGGATAGCACATCTTTCCTTCTCAAAAGTTACTTTGTATCCCTTGTCAGTGAACTGACTGATACTCAGAAGGTTGTGCTTTAATCCGTCCACAAGAGAGATGTTCTCAATGATAATATTCCCAATTTCCAGATTGCCATATCCCTTTGTGAATCCCTTGCTGTTATCTCCAAAGGTCACTATCGGGCCAGCTTTCTCAATCACATCTGTTAGCAGGGCTTTATTTCCAGTCATGTGCCTAGAACATCCACTGTCAAGTATCCACATGACTCGTTTGTTCTTTGCTGTACCCTGCATCCACAGATTGATTACTTTTTCTTTGGTACCCAAATTTGATTGGGTCCAAGAGGCTTAGATAAGAAAAAAAATTTAGCTACAGAAATTTTCTGGTCCTTGTCTTTCTCATCGACTGAACCCTTGTCCTTTGGTTTAGCCTTGACAGTGGTGTCTTTAGGCTTAGGGACAGGGGTTTCCATCCTAACTTTAGGAGGACTGGCAGTCTTTGCCCTAACATGCTTTCTAGTCATGTTCACATCTGTATTCATGCAAGTACTTGATGAAGAATTCATTAAGTTAATGTATGCAGACATGATATTGAAAGCACATGGCATGCATCCTACTTTACCGCATGGTTGATGAGGAATAGACATGGCAGGCATGGCACGCATAGCAGGCATACTAGGAATTTTTGTTTTAACTGCTTTTATCTTATTGCAAGCATGCGTAAGATGATTAGCAGAATTACAATTACTACAAACTTTCCTAGCAGTACCAGAAGAATAAGCATTAGCATTTTTCTTGTTAACACCTACCTTACCATTTCTGTTCGCTTTCTTGTTCTCAGTTATGTTGCCTAAATCAATTTTAACCTGTTTCTTAGGCATGTTCTTTTTATCTATAATCTTTTCCTTTTTCTCCTCTGCAAGGAGTTCTTCTTTCATTAAGAGATCATCTTCATTAAGGGGTTCTATGATAAATTTCTTATAAAGGGGCTTAGCTACATCCTTCAATACATGTGGAATGTCTTGCTTCATAGGACCTTCCTCAGCAATAGATTCTACATGCATTTTTCCAGCTTTCTTATCATAGTCAAAACCTATTCCTGCTTTCTGACCTATGACTTGTTTGTCTATAGCCTCTTTTACAAGATTCGCAGATTTCTTATAAGCTTGAAGTTTTAACTCTAGATCAGAAATTTTACTTCTAAGAGCTGCTTCTACTTCCTGGTTGCACCTGTCTCTATTCTGAAGATATTCTATTTTCTGTTTCAGATCTTCTACATTAACACATGCAAGCTCTAGTTTTTCGTTTTTAGTTTCTAACAGTTTATTCTTAAGAACTAGTTTAGCATTTTCTTCTACAGATGCTAGCATGCTTGTATGTATGTTAAACATTTCTATGCTCAGATCTTCCACAGTTTTCTTATACTCAGAATTAGACATGTCAACGGAGGAAAGAAATGATACCTTAGATGATTGAGGTGATTCCTCTGAAGAGTCTGCCATTAGTGCAAGATTTCCATAGACCTCTTCTTCATCGATGTCAGAATCATCCCAGCTCTTGCCTTCAGCTATATAAGCTCTTCCTTGATGCTTCTTCACCAGCGCATCATATTTCTGCTTTAATTCATCGTAGGACTCCTTCCTTTCATTCCCTTGTCTTGGTTTCCGGCATTCTGTTGCAAAATGACCGGGTTCTCCACAATTGTAGCATTTAAACTTGCTTCTATCTACCATCCCTGTCTTATAGCCTCCTCTGCTGTGAGACCCTGAAGACGATCCACCTCGATTACTGCTTTTGTCCTTGGAACCACTGTAACTTGAATTACTCTTAAATTTGTACTTTGGGTTCCTCCTGAATCTGAGGTTCTTGAACTTTCCCGCCATGTAGGCCATAGTCTTATTTTCCAGTTGTTCAAGTTCTTCCATAGAGTAGAAGTCGTCTTCATCACCCGGTTGATTAGATTCTAATAATTCAGCTTCTACAATTTCTTCTTTCTCAACTACAGGTGCTTCTATGTTAGTCTCCTTAACAGCAATGTCCTTGGCTACAAGAGCTGTTGTTTTCAGTAGTGCAGAATTCTTACTGTCCACTGTACCTGAGCCATAAATGATTTGTCTCTGCTCTTGCTCCATCTCATGAGTCTTGAGCTTTCCATATAGCATTTCAATTGACATATCATTTATATCACTTCTTTCTCTGATGGCAGAAATTTTGTGCTCTAGGTGTGCTGGCAGTGTCAACATAAACTTTCTGTTGATCTCCCTACGTGTGTAGGTCTTCCCATGTAGAGACAAGTCATTTAGCAATTTGTTGTATCTCTCGAAAACCTGAGTGATACTTTCTCCAGGTAATGACTTGAATGCTTCATATTGGGAGGTAAGAATGTCTAGCCTGTTTTCCTTCACTTCAGCTGTACCCTCCATCAACAGATCAATCGTGTCCCACATCTGTTTGGCACTGGTGCAATTTATCACCTGATTTAGCATAGTTGTGTCCAAAGAATCCATCAAGATGCATTGTAGATGATTGTCCCATGCCACTCTCTCTTTATCAGTATCAGTAAACTCTGATGGTTCCTTTGGGGTAAAACCTTGAGGAATCCGAACGCCGTCTTCTGAAACTGTTTCCGGTGTAAGCTTTTGAGGAACATAGGGTCCATTTTCAAGAATTCCTAGATATTGAGAATTACAAGTCTTAATGAAAATGGTCATCTTCTTTTTCCACAAAATGTATTCATTTTTGTCGAAGGTGGGAATTTTGATACTGCTTAATTTTTGGGTACTCATGGTTGTTAAGAATTTTAAGTCTTAAGAAATAATTAATTTCTCAAAAATTAAAATCAATTCAAATAAAAATTAAATATTGAGAATTTAATTTTAATTCGAATTCTTGATGATTGATAGCTTTTTAATTATTAGTGAATTAAAAATCAAGGAAAAATTCGAAATTGAATTATCTTTAAAAATAAAAGAAAATTCAAGATAAATTTTTCTAGATCTAAAAATCTACTTTTTAGAAAAACTATTTTTGGATCTTGATTTGTAAAGTCAATCAACAAGCTCTGATACCAATTGTTAGGTCCAATAACATCATAGAAGGGGGGGGTTGAATATGATGTTGTAGTAATTTTCAGTTTACTTGCGGAAGTGTTTGTGTTTTTAAAGAAATGAACTTGACAGATAATAAAACACAAAGCTGGGAAATAACAAGTTATTATTAAATCCCTGTGGTGCTACAAATCTAATCAAATGATTAGCTGCAGTGGGTTCAAAACAATATTACAACAAATACAGTTGGGAGAAATAAATGTCTAGCTTTAATGGAGCTTCCCCGCTGTGTGTGTTGAATGCTTGAAGATGATTACTGCTTAAAACAATTGATTTGAACCCATATATATTTGCAGTCTTCTTGGAATTTAATTCCACAATTGCTTAAGTCCTGAGTGGCGCCTACACAGAGGTAATGGTGTAGAGGCGCCACTTGAGGCTTGTTGAGGCTGAAGTCTTGAGTTGCGCCGAGTATGTGAGTTGCGCTTACACTCTTGTTGCACTGTGTAGGCGCCACTCATACACTATCTTTGCCTTAGAAATTTTAGAGCAGCTGAGTTGCGCCTAGAAGTTGTGTTGCGCCTGTACAGTGTCTTCCCTGTACAGGCGCCACTCACGCCTTGGACTGTGTGCCTTGAACTGTATGTGTACCTGTTAGACTTTGAGTTGCGCCTATACAGTGGTTACCCTGTATAGGCGCCACTCATGACTTAGACACCATTTCGTGTGCCTTCACTTGACAAAATTGTTGCACCTTGAAATGTAGACTGCACCTCTTCACAGCTTCAAGAATAAAACCACCAATTGTAGTAATTCCTTCCTTAGCATATTTATCTTGAATTCTTGAATTAATTACCACTTGGATTTTACTCTTCTGGCTTGGCTTGATCAACTGATTTTCTCTTGATTAATTAAGATAATTCTTTTCTTGTTGTGCTGACGCTTAGTGCACTGGTCTGGTTCACAAACGACTAACACCGAATGAATTCCCTTAATCTCTGTTCTGTTTCAGCTGACTAACCCTGGACTTTTGCATTGCTTCTGATCACTGAAACCCTTTGACAATTATACATGGATCACTGCTCTGTCTTTAGAATGAAGTCTTCTGAACTCTTATTTGTCACTGAGGCTTGAACATATTAATGAACTTCTCTCACTGACGTTCAGTAATTCTTCTGTCTTGAAAGCTCAGCAATGATGAATGTATTATCTTCTTGATTATGTCCTTCTGAATTTCTGTGCTGCATGTTAGTATTATTTATCTGTCTTTGTTTCTTAGTTGAGTTATCGTTATCACTATTACATACTACGTTACATTATGCTTTACAATTATTTTTCTTGTATATTCTGCTCAGGTTCCTCCATTGGTTCAACATTATCATGTGGGTCTCAAACTTCATTGAGATCTATTATACTCCCACTGTCTCTCAGCAGTTCGAGCAACAAACACTTTATTCTCGGAAGGATTATAGAAAGAATAACCCCTTGTTTCAGTTGGGTATTTCACAAAATTACATTTATCTGATTTTGGTCCTAGCTTGTCATAGATTAGACGTTTCACAAACGCTTCACATCCCCAAATTTTCATAAATGACATGCTGTGACGTTTCTCAGTCCATATCTCATAAGGAGTCTTTTGAACCAATTTAGTAGGAACACAGTTAAGTGTATGTGGAGCCGTTTCCAGGGTGCAACCCCAGAAACTAATTGGAAGATTCATTGACTCAACATTGATCGCACAATGTCCAACAAGGTGTGATCTCTCCTATCAAAAAAAACTTTTCTTTGATATTTTCTACTTCATCTTTATAGTCTTTGAACTTTTCAAATGATTCGGATTAGTTCTTCAAAAGATACATATATCCGTATCTACTAAAATAATTAGTAAATTTTATGAAGTTAATAAAATCTACCTTTTGTCATCGTACACATATGACCACATACATCACTATGTATAAGTCATACCCATTCAATGATCCCTTCACCATGTCCGGTAAAAGGAGCTTTAGTCATTTTACCAAATAAACCAAGATTCGCATCCTTTTGTATGATTCATAATCAAACTTATCCATGAATGCATCCTTATGTATTCTGAAAATGCGTTTCTTATTAATACGGCCTTAACAACAGTGCCAAAGGTAATATTTGATTTGAGTCACTTTAGAACATATAAATTGTTAATTAGATGTGCAACATTATAAGGCTCATCATCAAAATAGAATAAACAACTATTGTTATAAAATGAAAAAGCCTTTCTTGTCCAAACAAGAAACTAAAATAATGTCTCTGCCAATTGTAAGCACGCTATAACAATTATTAAGTTCTAAATTTTCCTTATAGGCCAAAAATTAAGTAACGAGTTCCTCAAACCAGAGCAACTATCTTTACTCCAATTCCAACCCGATACCTTAAGCTTGACCCTTATTGATCATCATCTTCCGATCTTCCAATTAAGCATGACAGTTTAATTTCCAGTCTCCCAACTTTCCACAGAAGTGACAATCGTCTTCTTTATCAACACCTCATTCAGACTTTAGAGTCTGCTTTAGGGATTGGACTTTGGTTTGATAACGGAACTAGATCAAATCTTCTCCTTGCCTTTCCATTTTCCTTTCCCTTTTGTATTCCCTATGTTTACCATCAATATAGTAGTAGTTCATGCATTTATCATATTACTTTCAGCAGTTCTCAACATGCTTAGCAACTCAATGGGTGTTTTACCAATCTTATTCACTTTATTGTTCATAACAAAATAAGAATAATATTTGTCCAAAGATTGTAAGATCAAATCTAACTGTCTCCAGACCAATCTGGAAACCCAAAATATCAATGGTATTCATTATACCCTATAATCTTTAGAACATGTGGTGTAACCGGGTCTCACTCTCCCTACTTGTAAGTGTATAGTGCCCTTTCAAATATATCTTGTGCTCAATCGTTTCATAAGCATCTATATGCTTGTATTGCTTCTTAAGCTCAGCACATATATTTGCGAGCATGAGACATGAAACATCAGTCGCAACATCAATTTGCTTCCAATAAGCACTATGATTTGCACATGTTACATTCTCAACTTTAAGAGCAGGGGAAGAGATTTGACTAATATCGTGGTGCCCGAGGACGATCCTCAAGCTCCTATGTCAGTCAAGGAAATATATTCTCGTCAACTTGTCCTTCTCAAGAACTGATCGCATAGAGAAGTTGTTTGTGTTTATCATTTGATATCTACAATATTAAAGTGCATAAAATAAACTAGATTGCAAATTTAATATTAATTATGTTTAAGTGATTATGGTATATCATCATATACCTCCCACTATTTTTATCAAACTAATAGCCCTTACTATTAATTTGGAAAGTATATCCCATAATTCTTTCTAGTGAGCCAAGATCCATATTTCATCATGTTCTAAGTCAACCACTGGAAGTCCTTAGAAAATGATTATTTAGGTAGACAACAGTTGTCAATTATATCATATATAATTCTTGGATAGTTTGGTGAACAACGATTGATCTTATCTATCTAATAGACTTTTAACCAAACTCTATGCTTCTAAGTTCATAATAGTTGAATATAACCGTTTATTTTCACTTATTATGACGACTCAGTTAAGTTAGACCCAATGATACAACGGCCGAATATAACCGTTTATATTCGTCGCATCTCACCACGATAGATAGGAGTCCCCTGCCATTGACAGTCCTTCCCCTTATCGATCTAGGATTCGATGAGTGTTCATTCATTGGAAAGCATCCGAGTAAAACTTAATATTTTGTTAAGGGGTTTTAGAAAATTTATAACGATCATGATCACATCATAAAGAAATCCTCAATTTTTCCTTGAACCAAATATTTCAAATCGACATCTTAAATTGTTCATTTCCCAGGTAGATGGAGGATACCAATGGTCACACTTAAAACCCATCAGCCTTACGAATACACATATCCGCTTTTGTCAGAAAATCCCAATTATAGATATCAAAAATCCATATTTAATTCCGTGTTTTAAAAATCCATATTTCATAAACACAAGAATCTCATGATCGTTTGTTAATTTTAAAATCTTGAATCGTTACAGATTTTATCTTGTTTAAGCAAACATGGCATGGGTGTCGTATCTAATACATACATGATTAATCAATATTAAGCATGCATCTCAATTATATCTACGCATACATACCAATACATGCAATCATATACATATATGTAATGTGCGTAAATTAAACGTGTTTGGTTATGGCCCCATCCTATATGATATTTCCAAGCTAATGGAAATATCAAGGTCAGTCTATGGTGATTTTAAAAATACTATCTATTACATGTCTTCTTTTTTCATTGCTCCATCATCCCCTTCTGGATCGCCTCCTTGCTTGCAAGTCTTCATTGATAATTACATTGAATAATAAAAATAAAACTATTCTAATGAAATTACAAGAAGAACTCGAGTTACATTCGAGATAATTAAATTACAATGAATAAACGACATGCAAGTCGTATTTAGAAACTAAAACCATAAATCAAAACCACTATCCTATGGGTCTTTAGGCCATAACCATCCACCATGCTATCATATAACACATATAATATATCTCATATTATATAATCATATCATATAATCATATATAACAAATTTCGAAATTTCAGAAAATTAAAAACGGATTTCTGAAGACAATAAATCGCTATTTCGAGGCCCTTAACGACGTCAAATGCCTTACAGACCCGTCGGTGATAGCATATCTATCAGTTTTGTTCATTGGCCCGATTCCAGTCAGAAAACACATATCGTTTATGAAAATCGGATACAGCAGTCAGATTTCTCCAAATCTGACGGTGTTTCAGAAATCGTATCATATACAATTCTCATAACAAAAACAAGCATATATCATATATACATATACAGAGATACATACAATCATCATATGATTATACATTACATGAATATCATATATTCATAATATATACATACATATACTCAAAATTTTAGAAAATCAAATAATTTTCAGAAAATCATAAATCACCGTTTTGGAGGCTGTAACGACATCTAATAGCTTACAGACACAGAGCTGACTATGTCAGTATTGCTCAGTGACCCGATTCCAGTCAGAAAACACATATCGTTTGCGAAAATCGGACAACGGACACAGATTTCAGAAAATCAACGGCAGCCGTTTCAGAATTCGTATCGAATACGATTCCCATAATAAGAACAAACATGTATCATATACATACATCAACACACATAATCAAATTAAAATGTTTCGCAAGTAGCTCTGATGCCATTGTAGGGTTTCATGACACAAACGCAGCAGAATAAACGCGAAAAATAAATCAAAATAGCGAAACCCTCCGCAGGATCCATGCGAAAACAAAAGATTTAATTCGGAGATAAAGAATAAATACCTTTAGAAGCTTTAACAGTTCATTAATGGAAGATTAATGGAGGTCCAAAGCTTGTTTAATCACCACGTATCCCGCTCTCGCGATCTACGCTCTACAGTATCCACACGAACACTTTTCATGAAGGATTGATGTGTACTAGCACCCGAAAACTTCTTCTCTCTCTATCTTCCTCCTCTCTCAGAGTGGCTAGGGTTTTGTAAAATCTCTATTTTATTAAATCAGCCCATAAAGAGATTATATATAGAGAGGAATAAGCTTTCTAATTATAATCCAATTATAATTAATACTAATCCAAAATTCTAAATTATTTAATTAAGTCTCACTTAATTAATTAATTATTAATTTTGGAATTAGTTTAAGTAATTCATTTATTCTATTTATATAATTAATTAAGTCATACTTAATTAATATCATAAATAAAATAAATTACTTATTTAATTTAAATTCATAATTTAAATTATTTCTCCTTCAAGCGTTCTTTGTGTGTGACCCTGTAGGTTATTATTACGTTGGCAACAATTTTAATATCTAATTAAAATTGTAAACAATGAGCGGCATCTAGTAATACATCATTGCTACCCAAGTAATAATAATAAATCGGTGATTCGATTAAGCCTTTCGTGAATAATGTTCCATGTAATATAATCCCTTTAATCTTGATATTATAGATTAAACTCAAGGCATGTCTCGTGTCATCCTCTTCATAATTTAATCTTTATTTTCTTGATCGATGAGTAGACTATTAAAATCAAATCAACATTTGAGCACGACCGTACATTTCATAGTCTCACTCAAACAAGAGGCCAATAATATCACTCCTAAAATTAGGAGGATTAAATCTCATCTAGATCATTCATATTTCTTATACGATTCATAATATACCCAATGTCCACTTTTATCATCACCCGGTCAAAGGTAACTTTTAATGTAATCAAAGTATATTAATTCTCGTATAGAAATATAATGATTTCAGGTCTAAGGATCATTACACCATTATCACAGTGAGAATTACTTATGACACTTACTTAACATGTAGAATTTCACGGCGGGTCATTCCAGTGCCATGCATTGATACATGCACTTATGTTCTTGACTTTAGTATCCCCATACCTATGACCAATGAGATGTGGTCATTTGTCAAGAAACATACTAGTCTTTGTGCATTATTATTGTCCTTAAATAATAATACTCGACTAGGGAATTTTAGGAATAAGATACTATTCATATAATCTCATTTTTAAGTCACATACTTAAAGATATATAATACGTATCAAAATTCCAAGGACATTTATTATGCTTTCAATTTATTACGCAGTAAATAAAACATAATAAATAATAATAATCAATAAAACATAATCCTTAATAATAAATATTTTCCTTAAAATATAAAAAAGTATTGTCTCTAGAGCACAATTACTAACAGTTAGATGATGGAATGGAACATCTTAATGAAGGTATGAAGCAGGTCTACTTGGCAATTGCAAATCTCAGTAAATCATTGGATGCTTCAAAACCTGTAGAGGATCCCTCAACTAAGGGGGAGAAAGAAGTAGCGGAGAAAGAAGTAGCTGAAGAAGAAAAGGCTACTAGAAAAGGAAAAGAAAAACTGTACTCTGAGGAAGATCAATTTCTATCGAATTTTCCAGAGGAACAGTACTATCAACAAGAGCAATTCATTAAGGATATAAGTGCTGAAAATCAAGGTTTCAATCCTGACTACTGCAGAGCTGAAGATGAAGCTGTCTTTGAAGATGATTTTCTATTTCCAAAAGAAAAGGAACATGATCCTGCCTATGAAGAGGCAATGAGGAAGCTGAAGGAAGACATCAAGGCAAGCCATGCCAAAACTTTAAATTTAAAAGCTCTAGTCAAGGAAAGAACCCAAGCTGAAAGAGAGGCAAGCTTAGAAAAATAGAAGCTTTGGGCCTTAGCAGTAAAGAAGAAGAAGGAAGATATAGAGATGAAGATAGGGGACAGATGGGATGCAGCAAGGGAAGTTCTAGAGAAAATTCAACAAGGTCCCTTTGAAGACAGACAAATGCTTTCAGTTATCAAGGGTCTTGAAGATTCAAATAAAAATCTGGATAACTTCATGAAGGCATTGAAGGAAGAAGTTGACTATATCACTGTCTTAGTGGATCACATTCTTGAAGACTGGCAAATACTGGTCTACACTCACAGGAATGGAACAATCAGAGTATCTCTAGAATTCTTCCGAAAAAGATCATTATCAGTAATCTGGGTTCTGCTAAACAAAGTTCAGAGAAGCTCAGAAGAAAATGAACTTCTCAGGGACAGACTCAGAGACATAGCAACAGCAGCTAGTCCTCAGATCTTATATGATCCTCATGAAGTGAGGTTTTTCTCAAACAAGTTGTATCAAATCATGAAGCTAGACGAGGAGTCATTGAAAGGCTATACAGTGAGGTATATGATTCAAGTTGAAAGGATGTTAAGATCAAAAGGTTTCATAACTCAAGCCAAGTTAGATGCTGCACAGAAAATCAGGAACTACTGTTTATCCAGGAACATCAAATCATACATCAGGCAAATGCCAAAGATAGATTCCTCACAGCCATATGATGTACAAAAAGAAACAGTAGATCCTATTGAAGAAGAAGTCATGTTTCAGCTAGCAAAGGCTGAACAAAGAAGATTGTATGGAGAGTCAACCGCAACTCCAACTGAAACTGAAGAGGTACCCAGAACACCTGTGCACAAGAGTTCTAATCTAGAAGAAGGTGAATTGGATACCACTGAAGACTGAAGTCTTAGATAGGCCAAGATAGAAACTATGTTATATTTGTTCAATACTAGAGGAACAACTATCTTGTACTTATCTTTTATGTATGAATCTGGAAAATTGTTAAATATAAAACCAGAACTTTTATTTATTGTTTACAAGCGCTTACATGTCGTACTTACTTTTTTAGTTGTTAGTTGAGTTATCCTCTAGGAATTTGTGTGTTAAATGTTTAACAACAAATAGGGGGAGATTGAAAGGCACATGACTAAGGCCTATTTGTAATAATTAGATGACAACTCAACTCTATCTAGAAATAGTGGTAAATAATAAATATCAAACATGAATCAAGACGAAGACAGTCAATTAGTCTCAGAAAATCAACAGAATCAGAAGCACTCAGTTGATCCTACTACTCAACACTGAAGAAGTTCATTAATATGTTCAAGCGTCAGTGGATAATAATCAAGTAGTAATTTCAAAAGAATTCAGAAAATTTAGAAGACTTTAAGTGATTACTACACGAAGATTCCAGAAGAAAAAGAAGACAGGAAAGCTAAACAAAGACACAAGGCCACTAGTTTAAAGTTAAAAGAAATGGAGAATATTTATTAGAGTATGACACAAATGAACCAGACAGTACATTTGTGTATCAACTTTAATTAATAAATATTTAACATTGAGTTGAAAGTGGTTCCATGACAGAAGACGGAGAATGACAAAAGACTGCAACAGACTACAGAGTTAAACAAGTCCTAATAGTATTTTAATTCTCAAATTAAAATTAAGTTAATTATTTAATTTATTTAATTAAATTAATTCAAGTCTGAATTAAATTAATTCATAAATTATTAAATTAAATTAAAGAAGAATTAATTTACTAAAAAGATTTGATTCAAAAATGACTTATAAATTAAGTCATACCGAGCTCTTGAGTATGAGTCATACCGAGCTTCTGTGATATAAGTCATACCGAATTAATTGTTTATCAATGACTTATAAATTAAGTCATACCGAGCTCTTGAGTATGAGTCATACCGAGCTTCTGTGATATAAGTCATACCGAGTTTTCTTTTGATTTAAAATAAGTCATTATGATTTATTTTAATTAAAGAAAATTCAAATATGACTTAAAAATGAGTCATACCGAATTTCTATTAGTCATACCGACCATTATAAGTCATGCCCAGCCTTTTTATGAGTCATACAAGTGTTAATTCAATTAGTTAAAAGGTCATAATGGGATAAGTCATACTGGCTTTTCACATCTATAAATATGAGGTGATTGTCTTCATTTTTCACAAGTCGTTCAAACATTCAAATTCAGAAATTTGTATGCATTGTAATATTCACAGATTTCTGTGCTTAGTTTGGAATATAATTGTTAAACTCGAACAATTCATGTCAAAATCGTTCTAAGCTTTTAAACAGTTATATAAACTTTCTACTAATTAATTTTGTAATACTTTTCAAGTTAAAATTATATCTTCTACTTGAACAGTATTTCATTTCAATTAATATTTCGTGTAAATTTAAAAGAATATTTTTAAATCAAATATTTCGCGATAATTAATAGATATTGTATTCAACCACCCCCCTTCTACAATATCAGGGACCAACATAGGTGTATTTGGTTCTTCTGCAACCTTAGGACCTCCTACTGCATCAAGAAAACCATATTTAGGCTACACAGGTGGGTACCCTCTAAATACACTCTTCATATGAGGTGTAATTATAAGAGGCACATTCACTGTGTTTCTCTTATCCAATGTGGTAAAAATAATTTTTGACATGGATTTGGAATAGCCAATTCTCTGTTTTTTCATCCCAGTCAATTCAATTAAACTAGCATTTTTATAATTGAGAATTAATTGAATAAAGCGAGGGAAAAAAATTTCATTACCTTTCTTGGGAATCCTGGTTATGAGTTCCCCAAGAACTAGCTTTCCAACATTAAGCCTTTAGTTGTAGGCCAATGAGTAGGCCAGCTTCGTGGCAATGAGGCTTATCTGGTCAAATCCTGTTTTCCTGTAGGTGAAGACTCTTAAAATGGTGTCAAACAGGAATGACCACTCCTTCCTCATGAACTTCTTGTTAATCTTTCCTAGCTTGAACTTCTCAGCTCCTTTTTCCACCGTGTCAGAATACCTAATGAACTCCAGGAAATCTATAAGGTCATTTTCAGTTGGTTCTTCATCAAAATTTCCAGTTGGCACTTTCAAGCTTTTGTTCATATCACTTTCATCAAAACTAATGTCATCTCCTTGAATCTTACATGTGACAACCACCTTCGAGCTCCCATCCTCCAAGGCTATGTTTTCCCAGTCTGCAGTTGTCCAAAACTGCTCAAGAATGTCCAAATAAAGAGTGGGGTTTGCTAATAGAGCTTCTTTCAAGTAGGAATCGATGAGAAATCTAGTGAAACATTTGTATTGGGATTTTGCATCAACATCTCTGGCTATAGCTAAGAAGTTGATTTCAGGAATGACAAAAATTTCGGTTGCAGGGTTAGAACTTGAGGACGCCATTGAGTTTGTGTATAGAAAGAGAGAAAAGAAGAAACGAAAGTTTTAGGGAGAGAAAGCAAGGGTTCAAGAGTAACTATTTGAGAGTAAGAGCTTCTTTGAGTTTACAGTTAAGCGTAGAAATGAAATGTTAGATCTACTTTGCTATTTATATGACACAAACAACTCGACTAGAATAGCAATCGATTTTAGTGATCGAGAACTCTGAAAAAGAGTAAAGTTATTTTAGTAGTGAACTGTCAGACTTTGATCGAGAACTAAGACAATCAAGAACTCACTCAAGCTATAGTCGAGAACTCTGATGATTCGAGAACTCTCAATAGTACTTGATCGAGAACTCTAGAAATGAGATATTCGAGAACTTACAACATCATGATTCGAGAACTCTTATAATTGAGTGATTCGAGAACTCAAGACATTCGAGAACTCTAGAATTGAATGATTCGAGAACTCAAGACATTAGAGAACTCTAGATTGAATGATTCGAGAACTCAAGACATTCGAGAACTCTTAGAATTGAATGAGTTAAGAACTCAATAATTTATACTTAGTCGAGAAGTCAGAAAGAATGGCAACTTAACTACAAACTCCAGTTTTTAAGAAATTATTCTATCTTCACTTAGAAAACAAAATAATAATTTACAAACTTCATTTCTTAGATAAATAAAATTTATTTATTCATCCTAAAATGAGAAATGTGTTGGATTTATATTCCTGAAATTTTAATTATCACACTTGTTATTTAATGATGCACAAGTATAATAATTCTTTTCAGGCTTTCTCAGAACAAAGAAATAGTTCCAAGTTAGTTTTAGAGAGAAAATTTTTTTAATTAAAAACATGTACAATAATATAACTGACATATTTATAAATATACACCAGTTTTATTTCACTTAGATAAATCATTTAGGTTCATGTCTGTGAAACAATTGTTGTAACAGCTGGAGATATATATTTATTGAGCCATTTATCCTGAAGAATTTAGCATTCCAATTTCACTAACCAACCTATTGAAGGTGGCTTCATCAAGTTGTTTAGTAAATATATCAGTCAACTATTTTTGTGTAGGAACATAGAACAATTTAATCACTCCATTTTCAGCATGTTCCCTAATGAAATGGTACCTTACATCAATATGTTTTGTCTTGAAATGGTTGACTGAATTGACAACAATTGATATGGCACTAGTATTGCCACACATGATAGGAATTCCTTCCAACAAAAGTCCATAGTCTCTTAATTGATTCCTGATCCAAAGCACTTGAGCACAACAGCTTCCAGCAGCAATATATTCAGCCTCAACTGTGGAAGTAGAAACTGATTGTTGCTTTTTACTAAACCAAGACACCAATCTCTGTCCAAGAAATTGACAGCTTCCTGAGGTTCTTTTTCTATCCACTCTGCATCCATCAAAATCAGCATCTGAATATCCAACTAGGTTGAATCATGTTTCTTTAGGGTACCATAACCCCATGAAGGATGTTCCTTTGAGGTATCTCTGAATTCTCTTGATAGCAATGATATGGGATTCTTTGGGATTTGTCTGAAACCTTGCACATAGGCATGTAGAGAACATTATGTCAGGTCTACTAGCTGTAAGATAGAGAAGAGATCCAATCATTCCTATGTAGGTCTCCATGTCTACATTTTTTCATTTCTTATCTTCATCCAGTTTTGTAGCTGTAGACATTGGAGTTTTGGCAGTTGAGCAGTCTTGTATGTCAAACCTTTTGAGTAAGTCATTGATGTATTTTGTTTGACTTATGAAAATGCCATCATCCCTTTGGCTTATTTGGAGACCTAAAAAGTAATTAAGCTCTCTCATCATGCTCATCTCATATTCATTTTGCATAAGCGTAGAGAACCTTTGACATAATTTTTCATTTGTTGATCCAAAAATGATATCATCCACATAAATTTGAACTAGTATAACATCTTCATTGTGCTTCTTGTAGAAAAGAGTTTTGTCAATAATTCATCTAGTGAATTGATTCTCTAGAAGGAATTTTGACAGAGTGTCATACCATGCTCTAGGGGCTTGTTTGAGTCCATAAAATGCTTTGATGAGTCTGTAAACCAAGTCTAGAAAGTTTGGATCTTCAAAGACAGGTGGTTGTTGCACATATACTTCCTCTTCTAATTCACCATTGAGAAAATCACTTTTAACATCTATTTGATAGACCTTAAAGTTTGAATGTGCTGCAAAGACTAGAAAAATTCTGATTGCCTCCAATCTTGCAACAGGAGCAAAAGTCTCATCATAGTCAATGCCTTCTTCTTGTTAATACCCTTTTGCAACCAACCTTGCTTTATTACTTATTACTATTTCATGTTCATCCATTTTGTTTATGTAGACCCACTTAGTGCCAATTACTAATCTATCATTTGAAAGTGGCACTAATTCTCAAACATTGTTTCTCACAAATTGATTCAATTCCTCTTGCATGGCAATTATCCAGTCTGGATCCAACAAGGCCTCTTCAATCTTTTTTGGCTCATTTTGAGACAGAAAGCAAGTAAATAGGCATTCATTCATAGTTGATCTTCTTGTTCTCACACCTTCATCAGGATTTCCAATGATTTGATCAACTGTGTGAGTTCTATTCTATTTTGTTTGATGAGCTTCATCTCTATCATTTGAGCATGTTTCTTCCTGATTGAATTTGTTGCCATTTGTTGCAGATCCTTGAGAATCTCCCCCTGAGTTGATGCTAGGGTTGTGTGGAGAATTCTCAAGTTGAATGTGACTGTAATCTTCATTTTCTCTTTCCTCAATTGATCCATGTGAGATGTCTACATGTGACTCTTCATGAGTGTTGATAACATTTTCAGTTGCAACTGTTTCAGAATCCACTTCATTTTCAAATCTCAAAGTGTCATAATTTTCACCTTCCAAATTCATAATAGGGAATTTGAAATCATCAAACGTCACATTTGTAATTTATATAACCTTTTGTTGATCAATCACATATACTTTATAGACAGTTTTGTCCAAAGAGTATCCCACAAAAATTCCTTCATATGTCTTGGCTTCAAACTTCCCAAGGTTGTTGACATCATCCTTGAGAACAAAGCACTTTGTTTCAAACACATGCATGTATTTTACAGATGGTCTTTTATTTGTCATGATGTGATAAGGAGTCTTTCTAACTAGTTTTGTGATGAGTGTTCTATTTTGAGTGTAATATGCAGTTCTAACAGCTTCAGCCCAAAAACTAGTTGGTAGATTTGCTTCTGCTAACATGGTTCTTGCAGCTTCAATGAGAGTCATGTTCTTTCTCTCAACCACTCCATTTTGTTGTGGAGTTTCTGGGGCCGAGAATTGATGAGTGATTCCTTTTTCCTTGCAGAATTCATTGAGTATAGCATTTTTTAATTATGTACTATTGTCACTTCTTATGACTACTACTGGTATATGGCCTTTATCCAATCTTCTCAAATTCCCAATGATAACCTCAAGAGATTTATTTTTTGAGTTCAAGAACTCTACCCAAGTATACTTTGAAAAATCATCAACCATGACTAGAATAAATCTTTTCTTAGACATGGACATGACATTTACTGGTCCAAACAAATCCATATGAATTAATTACAGTGGTTTGGTGACTGAAGTGAATTCCTTACTCTTGTGACTTGATCTCTTCATTTTCCCTTTCTGGCATGCCTCACACAATCCTTCTATGCAGAATTCAAGTGTGGGCATGTCCTTCACTAATTCTCTTTTGACTAAAGAATTAATGTTTTTGAGATTTAAGTGTGATAATCTCTTGTGCCAAAGCAAACTTTCATTTTCTGAGGCCTTGGTGTAGAAATAATAAATTTTCTCCTTGTTTGCAGAATCCAAATCTGCTACAAACAGGCTTCCCTTTCTCACTCCTTGCAGAGCAATCTCCTTGGTCTTTCTGTGTGATATGAGACACAATTCCTTGTCAAACTCCACATTCAAATCTTTGTTGCAGAATTGAGTGATGCTGAAAAGATTATGCTTCAAACCACTGACCAGAGCTACATCTTCAATGACAACATTTCCATGAATTAATTTGCCATATCCCATGGTAAAACCAATGTTGTTGTCTCCAAAAGTTACTATTGGGCCAACCTCCTCTTTGAATTGTGACAGAAGGGCCTTGTCACCAGTCATATGCCTTGAACATCCACTGTCCAAAATCCACATGACCTTCTTCTTACCTGCACCCTGCAAACAAACACAAATCAAGTTTTCTTTGGTACCCAAACAAGGTTGGGTCCTTTATGCTTAGTTACATGAATTTCATTCCTGTTTTTAACATTTTTAGCTGCCTGCATATGTATGTTCTCTTTTTTCTTATTCTGACTTTTAGCTTGATTAGTGCTTTCAGAACTAGATGCATGCTTAGGTGACATGGAATATTTTTTATGTTTTACAGGACTAGCAGATTTAGGCCTAGAATTATTGATGTTCAGATTATGACTTATGCATCCATCAATAAACTATTTTCTGAGCCTAAAACAGGTATTCATGATATTCATGTTATATGGCATACAATCAAATTTGTCACAAAATTTATGATCATTATGCATCAATGGTTTTTACATATCCATAGGCAAATTCATCATTTTTAACAGTAGGTTTCTTGCACATATGAGTAAGATGATTTGTTGAATCACAATTTTTACAAATCTTTCTAGGTGCATTATGAACAGGTGCATAATTGTTATGTTTGTTGATACCTAACTTTTCATTTCTATTTGCCTTTTTCTTCTTAGCATGCATGGTGTCATTTTCCTGAACATTTTGTTTTGGTTCAGTTTGAACAAGAATGGACTTGGTTTTGATTGTGGGTTCTTCTTCTTCAATAGAGGGCATATTTCTTTTAGTTGTTCTCTTATCCTCATCATCCAACTATTGTTTGATGATCATACTGGCCTCATTAAGTTCAACAGTTGCTTTCTTAAAAATTGGTTCCTTAACATTTTTCAAAATGTGAGGATTTCCAAGGAATTCAACTTTCTTGCCTTTTGTTGAAACAGATTTCTTCTTCTTGAGATTCTCATAATCAAAACCAACTCCAATCCTAGAGTTTTCCTTATGCTTCTCATGGAACCCTTGAACAACAGTGGCTGAGTTTTGATAAGATCTTATTTTCAATTCATTTTTAGAAATTTGTTCTTTAAGAAAATTTTCAATTTATTCTAAACAAATAACTTTGTTTTTGAGATACTCATTTTCCTGTTTCAAGTTTTTCAAAGTTATCAAAGATAATTCTAGAGTCTCATTCCTAGTAGTCAGTTCATCATTAGCTTTTACTAACCTAACAATTTCCTCATATACAGCAGTCATACTGGTGTGAATGTTAAACATTTCAATGCTCAATTCTTCCATAGTTTTCTTATATTGAGAATTTGACATGTCAAGTGAGACTAAAGAAGGTACTTAAGAATTTGTGGATAAAACTCCATCATATGAGTTGGCCATGAGTGCCAGATTCTCATATTCTTCTTCCTCATCTTTATCTGTGTCATTCCAACATTTCCCTTCAACAATATAAGCCTTTCTTGTCTGCTTTTTGAGAAGAGCTTCATACTTGGCTTCTAACACCAAGTAATCTTTGTCCTTCTTGATTGCTTTAGGTTTTCTACATTCTGTTGCAAAGTATCCAAGCTCATTATAGTTATAACATCTTATCTTATATCTATCAACTGTTCTAGTTTTATACCCTCCATTGGTATTGCTTCTTGTTGGATTCTTTCCTTTTCTTGAAGATTTGAAGTTTGGTCTTAGTTTAAAACTTTTGTTTCTTTTGAACCTCAAATTTCCAAACTTTTTTGCCATGAAGGCCATGGTTTTTTTATCCATGCCTTCAAATTCTTCAATGGTGTAGAAGTCTTCTTCTCCTGATTCACTCTTGACAGAGTCCTTTTCTTCCTGTTCCTGTTCTTCAAACTCTTCAGATTTCAACTTCTTGCTTGTACCAGTCTTCTCAGTTGTTGATGGTTCCTTTGCAACCAATGTATTTAAGACATTTGTCATCTTTCCTCTATTTGCTAAAATGGCCTTCTTTTGGTAAAATTCCAGCTTATATGTCTTTAGTATTCCATAGAGAGTCTCAAGTGGAAGATTTGTTAAATCTTTTCCCTCTCTTATTGTAGAGATTTTATGCTCTAGGTGCTCTGGGAGAGTCAACAAAAACTTCATGTTTTTCTCCTTTATTTCATAGTACTTCCCATGAAGTTGAAGATAATTGATTAGTTTGTTGAACCTCTCAAATACTTCAGTTATGCCTTCATTTGGTTTTGACATAAAAGCTTCATACTGAGAAACAAGGAGTTGGCTTTGATTTTCCCTTACCTCTTCAATTCCTTCACACGGAATTTCTATAGTCTCTCATATATGTTTGGCATATGTACAATTGACAATATTATTGTACATGACAATGTCCAGTGACTCAATTAGTATATGCATCAGACTATTGTCAAGAGACACATTTTCCTTCTCTGTATCTGTGTACTGAGATGGGTCTTTAGGTATCCATGTTGCAGGGATAACTTCAGACCCACTAGTAGTTTCAGGAACTAATGTTACTGGCATGAAAGGACCATTCTTCAATATTTCTGGGTACATGGAGTTTGTAGCCTTTATGAACATTAGCATTTTTCTCTTCCATAGGTTGTAATTTTCTCTATCAAAAGTAGGAATCTTTATACTGCTTAGCTTCTGAAAACTCATCTTGATCTTTTAGTCTGTATGTATGTTTACAACCTGGCTTTGATACCACTTGTTAGGAATACGGAGTCCCAGAAATTTACAGAGGGGGGGTGAATGTATACTTTAAATCCTTCTTAATTTTTTTTTGTAAATTAAAGAAAACTTGATGAACTGTTGAGTGATTCTTAAACTGTTGAAACAATACAAGTGTTTACGATATCATATAGCAGTGAGTAAAGTAAACACAAGATGTAACTTTCAATCTAATTTTATTAAAATGAATCTTTGCTACAATCTGAAATTCAATTTGAATTTCAGCTTCTTGTTCTAGGAAGATTACAATGTAAAAATCAAAGACACTATCAAATGTGGTTGTGTATAAAATATATAGACAACATGTCATTTGCACATGCTCACATAAAACAGTTTAGCTAAAACTAGAAATAGACAAGATATACTTTACATTTGACTAATATCTATTTCTAGCTAACACTATTGTGACAGTCTGCTACATGCAGTCTTATATCTTCTATCATTTGTCTTGACTATCTTCTCAGCTTCATTGTAGACTTGTCTCTATCTTCACAGGCTTGACTTGTCCTGCAAAGACAGAGCTGTAAATTATTTGTCTTGTTCTTCTGTAATTCTCCTTGAAAGTAGCTCCTTGGAACAGTCGAGTACTCTATTGAAATTGATTCGAGAAGTCATACTGATTGACTTCTCGAATGAGTACTAGCTGTGACTTCTCGATTAGTCCTTGAATGATTAACTTCTCGAATGAGTAGACTTCTCGATCGCATACTATGTTTGATGACTTCTCGATTAGACTAGACTTCTCGAATGTAAACTTGAAACTGTAACTTCTCGATTGACTCAGCTTTACCACTTCTCGAATGCTCCTTTTGCTAACTTCTCGAATTAATTTTCTGGACTTCTCGAATGAATAACATTTTACACTACTCGATTGGTTTCAATATCTTGACTTCTCGAATGACTGACTTCTCGATCGAATACTGAGCTAATGAGTGTGTTTTGAGACTTCTCGACCAGTTGCATAATTCTGACTTCTCGAATGGGTGACTTCTCGACTGAGTAATTGCCTTAGTAGAATTCTCAGATTGTATTCCTTATTTCTCCAATAAGTCTTCTTTGTCTTATTGCATGATTCAGTTTGAATCTTCTAACAGACTTTATCCTTGACTTTAATTACAACTTGAAATATAATCTGATCAAACTTCTATCTGCAATAATACATAGAAATATCTAAGTCATTATCCTATTACAGAAGTATTAACTATGTTATAACAAGACAAATAATTACATAGGTTAGACTTGATTTGGTCCAACAAGATGAATATAAGAGTTCAGAAAATTAAAACCCTAATTTTGAAAAGACATACCTTGAAATTTTAAATGCTAATTTTTGGACCCAAATTGATCGAAACTCAATTGTACGATCTTATAAAATAAAAATAAATTATGTCAAGATAAAACTACAGAAAAAATAAACAAATAGAAGCCATAATTGTTGAACCCAATTCGAAGCCCCAATTGTTGAACCCAAATTCGAAACCACCATTCACCTCAATAATTGAGTTTTTGAACCTTAAATTGGAGTATTTAACTTGATAGTATTTAAGCAGATAGTACTTTAGAGAAAGAGTGAGAGAGATACAAAGATACAGATATAGAGACGAGAGAGAGAGAGTGAGATGAACGACATTTTTTTCAGTTGAGAGGCTAATATTTTCATTAACCGCCAATTTTTTTATTTTGACTCACGTTTGATTTAAAATTTTCTTGATAAATTTGCAACACTTTTATACAATGTTGCGGTTTATATGTAGACTATTGTAACAAAAATGAAAAAGTGTTGCAATGAACTAATATTTTCATTTTATTACAACATTTATTTTATGGGGTTGCAGTACATCAAACTTTTTACTCAATTACAATATTTTTCTTGCAACACCATGTATTAGTGTGTCGTTAGCCCATCTATGGTGTAGTGGGCATTGGACATGCTTGGGCTGCAGACATTGGGAAAACATCACTAGTAGACGAGCATGTCGACAACCAAAAAATTCATCTAGGAATGCAGTAAAGGGGACAAACGGAGGCCACTCCAACTAGGATAAAACATCACAAGGACGCATCAGGGGAACACGCAACCTAGCAGCAGCGGAGGCAACCATGAAAAATGACATGGAATGATCGAGTTTGGTTGGAGTAGTAGTTAGGTCTAACTACTTATTCATTCATGTTATTGTTCACATTGTAATATAACTCTAGTATTTTACTATGTCCTTAAGGCATAGTTTGTGATTTGAAGGTGAGTTCGTTCACCTCAAGATTTCTCCATGTTCTCATGAATGTATGGTAGGTCTCTACCTTTTATTTATAATATTAAACAAATTAGCTAAAAAAATGTTTGTTGAGACGGGAGTGGTCTACATTTCTACTTTTTTACAAAAAAATAATAATTGTTTTCATTGCAAATAGTTTTTAATATGTTACATTCAAAAATATGCATGGATTGGTCACAAATTACTGGATATTGAACCTAATTTATGGATCAATGGAACATTATGGATGGATATTGGTCCATGATACAAAGGGAATACGGGGATGCCCAATTGTCCATCATATTTGACTCGCAAGGACTTCGGGTTTGTTTGAACTTTAAACATGTTGTGCTGTGATAATAAGTGTTGGTGAAAAAAATATTATCACAAAAATTTAATGAACGTTTTGATAATATTTTTTTATTTGAATATATTTTGATATATAATATAAAAATAATAATTTTTTGAAGAGGTTTGACAGTGAAACGTGTTATTCATTCCTATAAAAAATTATGTTTTTTAAAAGTATGGAAAACTTATTTTCTCTTAAACCCGATTTAAATCAAAAACACTTTTTTTAGAAATTTTTTTTGAATTTTATCAAATACGTTTTTATTCCTTTTTCAACAAAAAAAAACTATTATTATTTTAATACCAAACGGGACCTTAAAAATGACCATAACTAGTAATTTTTTAAAAATTTATCCCATAAAAAATTATTATTTTCACACACATATATATGTTAAATACTATTATATTTATATAAAAATTCAATTGGATACTTAAATGTTATATATATATATATATAATTAAATATTCAAATGTCAAATACTTTTTCAATAAAAATTAATTTAACTTCGCTCTTATTTTTCACTCTGTCAATGCCCAAAAAAAAGGTAGCCCCTCTTGAAAATGTGAGATTAATATTTAAATCGGCTGCTATTTTGATTTATAAGTGGGATGGAAAGAAAAATACTTGTATTGATTTTAGTAGAATATCTCTCTTGAGTAAATTTAGTAATGTAGTATTTATAGTTGGTATGATAGTAATTAAAGCATTATTTATAATCAACATGGTTATATAAAATTTAATTTTGATATATTCGGATTTTTGGTGTCTAACCATGTTAAGTTCATTCTAAAAATTTAGGAATAAACCCACCTCAGGTAACTAAAGTGGTAAGGGCGAGTGCGAGATTGTGTGGTTAGGCGCACTGTCTCGGGTTCGATTCCCCACAAAAACAATTCAGATTTAAGTGAGTGGTTTTGGCGATGATGTTGAGCTAGTTGTTCACTAGGATTAGTCGAGGTGCGCGAAAGTGGACCTGAATACTCAGTATAACAAAAAAAATTAGGAATAAAATATTATGATCTTTGATTACGTTGAGTATATATTTTGACGTGTAAAATTTATAATTCACAAAAGTCTTTTGTCATCTATTTTTCTATGGAGGGCAACAGGTCGGGTTTTAATGAAATCCAACTCCAAATATTTTCTAGTTATCCAAATTCAAATTAATCGGGTTTTGGATCAGATCGAATATCCAAATTTTTATAGAAAAAATGTAATTAAGTTCAATACCATTAACACATGCGAACAACAATAATCATATTTATAAATTATATATGATTAAATTTTAAAACATAATTAAATATATTATATTATACAAATTGTGATATTAATTTATCATTAATATATACTCCCTTCGTCCCATTTGATTGTTAACATTTCTGAGAGAGTGTCCGACACGCATTTTAAGATGCATATAAAGTATAGTTTCATATATTTTTTTCTGAATACAAGCAATTTTTATTCAAAAATAGAAAATTATAAAAATAAGTTATGTAACTATACTTTGTATGCACCTTAAAATGCATGTCAGACACTCTCTCTAAAATGTTAAGAATCAAATGGAATGGAAGAAGTAATTAATAACTAGTTAATAGTTTAGATATTGATAAAAATGAAAAGTTTGTGTAATATAATAATAGTAAAATCTATTATACGTTGATAAAACGAAGAATTAGTTCACTAAAGAAGTATTGATTACTGAGTAAAAATGAAATAATAAAATAAACATATACCAATTATTTATCTTATATATGTATATTATATATAATAAGTTATATTTATAAAATTATATATATAAATATATTGAGTTTTTATCGGGTTTTAGGTTTAGATCGGATTTCGGATTTTGGATCATTTATCGATTCAATACACCGAAAATCCAAATCCAAAATTTCGAATGTAGTAAAATACAATCAGGTCTAAATGAATCGGATCGGATTATTTTGTCATCTCTACTCATCTTTTTTAATTAGTACATAACTAACTTGAATAAATTAGGATGATGGTCCTTTGTATCACAATTCGAAGAAAAATGACCCAAAATATTATAATTCAAAAAAATGACTT